>CM053626.1:34687432-34706994 GCA_028646595.1 Phalanger gymnotis
ATCATCATATCATCTGCAAAAAGTGATAATTTAGCTTCTTCTTTGCCTATTCCGATTCCTTCAATTTCTTTTTCTTCTCTTATTGCTACAGCTAACATTCGTACTACCAAATTGAATAGTAGGGGTGATAACGGACATCCTTGTTTCACCCCTGATCTTATTGGGAATGCATCTAGCTTATCCCCATTACAAATAATGCTTGTCGATGGTTTTAGGTAGATGCTATTTATAATTTTAAGGAAGGCTCCATTTATTCCTATGCATTCTAGTGTTTTTAATAGGAATGGGTGTTGTATTTTGTCAAAGACCAGCCTTGCATTCCTGGAATAAATCCTACTTGGTCATAGTGTATTATTCTGGTGATCAGTTGCTGCAATCTTTTTGCTAATATTTTATTTAAAATTTTTGCATCAATATTCATTAGGGAAATTGGTCTATAATTTTCTTTCTCTGTTTTGACCCTACCCGATTTGGGTATTAGTACCATGTTTGTGTCATAAAACGAATTTGGTAGGACTCCTTCTTCACCTATTTTCCCAAATAGTCTACAAAGTATAGGAATTAATTGTTCCTTAAATGTTTGCTAGAATTCACATGTAAAACCATCTGGCCCTGAAGATTTTTTCCTAGGGAGTTCTGATAGCTTGCTCCATTTCTTTTTTAAGTGAATTAATTTAGGTAGAATTGTCATCATTTTTATTATGTTAGCTCAGCCTACCCATGATCAATTGATATTTTTCCGATTATTTAGATCTGACTTTATTTGTGTGAAAAGTGTTTAGTAATTGTGTTCATATAGTTCCTGCATTTGTTTGGTAGGTAGACTGCCAAATATTTTATATTATCTATAGTTACTTTAAATGGAATTTTTCTATTTCTTGCTGCTGGGCTTTGTTAGTAATATATAGAAATGCCGATGATTTATGTGGGTTTATTTTATATCCTGCAACTTTGCTAAAGTTGTTAATTATTTCAAGTAGCTTTTTAGTTGACTCTCTAGGATTGTCTAGGTATATCATCATATCCTCTGCAAACAGTGATAGTTTTGTTTCCTCATTGACTATTCTAATCCCTTTGATATTTTTTTTCTTATTGCTAAAGCTAACATTTCTAGTACAATATTGAATAATAGTGGTGATAATGGACATCCTTGTTTCACAGGGGGTGAGATTATTAACAAATGAAGTAATGTAGCAACAAATAGGTTTTTTTTTGGAGAAAGCGTGTTTTCTTTTTTCTAACCAGAACCATCCTGGAACACTCAGGATATATGGTGACTGAAAATAGAGCTGAGCTCAGGCTCTTCCTCTGTGAAATGGGAGCATTGAACTAGCTGATTCCAAAGGTTCCTTGGACCCCTGACAATCTAGGGTTCTATGAGATTGTTTTTCATTATGCCAGGGACCCAGGAAAAGAATAAAACCGGAATCACTTCTCTTTCTTTTTAATAAAACGGTGACCTCCCAATCGAATGAAAAGACTACCTGAATTAATATTATCACAAACTTAGTCGGGGAAGGGATAGAATGGAGAAAAGGAAATAAGATACTCATCCACCCTACAGGGCCCCTCAGCCGGTAGTGAAGCCATGAAAGAGTGTTAGACGTTGTAACCTGCATTTCTCTTTAGCAGATATATATATCAGTCTGCTCAACTAGTCTGGCCTGCTAAGCCTGGAAAAGACATCTTCTCTCTTTCTCTGGTGGCCTCTATGGCTGTGAAGACAGGAAGGCTAGATCTCATTTAGGCAGAGGTTCACTTCCAGGACATGTTTCTGAACATTGTAATTTAGGAAAATTCTAAACAAAAGATGGAAAAAATGATGAAGGTAGAATATAACACCTGAATACAGACATAGTTTTGAAAAATAACTATTTACCGTGGGCAGAGGGAGAGGTAAAGGAGGCGGGGTAGAGCTTTCCACTTAGTTATCCCCTCCAGGCTCTCTCTGGACTCTCTAGAGAAGATTGTCCAAGAACAATTCAATTACTGCTTTCCTCCAGAGAAAGGAGTCTTGGGGACTACCATTTCATGTTATTCTGGGTCAGAGCAGAATTAGCTGCCACTAAAGGGGGAGTGCCCACTGACCATGGCTAACCTATTTCTAGCTTAAACCTTTTAGGCACAAATAAATGTTTCTGTCATCACCCTGAGCAGCTGGAGAGGCATGAGATTCTCGGCATATCGACCACTGTACCTCTGACCCAGTTAACAACCCTGTCCTGTTGGCCCGGAGGAATCACCAGGCGGTCCCATCTCTGCCTCTGTCTCTCTTTTGATTATTTTTTGATCGCATGTAGCTTGCTGTCAATGTGTTTCAACGGAAGAGCCTCATTCAAAGTCTGCCTTCACGTGTTCCTCTAGATTTTCTTACCCCTGCTTTGGTTCTTCAGTTTGTTGCTGTCATTAGTTCAAGTGCATCTTCCTACACAATACCTTTTCTGATCCCTTATCCCTACCCCCAACTCCCTTCCCAAGGGCTCTTCCATAGCTGAAATTATCTTGTATTTACTTTGTATACATTTTGAATGTAAAAGTGAGAATCTACAGCCACCTAAATTAATCACTGAAGACTTCAACATCTTGAGCAAATGGATAAAAAAATAGATATGAACAAATCTTTAATGAGCTTGAGAGGAACATAGAGTCTTTGGATTATTGGATGGAGATGGATCACAACACATAGGAAATATTTGTGTGCAGTTGTACATAGCCAAGGGGCTGTGTGGAAAAATTGCAAGCCTGTCAGCTGATTGATAGTTGAATCCAGTGGTGAACAGCCCCCGAGAGGAGATTGCCTTGGAGCGAATGGGGGCCGTTGACCAGGTGAACTTCAAAAAGTTAGGAGATTTGAAAGATCTAAAGTTCTCATCAATATTTTTAACAGATGCCAGCAGTGTCTTAATGCAGCAGTGTTGATATCAGCATCTGCACCAGGAGCTAAGAGATAACAGGGAAAAACTAGACACACTAACGAAAAACAGCTTTAAGGAACATGTATCAGCTGTTATAAGAAGAATGGGTAGGTGGATTAGTGACATTTCTTTGCTAAATGTGTGTTTAATAAATACTCTTCTAAGAGCTAATAATCAATTGCAAGTACACTGATGGGGGCTCGTGAAGGACAGTATTGGAGAAGCCTTAGCACCTCAGGTTATTCCTAGAGCCCTTGAGGGAAGTAGAAGACAGTCAGCCTCTGAGGCTCTTTTCCACCAATCCAAGTAGGAGTTAGCAAGTAGTCCAGAGGGGCTACTGTAGGAATTTCTTGACACACGTATGCGTTGTTTCCTGTAAGTTCCTTGACAGTAGGGATGGTTTCACTTTTATTTTTGTACCCCTAGGGCCTAGAGCAAAGCCTAGCTCATAATAAAGATTTTATAAAATCTTTGTTGACTGATTTATCAATGAAGTCATGTCAGTAACCCCCCTCCCCCTCCCCCAATGATTTTCTTACTGTTCGTTATAACACACTCCATATCCTGCCTCAGTGCTCTTCGTTGGCTGTCCCTGGAAGGCACTCCCTCTTTACCTCTATTTCTTCCAATCCCTGCATTCCTTCAAGGTTCGGGTCAATAGCCGCCTTCTCTTTGAGGCCTTTCCTGATCTCTCCCCACCACTGCCACCACCTCTAAGTGCCTTCTCCACCAAATTGCCTTGTTTCTGTTTGTATCTGCCTATATCCTGCCACTGGACTTTCATGACTCAGGAAGAGAGAGGGAGGTTGATTACTTTGAGCAACCCTGTCTCGCTTAAATCCAATTCACGGGCAAGTCGCGACATCACCCTATGATGTCATTGGTCTTTTCAAAAAAGCTGGATGAACAACCATATGCCTATGTATGGACATGTCGCACGTCTCTATGAGATCGTCAGCTCTCTGAAATCAGGAGTCTTTTCTACGCTTTTGTCGTTCTATCCCCAGCAACTGGCGCATTGCCTGGCAGATAATAGACACTTACTAAACACTGCAGATTGATTAATAGATTACACACAACAAAAGGAACAAGGAACACCAAGATTACTAAGCACAGAAACGTCCCACAGGCAGGATGAGAGAAATAGAATATACCTCTAGCGCTGACTTTCTAAAAATAATTTTTCTGCTCAACTTACAACTTTTCAGCATTAGGTAATTAAATCAGTGAGCTTTTTTTCTTCTCCCAAAAGTGGAAGGGATCATAGATCTAGAAAAAGAAGGAATCTCAGAGACCTAGTTTAATCTCCTCAATTTATGAATGAGGAAAGTGAGGCACATAGTAGGTGCTTCATAAACGTTTATTGATGGATTGTTCAGGGTCACACAGGGTAAGGTTGTATGAGGGGGGTATATGAGTAGGGATACGAGATCACAGGACCATAGTCGTGGGACCCCAGATCCAGGGCTGGAAGGGACCTCAAAGGTCACCTACTCCAACTCATTGACCTTACAAATGGGGAAAACGAGTCCTAAAGTAGTTCAAATGACTTGGCTGCTTTTTGTTCTTTCCCTTCTGTAAAACTAAAGTTCTTCCCTCCCAGAAAGAATGCAATGCCAAGTTTTACAAATTTCTTACTGAAGATAAATTGAGTGTGTGCACACATCAAAAGCAAGGGAAAGATGAGCTTACAGTTCAGAGCAAGAAAAATGTATCGGATAGCATCAGCTTTCATTTCAGACATACTGGTCTAAATTTTCTGAGGTTTCTAGTGATATAATGTTTTTCTTATAAAGTCAATAGCTGAAAGAGAGATATGAAAGGGTTCAATTCAAGAATTCAGTTAATTTGCATTTGGGAAACAAAAGCATTCTATCCCTAGTGAAAGACCATAATGATGGCTAAAGTCAACTCTCTGAATTTACAGAATTCTGCTTTGAAGAAAAGCATCTTCTTAGATTATCCAGCACTTGGAAATCGAGAAGGTGGATTGAGCATCCAGTCAAATGGTTTCTGTGAGTCCTATTGAGCATTCAGAAGTGAAAATGGGACGTTTTGGAAAAGAATTGGTGAGCACATAAGAATGAAATGCCTTGAACACAGGCCTTCTATTGAGAGAAGAGATTCTCTGAATCTGCTCTTTGAGTTTTAAATTGTTTATCATTGTTTTGAAACTTCGGCTTAAATTAACCCTATTGGAAGAAGATGGAAAAGGGTAATTTCAAGCCCTTTATCTGTGTTTACTTTGACTTACTCCAGTCATTCCCAAACCACTTTGTATAATAAAAGCGGTTTTTAAAAAATAACCCTCGTGGTCTTAAGGGGAGAGAGCATTCTTACATATTAAAAAAAAACAAAACAGCTGTTAAACATATCTTACTGTTATAAACTTTTCCTTGTGTATTCTCCAAGTGCCAGAAAAAAAGATGAAGGAAGACCAAAGAGTAAGAAAAAGGTAGACTTTAAGGAGAAGCCTAGAAAGTGACAAGGCTGATGGAGAGTTGGGAGTGGGAAACGGGCCTGAAGAATTAGATGATTTTACAAAATCTCAGAGGAGGAAGAGATGTCAAGGGTCATCTAATCCAATAATAGTTAGCCTGTATATGGCACTTTTAGATTTGCAAAGCACTCTTTTGTTTTGTTTTTGTGGAGACAGGATTTTATTTTTTTGTTTTTTGTTTTTTTTGGAGGGGGGAAGGCAGGGCAATTGGGGTTAAGTGACTCGCCCAAGGTCACATGGCTAGTGTGTCAAGTGTCTGAGACAGGCCTCATTTGAACTCAGGTCCTCCTGACTCCAGGGCTGGTGCTCTACTCACTGCGCCACCTAGCTGCTCCTGCAAAACACCTTACAAATATTATCTCCTTGAATAACAACATCTTTGAGAGGTAGAACCTATCATTACTTCCATTTTACAAATGAGGAAAATGAGGTAGATAGTATTTAAGTGACTTGCCTAGGGTCACAAAACTGTCTAAGGCAGGATTAGAACTTGGACCTTGGTGCCCATTAGCTGCCTCTTGAGGCTCATATAGGCTGGAGACAATTTCCTAGGAATAGGTTCCAGTTAGAGATTGTTAGTGGAAGGGAGTTGCTCCGGCCCAGGAAACACACAACGATCCATTGAATATTTTATTGTATTTGCCTGAAGAAAATTCCTTTCTCCAATAATACTCTCTCCTACAGAATATAATCTTTGTGTGCTCAGCGCATCATGGTATTTAATAAATGCTTGATGATTTATTGAGTAATTTGTTGATGAGCATTTGCTTTCACGTGAAAGCCAGATTCACACAGGAAGTCCACAGGTCCAAGCATTACTGCTTCTGAGCATTTATATTTGGTTTTTGGTTTTTTTTTTTTTTTTTTGCCATTACCCAGGTAAGTAACAATAGCAAATGAAAAGAGAGAAACAATTCATAACCCAACAACCTCCCTATTACTGTTGAGGGCACCATCCCTTATTAAAATGCTGGCTTGCAGAGGGTAAGGCAGTAAGCATTATCAATCAATTATATTTTAGTGTAAATTCATTTTTAAGATCATTTTCCAGTGCAGGGAGGGGAAGGTCATCGGTTGAGGACAGATGTTTGTGATGAGAAGAAATTGATCGGAAAGCCTAGAACCAGAGCCTAGGATAGGGTAACTAAGGCTTTGCCTTAGGATAGAGAATGTAGGGCATTCTGATCATTCTTATGGTCCTTCAGCAGTGCAGGATAGCACTTACATTTTAAAAGCCAATTCAGAATCATATTATCATGAATTTCAGAGTTGGAAAAGAACTCTGTGGCCAACCCAAATGCCCTCTCTTCTCAGATGCCTTTTATGTTCCTCACACTTAATGACCACCTCATCTCTCTTCACAAAGTACTTACTTTCGCACCTCTCCAATGGGATTATTACACAAGGGCCTCTTTCTTAAGTTTTGGGTCTCCCTTTGTGCCTAGCACAATGCTGTGCAGGAGCATTAATAAAAGTGTTTAATAAGTATTTGTTGAATTTGGTGGAAAGGGAGGTAAAAGGTGTCAGATAATTATCATAACTGCTCTTAACATAGCTTAAGGTCGAAGAACTGAAAAAAGATCCCAAATACACCAAAACAGTCATAACAGCACTTTAATGGCAGCAAAAACTTGAAACAAAATAGCAGCCTATTGGTTAGGGAATGACTAAACAAATTGTGGCACTTGGATGGAACTATTATTATGCCATAAGAAACAATGAATATGGAGAATTCAGAGAAGCATAGGAAGACCCATATGGCCTGATGAAGTAAGTAGCATCAGGAAGAAGAAAAAAGAATATACACAATTTCCACAACCACAACAACGAGAAGGACAATAATAACAACAAAAAGTGCCAAACTGAACACTGTATTTATAATGACCAAACTTGGTTCCAGTGAAAAGGTAAGAAAATGCATCTACTTTCCTTCTTGGAGAATTAGGGGCCTACAGGTTTGGAACAGTACACAAATGGTAGGTTTTACTAAGAGTCATTTGTATTCTTTGTTACAGGGTGGGGGATGATTTAGTTGAAATTGAATGTGATATTTAAAAAAAAAGATATCAATAAAATTTTAAAAATAAATCCTACTTCTGATACTTATTACCTGGATGGTTTTGAGCAAATCATTTAATCTTTCAGAATTTTTTCCTCATCTGTAAACTGAGAATAATACTAATAAAATTCTTCCCAGGGTTGCTGTGAAGATCAAATGAGGTAATGTCTATATAATCTGTATAAAATGCAAACTTTAAAGTCATATAAAATGCTAGATAAATGTTAGTTATTAATAATATTAAAAAGCTATCTTCCCCGTGCCTCTGGCAAGTACCTATTCCCACCCACACAAATATATACCTCTGGAGCTAAGGGCTTTATCATTATCCCCATTTTCCAGGTGACAAAACTGAGACTCAGGAAGCCCAAGGAAGAATTAAGAAGCCTCTTGATGAGTGTGAAAGAGGAGAGTATAAAAAGCTGGCTTAAAAAAAAAAGAAAAACAAACCCAAGATCTCGGCAACTTGTCTCATCACTTCATGGCAAATAGAGGGAGAAGAAATGGAAGCAGTGTCATATTTTATATTCTTGGGCTCAAAGATCACTGCAGACGGTGACTGCAGCCATGAAATTAAAAGATGCTTGCTCCTTGGAAGGAAATCTATGACAAATCTGGGCAGCATACTAAAAAGCAGAGACATCACCCTGCTGACAGATGTCTGTAGAGTTAAAGCCACAGTTTTTCTAGTAGTAATGTTTAGCCGTGAGAGTTGGACTATAAGGAAAGCTGAGCATCACAGAATGATGCTTTTGAATTGTAGTGCTGGAGAAGACTTTTGAGAGTCCTTTGGATAACAAGGAAATCAAATCAGGCAATACTTAAGGAAATTAATTCAAACTATTGGAAGGTCAGAGACTGAAGCTGAAGCTTAAATACTTTGGCCACCTCCTGAGAAGACAGGACTCGCTGGATATTAAGAAAGATCGAAGGCAAAAAAAAAGGGGGAGGAGAGAAGGGGATGGCAGAGGATGAGGTGGATAGTGTCATGGAAACAACGAACGTGAACTTGGACAGACTCTGAGAGATGGTGGAGGATAGAAGGGCCTGGAGTACTGTGATCACAAATTGCTGGGCACCACTGAATGACTGAACAACATATGGCTGTTAAGTCCCACAGCCAGAATTTGAATTCCAGCTACTTTTTTTTTTAACTTTGCCACACTGCCCCATGTTTCCAAGGGCTGCCTGTGACCCCCCCCCCCCACCTCCCCCTGCAATGCACAGTGTCAGTTTTACGGAGTTCAAGTCTCCTTTCAGTGAGCATGGAATCCCTGCAGAGTGCCTCCCTTTAGCAAAGGGCAGATATAGCTCAGCGTGGCTGCTATGACTGGTAGTCCCATATATTCAGTAAGGTGGTTACAAGATCTTAGATTGGGAGTTGGAAGGGACCTTAGAGGTCATTTAGTCCAACCCTCTCATAGATAACAAGTTTTTCTTTCCTGAAGGACATTCTCTGTCAATGGGACTGTTCAGAAAATGTGGAATGGAAAAAATTCAATTGGCTGAATTCCAGTAAGTGATCTTTTTAATAAGAATAAATAAAAGGGGCTCTTGTAGAACAAACATTTTATCTGATTTAAGGGAGCCATGAATATAATGCATAGTATGGTCACTGATTTTTTTTTTCACCTTGGAATCCTTTCTGGGGCTCTCCCAGAAGCTATCCAGGTCTCTTTACACTGTCAAAAGAGAAAGGTTTTAGGTTACCTCTACTCTTTCTTTTCAACCTTCCCCAATGGACCCTTGAAACAAGGGGAAATAAACAATCAAGTAACTTATTGGAACATGCTTAGCGGAGCTTGTACTCAGGAAGACCTGAGTTCAAATTCAGCCTCAGACACTTACTAGCTGTGTGACCTTAGGCAAGTCACATGACCCTTTGCCTCACTTTCCTTATCTGTAAAATGAGTTAGAGAAGGAAATGGCAAACCAGGCCAATATCTTTGTCAAGAAACCCCAAATGGGGTCACGAAGAGTCATACACGACTGAACAACAACAAGGAGTCTCTCCTACAATGTTCAATGTACCTTGGACTTAAATTGTTGGTGAGAACTAAAGAGAAAGGAATGTATGCTTTGGAAGGATATGGATCTTTTGAAATACAATAGAGCAAGCTTGCAACCATACCAACTGGCATTTATTTTTGTTGTTATTCAGTCATTTCAGTGACATCTGACTCTTCGTGATTTCTTCAGGGGTTTTCCTGGAGTAGTTTGCCATTTCCTTCTCTAGCTTATTTTAAAATTTTGTTACACACTTTACACACATCTCAACTAATACTTCTAACTGCAAATATTCACGAATGAATGAAAAAGCAGCATTTTCTAAGCACCATAATAGGCATGGAGAGACAAAGATAAAAGTGAGACTCCTGGTGTTTGAGGAGCTTACATTGTGACAGGGGGAGAATGAAACATTTAAAGGAGTGGGGACTAGTGTCTTGTGACAGACCTCTGGCATAAGGGAGTCTCTCCTGGGAGGACAGTTTCCTTTTTCAACTTTTGCTTTCTAGGACCGGACTTAGAGTACCCAATCCCCCACCAGAGGTATGACAGTCAAAAGGGAAAATCCCTATCTGGGGACCAGGTTTATGTCTAATGAAAGGCCCATGAGTCAACCAGAGATGTTGAGAAAACAAGCCCCTTAATGAGTCTGATTGCTTTGAATAATATGCCGTAGCAATGGAGGCCAGTTCCACATTCAAGTTTTAGTGACGAATAATAGAGAAGATTGGGAGAGAAGGGGAAAGGGGAGAAAGGGGACCCAATATACAAGTTGGACGTATACATATTAACATAGAATAAGACTCAAGCAAGGGTGGCACTGTGTTGTGGAGCACAGGGAAGTGGATCCATTCACATGGTCTGTTCAGGTGGCAACCCAAGAGAGTGCCATGCTCCCAGGGAGGAAAAATGTGCTCTGGGAGAGAGGAGATGTATTCCAAAGTACCCTTCTGAGAGTGGGATACTTAAAATCTGATCTTGGTGTCTGTATGGAGTTATGTCAAGGTTCAGGGCACATAGGGGATTTCTGAGATACACAGGTGCGGGGGTGGGGGAGACAAACTAATAGCTAGATATTATTTTTGGAACACAGCTGTATTGACCTTAAAATATTACTGTCAGCATTTTTTCCATGGCCTAATCTTATAGCAATGGTTTCCCTACAGAGATTCAACAACTATGGCCTCCCTTAAGAGAAGACTGTGGTGGTGGTCTCAAGACCACTAGGCCTTATCCAGAAACAGATCAGATAAAAGATTCTGTGCTGCATGATAATGGAAATTGCAAAGGCAACTTGCCCTGGCAAGAGATCAGTTCTCAAACCTCAGTGCACATCCCAAAATGAGAAAGCAGCTGTTGAACCATTGGAATATGACTGGGTTAAGTTGCACGATGCAGAGTTCTCCACCCTCGGATGCAGTTGCTTCTGCTACTGTTGAGTAACAGCCAAGTGTCCAGCAGGGTGTTGGAAGGATTTTGTGCCCTCCCTTAGGAGTCCTAGAGATCAGAAGCTGATTCCAGAGCCTCTCCCCTTCAAACACAAGAAAAAAACTCATGCCTAATGTGGAGCAGCCTTGGACTGTTATAAGTAACAAAACCAGAGCATCGAAGCAACTTACAGTATAAACCATGTGACATTAGGAATGAGAAATAAACCAAATGAAGAAGATGCTACCTTTCCAGTCTTATTTTATATTATTTGCCTTTGAACATTCTGTTCTGTTCAAACCATCCTATGCCTTGTCTCCACGTGTTCGTACAGTCTAACTCTCATGTTTAGGGCAGCTAGGTGGAGTATTGGATAGAATGCCAGGCTTGGAGTCAGGAAGACTCATCTTCATGAGTTCAAATTGGGCCTCTGATACTTACTAGCTTCATGACCCTGGACAAGTCACTTAAGCCTATTTGCCTCAGTTTCCTCCACTGTAAAATGAGCTGGAGAAGGAAATGGCAAACCACTTCACTGTCTTTGCCAAGAAAACCTTGAATTGGGGTCACAGAGAGTTGGACAAAGTTAGCGAACTGAAAATCTCCCATGTTTGGAATGGGACATCTCTAGTGACCTTCAAGACACAGCTCAGATGCTGTCTTTAACCTGAGGACTTTCTGATCTCAATGGGTATCACTTCCTCTGAAAAGTATTTTCTATGAGCTATGTTTTTATTTTTCCATATTTTTGTTGTTTCCCTTCAGTTGAATATAAGCTCCTTGAGCGGGGATTATTGAGGTTCTTATCTTTGCAACCCGGTGCATAGCACAAAATAGTACCCACAGGAGGAACTTGGTAAATGTTTGTGGAGCTAAATTAAATTGGATTGACATTCCTGGTTTTGGCTAAACCAAATGCCCATGATGTTTCTTGGACTGGAAAGGACCAAAGTACTTAAAAGCTTGTGATCTGGAGGTCTTGGAGACATTGTTAATTTTATTGCTTTTATTTAACTGTTGTTGTTTAGTTGTTTCTGACATGTTCAATTCTTTGTGACCCCATTTAGGGTTTTCTTAGAAAAGATACTGGAATGGTTTGACATTTCCTTCTCTAGCTCCTTTTATTCATGAGGAAACTGAGGCAAAGAGGGGCAAGTGACTTTCCCAGAGTCACACAGCTAGTAAGTGTCTGAGGTAAGATTTGAACTTCCTGACTCCAGGGCAGGTGCTCTATGCACTATGGCACCACCTAGCTGCCCCCCTTTTAAACAGAAATATTCAATGTTATGGTACAGTAGAAAGAGTTAGGGATGTGGCATCAGAAGACCTTGGTTCAAATCCTGCCACTGGAGCTTCTGCATCCTTGGACCTCTCAGAGACTGTTTCTTCAGCTATAAAATGAGAGAATTGGATTGGATGAATTCCAGGATCGCTTTCAACTGCAAATCTGTGATTCTATGATCCTTCCTTAAAATCCTGCAAATCAGTCTAATTTTGGACCTTCCCTGAAGAGTGAGGGCGGGAACACAGCTAGAGTGTACTTTGAACCGAATGATAGGCTTGGACCCTTTCCGGAAGCCTCCCTGCCACATGTGTGTACTCTGGATGACTAATATTTACTATATAACCATGTGGTTGGATAGCGAACGGAGGCTGTCCCTGGTCACCTTGAATCTGTCATCTCTTGATGGCTCTATTACAGGAAGGCAAAGCTTCCCTGGCCTCTTTGAGCACTTTTAGTGCCACTGACAAAGGGTATTTTATAAACACAGCTCAGAAAATCCTGGCATGTGTCAGGATAGCTTATTGAATGTATTGTCAGCTTGCCCTACCTGTTCATTAGACAACAAGTCTCTGACACTTGACACAATTGCTCCTCTCTGATTGGCTGCAGGTGACATCATGTCTCTGTTTATTTTCCTTAGGAAAGGCGAGAGGATCTGGCTTGGACGTACATATCTACATTTCATTAGGTAATGTTGAAAAAGCCCAGTTCTCCTGAGCCACATTGAGGTTATTTACTATGAGCCTAGGATGTGGCAACTCAACAAAAGATAAGTGAACAGCTATCTCTTACTGTCTGTCTTTGTTGAAAGCGTCCCTTTGCCCTCTACTGCTCTCTCCTGGATTATCTTAATAGGCATAAGACCTAGAAGGTAGGGTAGTGTGGGGGAAGGGATCAGGACATTAGTGATCCAGACTCGGAAAGGATCTCAGAGGTCATCCAGTCTTTCATTTTACAGATTATTTCTCATTTACAGAACTGAGGCTTAGAGTAGTCAAATGATTTGACCAATGTCACAAAGGTACCACACAGTAGTAGAGTCAGGATTTGAACACAATGCTTCTAACTCCAAATTGAGCTCTCTTTCCCTGTGTACGTGGTTTGTCCTTTATTCTAGAAAAAAAGACTATGATATCAGGAATATGGTACCAATACTTGCAAAGTGAATTGGTTTTTAAGTGAGGGAGGGCTGTGCAAAGTCACTAGCCTCACTTTCTCCTCTGGAGCCATCTGGGTCCAATGGCCAGATATAGATCAGGATGACTGGAGATGGCCCAGCAAACTCTCTTTCTGTTCATTGGTTGAATACTAATGGATCTGGAGTCAGGAGATAAGACCTCGATTCTCAGCTGTGGGATTGTGGATAAATCACCATGCCTTTCTCAGTCACAATTTCCTCGCTTGTAAAATGAGAGTAGTGATATTTGCCCTACCCATCTCACGTGTTTGTGAGGAGATGGCTTTGTAAACCCTAAAGCTCAGAATGAGTGTATTCTGGTCTACCACGAATAAGTAGCATTTTCCTTTCAAATACAGAGTGACCTGAAAGATGTAGGTCCAATAAAGACAAGCTTTTGTTTACATCTAAACGTTGACTTGCCAGAGTTTTTGCCTGTATCTTATGCAAAGCAGAAAATTCCTGGAAAAGATTAAATTTGACTTTAATAGTTTTAGGAGAAATGAAAATGTTCCATGTTTTAGTACATTTATGGAAGCGAGGGAATTTCAGAATCCTCCTTCCCTCACTAATGTAATCGACAGACTCCTTGAAATGAGTCTCCTACTGAGAGGGAACCTTAGAGGTAATTTGGTTCAACCCATTCCTCAGTTTTATAGAGGAGGAAGCTGAGGTCATTTGCTCAAGGTCCCACAGGTAATATACGATGGAGTCAGGATCTTCTATCACCAAAGTTGGCACAATCTTTGTTCCGTTTGATTCAAATTTTCTTTTTTAATGATGAACTTAACAAACATCGACAAACACAAACACTTCAATATGCAAGAGACAGAAACAGAGGAATGTCTATGAAACTAGAAACTTCTATTCTGTACAGTTTTTTAAGTGTATTAAAATTAATATGATAGTAACAAAACTGCTCTAATTGTCTCTGTTCCATTATGAACTTCCTCTAGATTTCTTCCTGTTCTCTTCAATATATTTTTACAAAATTGTTTATTGTTGCTCTTTGGTCTTTTTTTTTTTACATTTCTATCACTACCCACAATTCTTTTCCACACTCCAAATAGAAACCCTCTCTCATAATAAATCAATACAGTTAAGCAAATATAGTTTAAACATAGTTAAGCAAACATAACCCAATCCAATCGGCAACTAGCTGGTGTAGTGAATAGATTGTTGGGGTTAGATTCAGGAAGACCCAAGTTCAAATCTAATCAGAGACACTTAATAGCTATGTGACCCTAGGCAAGTCACTGAAATTGCTATTTACCCCAGCTTCCCCATCTGTAAAATGGGAATAGTAATAGGGCCTACTTCCCAGGATTTTTGTGAGGATTCAATATTATCTCATAAGCATAGTGCCTGGCACACAGTAAACGCTATATAAATGTTAGCCATTATTATCCAATAGATATACAAGATAGAGTGCCTGGCCTGGAGTCAGGAAGACTCATCTTCATGCATTCAAATACTTACTAGCTATGTAACCCTGGGCAAGTCTGGTAAGCCTCAGTTACTGCATCTGCAAAATGAGCTGAAGAAAGAAATGACAAATCACTCCGGTACCTTTGCCAAGAAAACCCCAAATGAGATCACAGGGTCATACATGACAGAAATGACTAAACCACAATTATCATCCAATCACATTGGATGATTGGCTATGTTTGAAAAGGCATTTCTCATCCTTCACTTCTAGTCTGTTACTTCTCTGTGGAAGAATGATTCATCATTGGTCTTCTAAAGCCATGACTGGTCATTAACAATGATCAGAGTTATTGAGCCTTTAAAAATTATTTTCCTTTACCTTATGGTAATTATTATATAAATTGTTCTCCTAGTTCTGTTCACTTTACTACATATCACTCCACATGTCTTCCCAGGTTTCTCGGAATTGGTACTTTTCATCTTTTTTGTGCATCATTAATAGTTCATTCAATTCACACGTCATAATTTGTCCAATTGTTCCCCAATCGATGAGCACTCATTTTATTTCCAGCTCTTTGCCACAATAATAATAATAAAAAACTTTGTTACAAATATTTTTGTACATGGAAATCCTTTCCCTCTGTCTCTGACTTTTTTGTGATGTTGCTAGGTCGAAACAGTTTAGTGACTTTTTGGGTATCGTTCCAAATTGTTTTCTAAAGTGGTTGGACCAATTCAGAACTTCATCAAATAGGGAATTCATATGCCTGTCCTATTAGAGCCTACCCAACAGCTGCCATTTTCCTTTGCTAGGGTGATCGATGTGAGGTGGAGTCTTCGAGCTATCTTAATTTGCATTTGCCCTATTGGTAATTTGGAGAACTTTTTCATATGGTTGTAGGTAACTTACAATCTATTTTTTTGAAAACTAACTGTTCCTATTCTTTCACCTAGAAACTTTTTCACTACATCATGCTGCCTCTTCTTTCAGGAGCAATGGAATCAACCTCCATCATTTCTTTTATGGCTATTAATCTTATTTTTGTTATATGACCAGCCCATCCCCTTTCATAATCATACCTAAAATTTTAATACAGACAGTTCTTCTTTTACCTAAGTTGACCCTTCAGAAGACCTCTAAAGTGTGTTTTATTCACTCGAATTTGCCTATGGAAGTGGGGAAAGGAGGAAGGGAGGCAGGAAGGGGTGCTGGTGGCAGGAAGGGGCTGGCATGTGGTTTAAGCACACATGGAAGCAGGGGACAGAGAATTGAGAGCAGGAGGAGAACAAACACTGTGGCCTGGCACATCAGCCACATTGGGGCAGATATGGACACAGGACACAGGAGATAACCAGAGGCATATGGGGGCCCTGGAGCCAGGAACCGACATTCAGTACCCAAGCATGGAGGTGAAAGGCAGACCGACATGCAGGGTCAAACATGAGGGTGAGTGGGCAGGGTAGGGCAATGGTCTCCTCTCCCAGAACTGGAGGTCTTAAGCCAAGCCCTAATCTCACAGTGGCAATCTGCCCATGCCTCCATTCTCCTGCTTTCAGCTGAAGGATGGGCTTCTTTTGGGGGTGGGTGATTAGGGGTTTTTTGGTATGTTTTGGGGAGAGACTTTGGAACACCAAGTCTGAGGGGCACAGAAAGCACAGTACTATACAGTAAAGTTAACATAGATTCTTTTGGAATGTGGATTTCTTTCAGAATTTTTTTTTAAAGTTTTAAATTTTAGTTTCTTTTTTTGCAGGGCAATTGGGGTTAAGTGACTTGCCCAAGGTCACACAGCTAATAAACGTGTCAAGTGTCTGAGGCCAAATTCAAACTCAGGTCCCCCTGATTCCAGGGCCGGTGCTCTACTCTCTGTGCCACCTAGCTGCCCTCAGAATTCTCTAGGTAAAGTTGAATTTGTCTAATGGGAATTTACAGCAAAGTGAGAACTATTTGTAATGTCTCTTTTGCTCCTCCCTATATTTAAGTCATCTTTGGTATGTGCTGTACCTTGCTTATATGTGTTTTTGTGTTCCCCTTTGGGTTAACTGGCATCTCAATTCTTCTGAGATTGTGATCACAGGATTCACAGCTATATACAATCACTGAGGAAAATGCTGACATTCAAGAGACAGGACTTTTACAGAGATAAAAAGTTTAGGATAATTGTGTTTCCAGCTTCTGGACTTCATCTCTTCAGGGACACCTGCCAGATATGACAGCTTTTGTCTACTAGGGTCTAGTGACTAGAAAATCTTTTCCTGCTAAAAGCAGGCTGACACTTCTGCATCCCATTAACAAATATACCCTGTATACCCTGAAAGACCTAGTCTGGTATTGATGCTAGTATCTGTCCCCTTTGGTTTTGCCCAAATGGTTTTCTTTGTTTGTAGGATTCTAGGTATGAGTGGAGATGGAAGGAGTAGCTATATCAGGGAATTATTGTGGTGTAAAAAATGAAAGTTATCAATAAAACTGATTATGGTCTTAAAAGGGGAGATTGAAATGAAAAGCAAACTAAGGAAACTGTCCGCAGGCTGACTGACATAATAGCTAGTTTCCTATACACTGTAGTATTGGTGTTGGGAGAATCTAGGCTTGAATTCCATCTTTGTCATTTTCTACCTTTGTGACCCTGGGCAAATCACTTAACTTCTCTCTGCCTCATTTTTTTTTCTTATCTGTAAAATGAGGGGATTAGAGTTGATGATCTCTAAGGTCTTTTCCAGCTATAAATTATGGAGATCAGATTCCTTAGTCCCATACAACTATTTGACTTAGAGTTAGAAATTTTTCTCTGACTTACAAATGAAATTTGCAAATGAATTTGATCCATGACAAAAGGTGAGGGAGACAAGACCTTATTCTTCACTCACCTATCCTTCATTCCTATCATTATCACATATCTCTGTCAGCCACTACCTCTCCTTAGGCCCCACTAGTAGTACTGCTGTATTTTGTCTAATAAAAATCCTCACTGTTTCCCTACTTGCTTAGTTCATGGATATCAATTAGACATGAAACACTATCATGGAATGAGAAAGTTTTGGGTGAAGGTTTTTTAAAGTAACTTTTAAAGTCCTTAAAATAAAAGTATGATTAAAATGTTTTGATTTTTATTATATTTTTAAATTTTTTTTATATCATCTTTATTTCCAAATGTATCTCACTCCTCTCTCCTATCCAACAATCTGTCCCTTAAAACAAGAAAGAAATATGGCAAAAACAGTTTTGTAAAACTAACCAACCCATCAATGAAGCCTAACAGTATATGCAATGTTCTGCATCCATAGTATCCCACCTCTGTGAAGAAAGGAGGATGCTACATTTTCTCGTCTCTTCTTTGGGACCAAATTAAAATTGTTGTTGTTCAGCCATGCTGATTCTTCTGCATCCCATTAATAAATATACCCTGTATACCCTGAAAGACCTAGTCTGGTATTGATGCTAGTATCTGTCCCCTTTGGTTTTGCCCAAATGGTTTTCTTTGTTTGTAGGGTTCTAGGAATGGAAGGAGTAGCTATATCAGGGAATTGTTGGGGTTTGTTGGGGTTTTTTTTTTGGCAAAGATACTGGAGTGGTTTACCATTTCCTTCTTCAGCTCATTTTACAAATAAGGAAACTGAGGCAAAAAGGGTTAAGTAACTTGCCCAGGGCTGCATTTGAACTCAGTTCTTCCTTACTCCAGGCCTAGCACTCTATCTGCTGTGCCACCTAGCTCCCAAATTAAAATTATGCTACCTTCAATTATACTTTTCATTTCAATCTTTCCTTTTAAAACCATAGTTTTAACAATGACTTTTTTTGATACCACAGTAATTTCCTGATATAGCTGCCTCTCCCATCCCCACCCCTAGCTCTATTTTTCTCTTTTTTATTCTATACTTTGTTATTTAATTTTTTTTAGTTTTCAGCATTGATTTCCACAAGATTTTGAGTTACAAATTTTCTCCCCATTTCTACCCTCCCCCCACTCCAAGATGGCATATATTCTGATTGCCCTATTCCCTCCCTTCTGCCATCCCCTCCCCCCCCATCACTTCTCCCTTTACTTTCTTGTAGGGCAAGATAGATTTCTATGCCCCATTGCCTGTATATCTTATTTACCAGTTGCATGCAAAAAACAACTTTTTTTTGAGCATCTTCTTTTAAAACTTTGAATTCCAAATTCTCTCCCCTCTTCCCTTCCCACTCACTGTCCCTAAAAAGGCAAGCAATTCAACACAGGCCACACATGTATCATTATGCAAAACACTGCCATAAATAGTCATGTTGTAAGAGACTAACTATATTCCCCTCCATCCTATCCTGTCCCCCCTTTATTTGATTTTCTCCCTTGACTCTGTCCCTTTTCAAAAGTGTTTGCTTTTGATTACTTCTTCCCCCTATCTGCCCTCCCTTCTATCATCCTCCCTTTCTTATCTCTTTCCTCCTATTTCATGTGGGGTAAGATATCCAATTGAGTGTGTATGTTATTCCCTCCTCAAGTCAAACCCGATGACAGCAAGATTCACTCATTCCCTCTCACCTGCCCTCTCTTCCCTTCCAATGAACTTCTTTTTCTTGCCACTTTTATGTGAGATAATTTACCCCATTCTATCTCTCCCTTTCTCTCTCTCTCAATATATTCCTTTCTCATCCCTTAATTTAATTTTATTTTTTTAGATATCATCCCTTCATATTCAACTCACCCTGTGCCCTCTGTCTCTCTCTCTCTCTCTCTCTCTCTCTCTCTCTCTCTCTCTCTCTCTCTCTCTCTCTCTCTATA
>CM053626.1:34707494-34731211 GCA_028646595.1 Phalanger gymnotis
GCCCCCGGGACTGGGGCCAACTGCGCACTCTTTCCAATCTAATATAGCAGTTTTCCCACTAACTTTCTCTGTTGTCTTTGGTGTTTGTGGATTGAGAAGTCTGGTAACTGCCACAGCTCAATGATTCAGGGCCCTACCGCCTGTTCTGCCCAGTTCCCAGTCTGGTTGGTCCTGGGAGTGGTCTGTGCTAGGCTGTGTTCTGCTCTGCTCCTAGCACCATGCGATAGACCCTTGTCAGCAACCATCCAGGCTTTCCTGGGCTGGAGCCCTGCTTCCCTCTGCTATTTCATGAGTTCTGCAGCACTAGAATTTGTTCAGAGCCATTTTTTTTACAGGTGTTTGGAGGCACCTGGGGGAGAGCTTAAGCAAGTCCCTGCTTTTCAGCCCCCATCTTGGCTCCCTAGACTCTTCTCTTACAACAATGATAAACATTTGGGCAAAACTAGCATCAATGCCATACTGCAGCTGTCAGGTTATACAACACTCCATAGCCCCACAGGAGGGTAGATAGATTTCCTCATTTGTTTTCTGAAACTATTCCAACCTCTTTTTATTAACCTCATTTCCCCAAAAAGTTATACAAAGCCAAAACATGCTTATCAAATCTTATTTTTCCAATTACTCTAATTGTAATTAGGAGGGAATTTCCATGTTGACTAGGATCATAAAAATTGGATTATGACTAAAAGAGTGTCTTGCCCCTTTTACCATACTATTTACATGCATGCAATTCTTTCACAACTTATCTCAATAAATATTGTTTGTGATGATTTCATATGGTCTTAGCCCCTTCCTTGAAAGAATTTATATCATAAAATATCAGGCATACTTTATTACTGTTTTATGGCGAGCATTTACTGACTCCATGGAATGTGAATGTTTAAGGAAATGTTCAGCAGACCTCCCTGGGTAGTAGGGAGCCCTATTTGAAATTACTTCTCTGAACAAAATCACGACATACAATTAGACCTTCACCATGCTGCTTTGCCGAATGTTCAGCTCTGAGAATAAGAATCTATGTGCTTAAAAAACAACCCCACAATTAAAAAAATGCTCTTTGTAGTTATCAGTCCTAGTTCAAATATGCAATAGTCAAATACTCATTAGACACTGCTCAAATAACCCTGTGGGTGTTAATTGAACAACTTATAAACAGAGTCCAAACTATTCATTTTTATGCCTGGAGCAAGCTGTTAAGCACCCTCACTTGAAGAAGACCTAGAACAGTGGAGGAAGGAAAGGAAGCAAGATCCTGGCATCCCATGAAAAAAGCCCCCGTTCGGGAGACCACAGAATGGGGGAGGGATTGGACAGAACAGAGTGGTGGAGGAGCTCACCCCATTCTGCCATCTGTTAGCTTTCTATTTTCTCTAAATATTCTTGCTAAGTGATAAACTTTGCTGTTTCAAGTGTCAGCAGCATCAGCACCTTCAAAATTCAGTGCCCTGGGGCAAAGGCTCAATTTTTTCACCCTTGTTGTTGCTTTCCCTATAAGGTACTTCTTGCTGCCCTAGAATTCAGATATTAAACAGAAATCGCAGGAAAAATTAAGAAGATATTAACAGTTGTTCAGTATTTTTAAAGATCCTCTACCCATAGCCTCTTTTTTTTTCTTCTGTAACTGGTCTCCTCTTTGTGTGTCCATCCACATGTGCTCTCACCATCCCTTAGAAGCACTTGGACTGGCTGGCAAAGGTCAAATAAAAAGAGGTAATTCTTAGTTCTCACTTGTCATTTATTTCTGTCCCCCAGTTCTGAGAAGGCATCTCACCCATTTTTCAACAATTTGTCCTCATTCCCTGTTCTTTGCTTCTGTCCTCTCCCCCTTCTCCATTCATCCTTCTAACCATTACAGTGTTTTAATTCCCCCACATCCAACACCATCTCCACTCCCAAGAAAAAGTCTTGTTCTATTTCTTTCCTATGTCACTGTTTACTCCCTCAGGTTATCATCTTTCAGAGAGAAGGCACAGTCACTCTATCAGAATTGAAAAGCTCAGAATAGAAAGGATGAGACACACCTAATGAAACTGTAACCACCCAGAACCTGATTTACCCAGGAACCATTAGTATGGGAGCCCTACATTTCTTTTACTGGAGCAAAGTGAGGAATCCTCACATTAATTAGGACTAAAGACATGAGGCTACATAAGGTGACAGCTGGAAAATAAGATGCCCCCTCTTTTCTACCCCTCCCACCCATGAATCAATCTTGACTGTCATGGTTGTATTAATTCTTGGGCTCCAAGCCAAATAACTTTAGGCATGGGATGCAGTCTATTATTTTTAGGTCATGTGAGGAGGGGGTTCAAGCTATTATTTTTAGGTTTGTATTGAGAGGTAGCTTTTGCTAATTTTAGATGATCAAGTCTCTCTTACCCTTTACACACACACGCACACACACACCACTCTGATGGACTTTCTCTTTCTTATCCTCAACTTGGAGAGCTGTCATTTATATGCCATGCTTATGGGGAGTTTGAATGCTAGAAGCATTCCTTGGTCCAAGAGGGATTTCAATCACAAGTTATTTTCAAGTTTTCTTGTTATGCAGCCTAATTCTCAAACTCAGGATCCTGACTGTTTTCATTTTTTTTTCTAATAAATTACAGTGAAACACATACACATATACCATCATCCCATTGGTACAAAAAGGAGGAAACTGGACAGAGAAAGAAGAAAGAAAGAAACCAGAGGACCAAGTTTCTTTATCATGTATACCTAGAATTCTCCATGTGTCCTTTGAAGACAAATGAAAAGCAAATATTTTTGTGGAGAATGTATATATCACAAGAGAGTAACCTCCATATAAATTCTCATATAGTGCTCAGTACTATTTCCAGATGTCTGATCTCTGCCTGTTAGGACATCTTGGTAAAAATGATAACTTATTCAGCTGCTGCTTTGATTGTTTTTTTCCACTGACAACTGAAACATGAAAGAAACTTTCATGTTAATTTTTTCCTTAGCTCTCTTCTCTGCAAATTCCTTCCTTGAAAACAGTGGCTTAGAAATCCTGGATTAGCTGAAATTTCTCCTGATTTTCACAGACAGAGAAGTAACTAATTGAATAAAGTGAAGGATGAACCATTTTAATTCGACCATTTGTGTCAGATGTCACTGAATCTGACTGATGAAATAGAAATTTAGAACAAGTTAGAAACTCGGAATATGCCTTCTGAACCCGAATGACTTTGGGCAAGCTGCTTTGTTTCTATAAGCCTCAATTTTCACATCTCTCAGATAAAGGGGTTGAATTCCATGATTTCTAAGATTTCAGGTACTTTCTGGTTCTAACTGTGATCCTAAGTGAGGAGGAAATATAGAGAAGGGCACAATGGGTAATCAAGTGAAATCATTTCTGGGAGAGTAAAAAATTATGCAATGAAACAGAAAAGGAGAGTGATTTTTATATGTTGGGAATTGTAGATATAAGGGGTTGGTTGGTAAAGGGATTTCCTGATTGTGTTGATGCCCTGACGGAGTGGTGATACTGGGTTTGGGACTTTGGGTGGCATTTAGGTGGTACAGTGGATAGAGTGTTGGACTGGGAGTCAGGAAGACCCATGCTCAAATCTGGCCTTAGACACTTCCTAGCTGTGTGGCCCTGGGTAAGTCATTTAACCTTCTGCCTCAGTTTCATCATTTGTAAAATGAAAATAATAATAGTCCTTACTTCCCAGGGTCATTTTGAGGATAAAATGAAATAATATTTATAAAGCACTTTGCAAACCTTATAGCACTATATGAAAGCTGACTTCCTCCTCCTCCTTTTCTTCTTCTTCTTCTTCTTCTTCTTCTTCTTCTTCTTCTTCTTCTTCTTCTTCTTCTTCTTCTGCTTCTTCTTCTTCTGCTGCTGCTTCTTCATTATTTTCATCTTCCTGTGGAGAGTATGGACATACTTCTTGGCATCTCATGGAGAATTATCTCAGTGATTGGGGATTGATTGACTAAGAAGAGCTTCCCCTTTGTATCGGTCAACAAAATGTACTCTTCCTTTCCCTTTTCCCCTATTTTTGGAGAACTGAATAGAGAGCAACACAACTAAGAGAGAACATCGGTCCTGGCTGGGGATGGAGGGGGCAGGTTGACGTGAGATAGAAGGCAATGACTGGACCAATTCATGTCTCCACCAGCATTCTGCTAGTGCTTTGGCCTCCTACTTGGTTGGCAGTGGCACACCCTCTCATTCTGAGAGAAGGGAACCGTGTTCTGAGTGATTATTGTCTGATCCACAGCCTTCCTTAGGACTATCAGGTCCTATATCACCTATAGAGGTGGAAGCAGTTCCTGGGCAACAGGTCTCCAGAATCCAGTCTTCTCACAAGAGAGGGAAGGTTGGGGGCCAATATCAGCCTTTATGTTATCTTATTTGAGCATTCTGGGACTTAACCTTCTAGAAAGAGAAAAGCAGTTCTGGAAAGTATGATCCCAGGACACATGTTCCGAGAAAGAAAAGGAGAATTCCCAGGCAGCACTAGCCTTTGGCATTGCTGTCTAGTGACCTGAAGTTCAAGATTTCTGGAATCCAGTTTTCTAGTGAGAGGCAAGTTCCTCTTGAAAACAGTTGTTGTGAAGATTAAAAGAGATAATACGTAGAAAGAGTTTTGCAAATCTTACAGTGCTACATAAATGCTAGCTATTACCACCACCACTCCTCTTCCTCCCTCCTCTGTCCTCCTCCCTCCTCCCTCTTTTCCCTCCTCCTCCTCCTTCTTCCTCCTCTTCCTTTTTCCTCCTCCCTCCTCCTCCTCCCTTCCATCCTCCCTCCCTCTCCCTCCTCCTCCATCCTCCTCCTCCTCTTTTTCCTTTTCCTCCTCCTCCTCCTTCTTCTTCCCTCTTCTATTACTATTCAGACAGTTCTAGGTCAAATGAGAAAGCGGTTGCCTGTCTAACTTTTCCCTTCTAAGAGGAATTCATGAACTCACAAAGCTAGATGCTCGTATAGGTCTCTGGGGAAAAAAGAGACTAATTGGAAAGTTGGCAAGGTGAGGAGGGGAGGTCCTGCTTCCCAGAAAAGCTAGGTTTATTTCCTCCCAAAGTGGTCTAAACTACCAGGTGTTGCTATGAATTTGGAGGACTTTACAGCCCTGTGCAAAGATGGGACTCACTAGAGAGAGAGAGGAGATATTATTGATTGCCTATGTGTTGCTTTTTTCATTGTTTGGGCTGTTTTTTGCATTTTCTGTGAAGTATAATAGCCTTTTGACACAATATGCATTCTTACCTTGAGCTTTCCTACAGGATTTGGGGATCCTTTTACCCACATCTGTGGAGATGTAGGCAAGAGTTCTATTCTAAGATTTTCCAGAGTAAACTTTTTTTTGGGGGGAGTGGTGGACAAAATAAGCACAAAAGACAATGACGAGAAGGGGATGAAGGGGCGAGGGGACTACCCACAAGACCGACCCTGGTCTGTGTCATTCCAGATCTTGAGGCACTGGGGCATGAGTTACACAAGAACTGAAATTATGTACTTGTACAGATATGCACATGATATGCTAACTCCAAGGTGTCGAAAATAATGTGGAACAGCTGTTCTGTTACTTGTTTACAGAACAGAAAAAAGTTACATGGTAAGGAGTGGATTCTAAATGAAGAACCAGCATCGAAGATAAACAGACTATATCGTTGTGCCGAAATCAGCAAAACATAACAAATATGTGCCAATGAGGGAGAAGAGAGTGAAACATATAGGCTGGTAAAGCAAAGACGCACAAGACATAGGGAACAAGACAGAATAATTTTGATGAGGAATTAAGTCAAGAATGATAGAAAGATCACCAACAGTGCTGAGGCTGGTTGGTAATGAACTGTTTCTCATGAAAAATTCATTATTCCAGAAGTGCAAGATTTTCCTCGGCCTTCATACTACTTTGATTTATGTGCCCACAAGATAGCAAATCCACTGGGACGTACTGGGTGGATTCACAACCTGAGGTTTCGGCTCTCAGATAGCATTCCAGGCCCCAAATACAGGATAAATAATTACAGAGCAGAACAGAGCCCAAAATGAATACGGTTGAATGTTTCAGCAGCAGGTCCAGGTAGAGATAACAGACAACAGAGCTATAGTCATTACCTGGCTAGCAAGAAAAAAAAATTTATCCAGGGCATCCTGTCATGCCCCTGAATGCTAGTGTTGGGGTCATACAAATTAATTTGAAGTTTACATAAGCTTTAAGGAAATATTTAACAGCGTTGGAGGGTGGGGCAGAACTGGTGCCCTTTGCCCTTCACTCATGCTATCATGTCAGGGATGTGACTCTTTGGCTTGTTCCTTTCCTTCTACTTATTCACAGAGAGGTATATTTTGTTTTGTTTTAGCCTGCAAGAAGACCAAAGATTGGTGACACATCTCCTTTCTATTACAATATACAACGTAGAGCTCCCTAGTATGAACAAAGAAGCTCTTAACTCATGTCTTCTACCATGATATTTCTCTTTTTGCCCCTGTAGGGATTTATTTTAGGAAAATTGAGAATCACCTGCCTTCCTTTTGCAATTTTTGGTGACTTTTTACAACTGGTTAAGACATTCCTAGGGATCCATTTGGAAAGACAGTTGAACTTGGGAGAAAGTAGTTTTCTCTTTGATGTAGGACTCCATCAGATTGTAAGCTCCTTGAGGACAGGGACTGCCTTTTGCCTCTTTTTGTATCTCCAGCACTTAGCCCAGTGCCTGACACATGGTAGGCATTTAACAAACTTTTATTGATTGATTGATTGATTGACTACATAGAGGAAAGATGTCACAGAGGGCCCATAGGAAAGGTAACAGAGAGTACTGCTACTTAGATCCTCCTTATCAGACATTATGGTGTTAAAAGTCTTCCAGATTTGGAGTCAGGAGAGAAGTAGGTTTGACTTCTACCTCTGGCTCTTATTAATTGGCTATCGACAAGGCACTTAAATTCTCAGTCTAGTTTCCCTCATCTATATAATGGGGCTACTCATACCTGTAATCAGAGCTGTAGTTAGTAGGCACCAACATAATTCCTTCTCCCTGTCTCCACTTTTCTTCTGCTGGTGGAGTGATGAAACCACTCTCCCTCACTCCTCCAGGGGTGGCTGTGGCACATCTTTTGTGAGGCCTACATTCCCCTTGAAGACCTGAATGAGTGAGGGTCAAATTGCTCCTTCTCCCAGAGTGACTGTGCTCTGCTTTCTTCCATTACTTCCCCCACCCCCGCCCCGCCCCCAAACAAACAAACAAACCCTATCTCTGTCCTAGGTGTAAATATTCTCAGTTATGGCTCTGTCTGTGTAGTATCAACCTCCTAGAGTTATTGTGAAGCTCAAATGAGATAAATATTCAAAGCTCTGTGTAAGCTTTAAAGCTCTATAAATATGAGCTATTACTTTTAAGAAAACATTGGATTCTCATCTGCTTTGGGTAACTCTGACTCCCTCAGTCGAACTTAGTTCATTGTATATACTGCCCACTTAATAAATGTTTGAGTTAACTTGAATTTCTTGATCCCATAAACTAGGCTAAGATTGGCAACATGTTGGTCTCCTGCCTAGAGGAACTCACTTGCTTCCAGAGGTTCCAGTGCTGACAGGAGATGGGGATACTTATCCGAAGAAGGGAAGGACAGCTGGAGTTCAATATTCAGTCTCTAGGTATGTGTGGAAGATCCTGATGGACGGGGCAGAGAAGGGAATTTTCTTTCAGGAGATGAGACTGAAGACTTCTTATTTCTGATTAGCATTCATTTTGGCAAACCAACTTGGGGCCATTGTACTTTGCCTTTCTGAACCCCTTTCCATCTCAATTTAGTGAAATCATTTTTTTGCCTTCTACCACCAATCTCCTCCACATCCTAAACTGGACATAATTAGACATACAACTTGGATGTTTTTGAGGCTCACGTGGAAAACACTATATATAAAAAGTGCTGCTTTCAACATCTTTGCCTCAGGACTGAAGCATTTTTCTACTTCCCCTTCCCTGCCCTCCCTCAGCCTCCTCTCCTTTTCCCCTCCCACCATACACACACATCATCCTGGGAGCTGTTGCAAGTGTCAGAGTTTAAATGGATGGCAGGAATACACAAGGGCACCACATTGTTGGAAGGGAACTGCCTTCTGGCTGCCAAGGACAAATGCAGACACACAGAGAAATATCAGGGGAGGTTTCACATCAAAGGCAACCCTGCCTGGACCTGCCAAGAGCGTGGTTGCATCTGTACTTCTCCCATCAGTCCTGGGAAACATCTTAGGGCCCTGACTGGGGTGTAGACTGGGTTACATCATTCCCACGAGTCTTCTCCACTGGCTTTGACAACCTGGACATCAGCATTCTCTTAAAACTGGGCTCTGAGGAAGATGTCCAGAATTTTTAAATATTGGTGATTAGGCAGGAAAAGCTAAGGTGTACTTAGCAGATTTTACTCTGTTCATCATAAAGATTTCAACAAATGCTTACTAAGCACCTACTGTGTGCAATTCACTTTTCTAGGCATCTGTTTAGCATCAAAGCCCGGGATCAGTGCCAATTTTAACACCAATGATATTTACTCCACAGATATTATGTAGCTGTGAATCATGAAAAACTATAATGTCTGAGGAGGAAGGTATAAGTAGGTAATGCCTTGAGTTACCAACAATGACTTGCAAGCTGGAAATTAACAATCAATCAATAAATATTTACTAAGGCTCTATTGTATGCCAGGCACTGTGCTAAGCTCTGGGGATACAAAAAAGCAAAAGACAGTCTCTGTCTTAAGGGAGCTCACAATCTAACAGGAGAGACAACACAAATACACACATACACACAGATATATAGATACAGAGACACGCACAAAGCAAGTTATACACGACATAATTAGGAAACAATTAAAAGAGAGAAAGCACTGGAATTAATAGAAGCTAGGGGAGACTTCTTGTAGAAGGTGAGATTTTAGTTGGGACTTAAATGAAGCTAATAATAGTAAAAATAATAACAGCATTTAAATAACACTTCAAAGTTTGCAAAGCCCTTCACAAATATTATCTTATTTTAACCTGGCGATAACCCTGGGAGGTAGAAGGTATTATCGTTCCCATTTTATAAATGAGGAAACTGAGGTAGACTGAGATTTGAACCCAGGTCTTCCTGACTCCAGGTCCAGTGTGCTATGTATGTGCAGTGTTCTAGAGATGTCTGTATAAAAGACATCACTGAAGACATATACTATTAGAAAAGGATGTGGTCCAGTAGCAAGAGTAAGGAATAATTGAGGTTTAGTCAGTCGACAAGCATTTTTAAGCACCTACTATGCACCAGGTGCTGTGAGAAGCCCCGAGGCACTTGATTTTCCTCATATCTATAAAATATTAAAAGAACCCCAGGTGGGCCTTCATCATGTTGGGCTTATCCTCTGGGAAGAGTCTATGAAAGATACCGGTGAAAATCACAGTTGTGAATTGCACTGTTGGAATATTTCCTTCCATGACAGCACCAAACCTATGAAGTATTAATTAATTAATTGATTAATTGATCTGCCCCAGATCACAGCTCACATCCAGATAGGGCTTTAAAATCTACGGAGCATTTCCTACCCAGAGCCAAGATAAAGTTCATACAATTAGGATGGCAGGACATAGAGATAGAAGAGATGTTACAGATTATCCAAGCCACTTCTCTCATGTTATAGAACAGGAAACTGAGGCCAAAAGGGTTTAAGTGATTTGCAGGTAGGCAGTTCTATTGATTCTCCTTCCTCAAAGTCTCTCTTACCCACTCAGATACCCTCTTGCTTTTTGCCCTTATCATCTCTCACCTAGACCATTATAATAGCCTCTAATTAGTTCTCAGGTATGCAATCATTCTCCTTTCCAATATACCCTCCACCATACTGCCAAAATAATCTCAAAAGTTTGAGTATGTACCTTTCTTTCTCAGAAACTTTTTTTTGGGGGCCCTCCCTTTTAGCTTTTAAATATCACATAAACTTCTATGCCAAGAACTCATGATCCCTCACTATACCAAATTTTTACTTTGCCTACTGATTTTTATTTGAAAATGGAATTCCCCACAAGGACAGCTCAGATTATACTCCAATACTTCCGAAGAGTCACGTTCTCATCAGTGTGGGGACTTTGGACAGTACCATAAGTCATAACCTCTCCCTGCCTTTGCAGACAGTCAATTATGCTTTGCTGAAGCAAGTGAATCCCTTGCCTCTTCTGAAATAACATTTGACTACCTTCAATCTCACTTAATGAGCAACAGAGGACAGAGATCCCAATTCTGCTCATTATGAACAATTTCAGCTGAAAGCATCTTGTCCACTAATATTCTTTGGAAATTGCATAATTGAGTAAATGGAAAATAATAGCTCAGAAACTAATAAGCCTAAATAAAAATAAGCATATTTTGCACCAGAAAAAGAAAAAAGAAAGCAAGAAGAACTCCTGATCCTACCACAGCCTGGCTTTAATCAGCCTTTCCAGATTTCACATTATTTTCTTTAAGAAACTCCATGTTCCAGTCAAACTAGAGATTCTGTGTACATCTAGGATAGTGTGTTCAGTTCTGAGAACCACATTTTAGGAAAGGCATTCAGAGAACAATCAGAGAAAGGCAGCCTGGATGGTGAAATGTCTTGTGCTGTCTTTTCTCATGTGACGGTTGTTTGGGATGTTTGGCCTGGAGAGACTTAGTGGGGAGATGAAACTGCCTTCCAATATTGGAAAGGTGGTTATGTGAAGAAAGGACTACACTTATTCTGCTTGTCCCTAGTGTATAGGTCTAGGAGCAGTGGGGAGAAGTTACAAAGGGGCAAATTTAGTTTCAACGGAAGGTCAAGACCTCCCAACAATTAGAGCTGTTCAAAGGCAGAATGGTGAACCTCAAGTAGTGAGTTTACCCTCATTGGAGTCTTCAAGAGAAGGCTACGAGACTACTTGTTGAAGTGTCTAAAATGGAGCTCTTTTTGCAAGTTCCTCTATTTCGGTCCAGGGCACTGCCATGCTCCCAGGTTTGCAACCTCAACATCATGCTCGATTCTTTATTCTCTTTCACCTTCCATATCCAATCAGTTTCCAAGTCTAGTTGACCCTGTCTCCATAACACCTCTTACATCTGTCTTGTCTTCTCCATTCCCACAGCTACCACCATAGCTCAGGCCCTCATCACCTCTTGCTTGGACTATTGAAATAAACTTCTAATTGGTCTCTGCCTCCAGCATTTCTCCTTTCTAATCTATACTCTACAGAGCTATCAAATCGATTTTACTAATTTGGAAATGTTTTACATGATTACACATGTATAACCTATATTTGATTGCTGACTGTCTCAGGAAGGGGTAAGGGGATGGAGGGAGGGAGAGATAGAATTTGGAATTCAAAACTTTAAAAAAAATGTTAAAAATTGTTTTATCATATAATTGGAGGAAATAATTTTTTTAAAAAAAGAAGTCAGGATCTCTAGAATAAAATGCTGAAAATACAAAAGGGATTGTGATGAGGAAAAAAAAAAGGAAAAAAATCTATCTAAAGAAACCAATGTGTATACCCAGAGAACTCATGGACTAATTGATATTTTATAAAATATGTACATAGGGGCAGCTAGGTGGTGCAGTGAGTAGAGCACCGGCCCTAGAGTCAGGAGGACCCGAGTACAAATCTGGCCTCAGACACTTGATACATGTGCTAGCTGTGTGACCTTGGGCAAGTCACTTAACCCCAATTGCCCTTCCCAAAAAAACAAAAACAACAACAAAAAAAAATATGTATATAGAGGATAGAAAAGAGGGCAAGTAAGTGCAATCAGAGTCAAGGGTGGCATGAAAATCCTCTTAGGAGCACTGAAGGTCAGGATAAGCTGAAGTTGCCCATGAAAGGTAATAAAAATAATTTTCTAGCTCAAAAAAATTGATATTATTAAAGTACAGGTTCTAATCATGTCATTCTCATGCTCAAACAGCCTCCATGGCTCCCTATTGCTTTGGAAATAAAATACACACTTCTATTTGGTATGTAAAGTTTTCACAGTTTATATTTGTGGATTGGTTTCATGTTGCTCCCTGTTGCTCATTTCCAAACAAATTGAACAAGAAGAAAGAAATAAAGAATCCAGAAACTGCATTCTAAAGCCCATCAATCTTCTCACATATTCAGGAAATATCACTCTTAGGGAAATAGGTTGAAATCAATGGGTTGGTTTTGCCAAACTGCTTTTTGGTCCTCTTTTTCAAATCTTTCTTACTAGGTGGAGCTCACTGGGTAAGTGAGAAGGGTCACCTGAACGGCATGTGAAAATGAAAGACAGCAAGCAAAGCAAGATTTTTTTTTAAAAAAGAAAAAAGTCAGACGTGTTGAAAGGAATTCAGAGGATCATAAGACAATAGATTTAGATCCAGAAGGAACCATCAAAGGCCATCAAGATTTGTACAACTTAATGTATGATTTAAATAAACCAAACCAAAAGAATGCTATGTACAAGAGCATTAAAAGGAAGGCAGACTCTAAGTAACTGTAATGGTTAACTCTGGTCCCAAAGAACGGATAGGGAAGCATCCCTCCCTCTTCTTCATAGAGAGGCGGAGGACTTTCAGAACCAAAAATTACACACACTCAGACCCAGACGCTGTATGAGTTGTTTTTAACTGGTTTTCTTTGTTAAAAGGGTGAGTTCAATTCTAGGAGTGCAGTGGGGGTGAAGCAGAGGGGGAAGGAAAACATCCTAAAATGACTGTGATGTTAAAAAAAAAGACATGTGACTGACTTATTTTTTAAAAAAAGAAAAAGGGATGTGTTGATTAACTCAATGCAAAGGAATGAAAAAAAGATTTTCTCTGGAAATTATTATGAAAGCAAAGAACATCATTCTTCCAAATGCTATTAAAAGCTCATCCCATGTGCTGTTTCAATGAAAAAATCATTTGAGTTTTGTTTTTTTTTCTCAACCAATCTTCCTGAGCTCCCTCTAGAGTGGTGCCACATTACTTTTTTCCAGCTTCAGTCCTCGTCTTTGAAAATCTCCTGCTGGGTCTTCTCTATGACTAGTCTGTCTCTTCAATGACAACTTTGTAACTTTTTGTGGGGTGTTAAAGGCACAAACTTCATAATTTAAAAAGTCCAAATAAGGAAATACTCAATTCTCTACTCCAATTCTGACCGGATAAAAAATCTTATCACACATCCCATAAAACCTTGTTACAAAGATGTCCATCTTCCAAGCCATGTGTTTACTTCCATCATTATTTTTAATGATAATTGTAATGTTTCTTTGCCCAATCTGAATGAGCACCAAATTAAACACAAAGAGCACATAATTTAACCGAGACATGATGTGAACCGATGATAAGAGGAGAATTCCCAGCAGCTAGCAACACAGACCAGGGAAAGGCATATTTTGAAACTGGAAGCCTCGTTTCTTTAATGGTTGAAGGAACATAGACCCTAAAGAGTTGGAGTGACTTGCTAAGGGTCACATGACATGTTTGTTACAAGTCTTAATTCTAACCCAGGCGTCTTGATACGCAGTTCAATGTCCTTACCTGTAACGTAGCTATAAAATGTCATCTGGAATGGACTGGGAGGCACATCATTTTTAGCATTCTGCATTTATTCATTCATTCAACAAATATTAAGTACTCACTGTATACAGAGTACTGTGTTATGTGCAAGGTACACAATTTCAATAAGAAATAATCTCTGCCCTTATGGAGCTTATATTCTAATACGGGGATAAGACACAAATATAGATGACAATTGTAGCGAGTAGTCCTTTGGCCCACTGGCCCAGCCTGTCACACCTCCCTCACAGGGCTCTAAGGTAACCCCTGAGGAGTTTGGGGTGCCACTTATATAAACTAGCTTTTAGGAAGAACAAAAGCACAAACATTCTTCCCCCAGCCCCAGCAACACCTTAGTGGCAACGCTCTCTACTATATTAATTCAGTCTCTGGGGAGAGTGGGCTCAAACTTTGCATGATTTCTACATAGAAGTGGTCCTTCCAAGTTCATGGCCAAATGAAGCATGACAAGTCCTCAACTCAGCTACTATTGTACTGGGTCTCAAAGGTCACTCTTTGATTTCTGAGTTGACTACAAGACCTAGCAGGGATTGCTGGGAACTTGGACTCTCAGATGGTTCATTCTTCTGACCTTTCAAAACTAACAGGGCTACAGTCTCTGATTCCTTTGCTTAAAACAAAAGAATAAATATCACAGCAAAGGAACAAGGCCCATTTTTATGGAGTTACATGTCAGCCTTGAAGGAAGAGGGTCCAAGGTCTCTCCCTTTAAAGCATTTCCTCTCATGAGCTACTGTCAGCAAAGGAGTCAAATCAAGGTGGGGAGATGGAGGGAGAGAAAGAGAGTGAGAGAGAGAGAGAGAGAGAGAGAGAGAGAGAGAGAGAGAGAGAGAGATTGAGAGGGAGAGAGAAGGGAAAAGGAGGGGAGGGGAGGGAAGGGGAGGGAAGGAAAGGAGAGAGGAGGGAGAAAAAGAGAGGAGAGGTGAGAGAGATGTCATTTTGAATGCCAAAGCACCTCCTATTCAGAGTTAGCTGAGCAGAACCAATTACAAAATGCCTGTGCATGCTCCAAAGTCTTCCCAAGGTGCTTCTTATACATCATCATGACTGTCCAGGAAGGAGACTCCCTAGTCTCTTCCACATGGAAAGTAGCATCAGTAGATTCTGGGCATGTAACAATCAATCCTTGTTACACTATAATCAATTATTACAGTGATTATATTGTATAATGAGATATTTCTAAAGCACTTAGCATACTGCTTGACACATAGTAGGCACTGTATAAATGCCTCCCACCCCACTGATAAACAATAAAACATGCATACATCAGAGAGGTACAAAATAAGGTCCCAAATGGGGTGGGGGAGGGGAAGATTGGTCATTACAAATGGAAAAAAACCAGAAAAGTTTTATGGAGGAACAGACCTTTGAGTCATGCTTTAAAGGATGACTAGGAATTCAGTGGGAAGAAACCCTCTTTGACAATTAGCCCCTCTGTATCATCTCACAGATTCCTAGAGCGCCAACAGTAATGACTGAGACCATCATGGTGATCTCTGTTGGTATCCCACCTTTCTACTATAATATAAATTCCACAAGAAAAGGAACTAGGTTTTCTCTGATAGGATCATAGATCTTGAGGCAGGAGGGACCTTATTAGATGTCATCATGCTCACTCCATTTCCACAAGTGAGAAAATGGAGTCTGACATGAAGCAATGCGTCCAGGGTCACACTGGTAGTTATTAGCAGTACAAAGATTTGAACTCAGATCCTAAGACTCTTAGGACTATGTCCATTGAATGATGGTGCCTTCCTAAACAGTCTATTTTCCCTGGGACCTAGCACAGTGAACGGAACTCAATAAGAACTTTGCACTTATTCAATGAATGAATGAATTCAGAATGTTAAAAATGGCATGCTTCCCAGTCTGGTCAGATAAAATTTCATATCTGTGTGCTATGTGGTCACATAAGAGCACTGAAGTGGGAGTCAGGAGCCTGGGTCCTAGCAAAGTTTTGCCACTGGAGGCAGCTCAGCATAATAAATGGCCTACTTTTTGCTGTCCTTTGTTCTCAGAGGACCAAAACGACATCACCGTGTTGGGGGTCAAGACACAGTGTGTCTGACTGTGGCTGATCAGACCAATATGAGGTCAGAAGGCTCTACCTCAGGACAGGCACAAACAGTCCACGAGAACACTTGCAGTGGAGACGTCTCGAAGTTTGCACATCTCACATTTTTTTTGAGTGCCTGCAATTCTGCTTTGCTCATAGAGCAAAGAGTCTTATTTGATGCCGCCACATCATGCCGGACAGTCTCGTGTCCCATTGCTTCAGAAAGACCTTGATTTGGAGTCAATAGACTTTGAGTTCAAATCCTGCTTTAGACTCTAGTTGTGTAATCCTGGGCCAATCATTAAACTCTTTAGTTTCAGTCTCATCACCTGTAAGATGGGAGAGGAGGTGGGGTCCAGCAGTAATACCAGCACCTACTTCACTGGATTGTTATAAAGAACAAAGGAGACATTATCCCTAAAAGTACTTTGTGAACTTGTGTGCTATATAAATTCTAGCTATTATTATAGATGGTGGAGTAGATAGAACATTGGGTCTAGAATCAGGAAGACCTGAGTTCAAATCTGACATCAGACACTTGGTAGTTGTGTGATCCTGGGCAAGTCACTTAACCTTTGGTTGCTTCAGTTTCCTCATCTGTAAAACAAAGAAAATAATAGCAGCCACTTCTGTTGTGAGAATCAAATGAGATAATTGCAAAGTGATTGTCACAGTGCCTGCCACACAGTAAACACCATAGAAATATTTGCTGTTATTATATTTGCTGTCGTTCAGTCATTCAGGCACATCTAACTCTTTGTGACCCTGGGGACCACAGCAGGCCAATATCATCCCTGGGATCTTCTTGGCAAAGACACTGCAGTGGTTTGCCATTTCCTTCTCCAGTGCCTTAAGGCAAACAGATGTAAAGTGACTTGCCTAGGGTCACACAGCTAGCAAGTGTCTGAGGAAGGATTTGAACTCATATCTTCTTCATTCCAAGGCAAGTGCTCTACCCACTGAACAGCCTAGCTGCCTCTATTTCATATGTATGTATGCATGTATATATGCATGTATGTGTGTATTGTGCATGTAGGTATATATGTATGTGTATATGCATGTGTATAGACACATATGTATGTATATGTATATACACAGATGGGGGCATATATGTATATATAAGTTTTGCCACTAACTTTTGATGTGATCTTGGGCAAGCCACTTTTTGCCATTCTGGGCTTTAGTGTCATTGACCGATAAAGAAATAAATGGACCAAGATCTCTAACGTGCCTTCTTTCTGCTCTAAAATTCTCTGTTCTCTACTTGCATGGTCCTTCCCCCTGGGATTTCCTCTCCTCTCCCTATCAGTTCACATCTTGTTTTAGTTAAGTTAAAGCCTCCCCATGCCGTGTTTAACTTGGTGCTTACTCATCTGGGCAAAGCAGTAGATTTTGAAAGTGTTCGAAGGTGTCGGAGGCCGTTGGGAGAATGGGACTATTCCAAGCCTCCTCATTCCAGTCCACTTGAAGCTGACACACTTAAGTATCAGCATATTTCCCAGGCATAGTGCTGTGGGACTGAGATAAAAGTTGGGCAGCCAAGGGACCCTTTTGTCATTCTGTCATGTGTCACCTTCCTGCCACCTTAGTGGGGGCTCCAAATGACAGAGACACTTGTGTTAGAGCCATAAGGATCATTACATTGCTCTCTTTCTAATCCTTGATTTTACTGAAACAAACAAAAAACCCTGAGACCTTACTAGCTTTGGAAAGTTTTCCACATGGACCAGGCCATGTTTGAAAGTTCAGCAAGGGAGGAACATGGTACCATGACTAAAATTTGGCAGGCAGGTAGATATATCCCTATAGGTTGGCTTTCTGAGTGTCACAATGGAACGAGTGCTGGCTTTTGGTGTCAGAAGGCCTGGGTTCAGATCCTGGCATGACCACTCTTACCTCTGTGACCTTGGCAGGTCACTCAACATCTGTGTTCCTCAACTGTAAAATGGGGGGATGATGGACTAGATGACATCTAAATTCTCCTCCAGCACTAATGGCCATTGGGACAAATATAACTAAATCCACACAGGAATCTAATGATCAGAATGTGTAGCCTTTAAGGCAGCATGCTGTTCATTAAATTTCAAGGGAAGTGGGCCTGTTTAAAGATGGCAAAAGATGGCTTTGTGGGCATATTCCTTCAACAAATTTTTAAGGAGTGCTTACTCAGCAGCTACATGTCACAATGGATAGAGCAATGAGTCTGGAGTCAGTAGAACCGAGTTCAAATTCAGATATTTCCTAGCTGAGTGACCCTGGGCAAATCACTTAACCTCTTGTCTGCTTTGTTTCTTCAACTGTAAAATCGGAATTATAGTAGCACCTATCTTACAGGATGGTTGCGAAAGTTGAGATAATATTTGTAAAAAAAAAAAAGGTGCTTGGCATATAGTAGGCACTATATAAATGCTTATTCCCTATTTCTTGCTGCCCCTCCCTTCCTTTACTATATAAAATGCACTGTGCTAGCTAGGGATCCAAAGAGGGGGAAAAAATGGCAGGAGCTTGAATGTTATTTTGGGATAGAGTGGAAGGAGAAACATATAATAAGTAAACCAATAATTATAATACAAAGTAGGTGGGGAGTAATCAGAAGCAGAGAATCCAGCCAAGTATTCCAGGAAAATTTTGGGATCATAGATTTAGAGTGGGCAGGGATCTTAAAGGTCATCTAATTCAGCCCCTACACTTTAGAGGTGAGAAAACTGAAGACCAGGGAGTGAATTCTCTGGGGAATCTCAGGTAGCAGGTAACAAAGATGGGACCTGAGCTTCGATTGCTTGGCTCCAAATCTAGTGTTCTATCCTCTGTACCTGTTTCCACAATCAGGCTAGCAGATGCTGTGGGGGTGTAAGATCCACCAACAGCCAGCACCCAGAAAGCCGCCAACAGCATAGGTTCTTTTGATCTGCTTAACTAAAGAAAGCAAGGTGAAGGGGTTGACAAGCTTACTTTAATTCAGCATACAAATATCATTCACTTAGTTCAGAGGAAAGAGCCAGCATGCTGAACTTCAGAACAAAATACAAACAAATTACAAACACCAACAGACAGACCTTGCCTGATTCAAATCCCAATACATAGTTACCAGAGTTCAACAAAGTCTCAGCAACCAGGTTTACAAGCTGGAGGGCCCCTTAGCTACAGTTGCCCGGCTGTCTCCTCATTAACACCATCTGGAGAGCCCTGCACAAATGGCTCTGTCCTCCCTTCTTACAGGGCTTCAGACGTCATGAATGGTCATCTGAATGACCAGAACTTAGGCTGCTATAATTGGTTCTTGAGTTAGCCTCTCCCCTTAGGACCCTGGAGGTTCACATCCACATAGGTAGGTTAACACCTAATAGGGCATGGCTCTGGAGTTAGCACCTCCCCTTAGCCAGCCCCACCTTGGGCCCCACCCCAGTCACCAATCCACACCCACATAGGTTCCATACCTAATTGGGGTTTGGGCCTGGGGCTTAGCACCTAGTAAGGCTCAATGAAATACACTGAATTACTCAAAAGCAAACAAAAGCCAAACTCTTCAAGGGCACTAAGTGCTAAGGAGCCCATTTTGCTTACCAACACAGTACCATGCTAGAGAGAATGCCCACAGCTCTGAGACAGAGAGTGAGGGAGGCAAAGAATGGAGGAAAGCTACCCCGTAAAGGCGGCAGTTAAGCTGAGCCCTGAAGAAAGATAAAGATTCTGGGAAGTGGAGTTGAGGAAAAGGTACATTCTGAGCAGGAGGCATGGGGACCTGGGCAAAACCATAGAGCAAGGAAATGGTTTATCCAGTTGGGCAAATAGCTAGCATGTCCATTTGGTGGGGACAGCTCAATTTGTGATGGACAATGATAGGAAATAAGACTAGGAAGGTAGGTGGGTGCCAAATTGTAGAGCATCTTTAAATAACATGCAAAGGAAATTTATTATTTTATACCAGAGGCAATTGGGAGCCACAGAAATTTTTTGAGCTGGGGAAATGACCTGATCAGACATATGACTTAGGAAGATTAGGGAAAAGCATTGTGAAAAATGAATTAGAGAGGGAAGACAGATATTGAAGCAGGGAAACTTATTAAGGAGCTATTAAAATAATCGGAACAAGAGATACTAAGGGCTTGAATTAGGATAATGACTGGTGGAGTACAGAGGGAATGGTGTCCATGTTTGTACTAAGTTATTGAGCTGCCTCAGACAAAGCATCTCGTCCAGTGAATTATTATTGAGTATTATTTTGCTCTCCTGTCCCAGTGTTTGGTTTCCTGCTATCTATCCTGGGCCCCTCTCAGGGCATTATTCTCATCAGCATTTTCCCCTTATCTCCCTGGGTAGGTAAGGGCACATAGATCTTCCTTAAGAGACACTGTCCTTGGGCTGCCAAGCTGATAAGGCCAGGAAGAGTGTGAATAAGAACCCCAAAGCTCTTTCTGCTCAATGAAAACCAGTGGGCCAGGAAATTTAAGTTCACGTTCACATAACCCATTGGGATTGTGTGCTTAAAATAGTGTGACAACTTGACAAAATACCCTGCTTCCCTTCTGTCATTTACAATGTCTCCCTCCCCCCACTCCAGTCAGGTTGGTATCGCACATGTCTGAGGGCAGGGAAAGGAAATGAAAAAAAAACTGGTCTGTCTGGAGCAAGTTAACACTTAATTGTTGGGTCCTATACAGGATATTTTGTTCAGAGTAATAATGTATCAGCTGCCAACGATTAGAGATTGTCATGTGTTACTGACTGAGAAATGTATCCTTTTGAATATGCAAAGACCCAGACTGCATTGAGTGTGTCTTTTATTGGAGGAAATAGCTAGTCAGTTTCTAAGTCTTCAACTCTCCAATCTCCTTCCATTGTTTACCTGATTACAAATCTGAAAAGACAGCGAGCTTAATAGGTATGCCTGCCTCTTTCCTTCCTTTTGCAAAACCCTGGTCCACTTCCCTCTGAGTGGCATTTGAACCAACTCCCTCCCTTCCCCACCCTCCCCCCAAAAGTGCTTTCTAAACATTGTCTTTTGCAGAATCCTTGAGAAATAAATTTAAGCAAATCAGTCCCTTTGTCTTGGGACTTCTAATGATAACGAAGGCTTGTTGTTTAAAAACACTATTTATATGGCTCCTTTAAAAAAAATTCATGCTGAGCTTCTCTAAAAAAAACAGAGGCTGATTTTCAGGCGAAGAAAGAAGAGCATGACATTTCAGTAGATCATATCTTAAATCACCAGAATCATAGATGTTTAGAGGCACGAGGGACCTCCAACATGGCTCAGTGGTCAGTGCAGCAGTATTTTCAGTAAGAATACCTATATCTGGTTTTGAATTCCAACTCTGCCACATTCCACCTATGTGACCTTGGGCAAGCTAGGGAAGCCTCTCCATGCCTCAGTAATGTGTAAAATAAGGATATGAGACTGAATGACTTCTATTTGAGATATTTATTGTAGGCGTGTGATCTTTGCAGCTCTAGAATGAGAGTCCCTTTCATTCTCTGATCTGTAAAATGAGGATTATTTTAGATGATTAATTTAGGTTTCGATTAAATTAGGGACCTCTGAGGTCTCTTCCAGCTCTGAACTTAAGAATTCCCTTGTTTTGCAGAGAAGGAGGCTGAGTCTCAGAGAGTTTAAGCAATTTGTCCAAGGTCACAGTTTGTAAGGGATGGCCCTGGACACGAGTCTGTGTCGTGGAGGACAAAGGTCAACAAACTTTTAATCCCATGTGCCATCACATAGGCAGAAGTTTGTCTATAGATATCAAGCATTAGGCAGGGAAGAAGGAAGAAAGGATGAGAAGAAAAGAAAAGAAAAAATGGATGATAAATAAGAGAAGACAGAGAAAGAAGAAAAGGGAGAGAAAGTGAAGTGTGGAACATGGAATGGTCAGGCTGTGTCAGATGGTGCTGATCCACGTGCTTTCAAATTTACTCTTTTCTAGCTTCTGTGTCTTCTCCGCAATGTTTCAGGCTTTATAGACCCCAGACTCCTTTTCTCCTCCATGATACTTATCCCTCTTCTCTTTTTAGGTCCTACCACTTCCTTCTGCCCTAAGGAGCACAGCTCATCTGAGAGAAGATCCGAATGTTTGATGTTGCAAAGAAAGATACATGTACACAACGTAGTCCAACATTCTCATTTTGCAGATGGCAAAACTGAGATGTACAGGTGTAAAGTGACTTGTTCAAGGTCATACAGGTTATAGGTAGCAAAGCCAGGCTTCCAACCCAGGCTTTCTGATGTCAAACCCAGTGTCCTTTCCATTATACAACCTGCCCCTTTTGCAGTAATTATCTGCTAAGCTAATGAAGCTAATGAAAGCTAAGCTAATGAAGCTAAGTCTCAATATAGAGATGGAAGAATGACTCAGCTTTATATAGCAACAGAATAGGTGGCTGTTACCCTGTTTGACTGAGGTGGCTCCCCTCACCTTAAAATTCTTCTCTCACTTGCTCACTCATATATGATATGACATAATTCAATTCAGCTTGGTTTACTAAGCATTTATTAAGCTACGTATCATATATATATATATGTTATATATATATGTAATATGCATGTGTGAATATATATACATATCTATGTGTATATACATATCTACATACACACACACATACACACACCTAGGTGGCACAGTGGATAGAGTGCTGGGCCTAAAGTAAGGGAGATTCACTTTCTTGAGTTCAAATCTGGCCTCAGACACTATCTGCGGGACCCTGAGCAAGTCACTTAACCCTGTTTGCCTCAGTTTCTTTATTTCAAAAAGGAGCTGGAGAAGGAAATGACAAACCACTGCAGTATCTTTGCCAAGAAAACCCCAAATGGGGTCATGGAGAGTCAGACACAACTGTAAAACCATTGAACAACAAAGTGTATATGGAATTCAGAATCAGGTCTCCTGACTTCTAATCTACTGCCCTTTCCATTCTCCCAGAGGGCTTATTCGATAATTATTGACTTATTTTATATGACTTTAACGTAGATAGTAGAGATTTTGATTGCTGGTAGAAAGTAAAGCAAGGGTCACTAGCTCCACCTGGCCCTTTTTTGTCTTGCTCCTGAATTGATTTGCACAGCAATCAGGAGCAGCTTGGGGGTTGAAAGGAATCCCTTCATGTAACTCCTCTCAGGATCTTTGCAACTTTGCTAAATAGATTCATCAGGATGGTTTGAAGGGACCCAGCTAATAAGTGAAGAATATAATAGGAGTTAAAAGGAATTTTGGTCCATAAGTTAGATAATAACTAATTCTAAGGGGTCTTAGCTGGTAGCAACTACAAAAAGAATTCAAAAGGTAGTTTAAAAAAAAAATCTAAGGGTGTTTCTGGCTAGCTAACTAGGTGTGGCTGGCTGGGGTTTGCATCACAAAATAGATATAGGTAGCCCCATAGCTATCACACTAAAGGGCTGGCAGAGCCTCCTGCTTCAGGGAAGAAGCCACATTGAAGATGAAGTCCCCCTGGTAGCAGCAAAAGAAGAAGCATCCCTCCCCCTGATCAGGAAATGACAACGGAGAACAAAAGCTGCTCAGAAAATATACCTAAGAGTATCTGTGACATCACCAGAGGACTTCAGCAACTCTGCAATGTCAGAGGTGTGAGTTGTTCCAGCCATACATATTCCTGGTCATACATGTTCCCTACCATGTTTGTTCTCTGGTTATATATGATTCCTACATATATCTTCCTCCCCCACACATGGTATGGTAACTGGAGAAACTGTGCTCCTGTGCTTATGTAGAAATATTTTTTAATCACCTATTATGCTCTGCCATTTGATTAACTCTTTGCTTTGAACTAAAGTGTTGTCTTATTGGCCTTGTAAAAATAGATAGATTGGTGGGGGCTTGTGAATTATGATCCTGAGTTGATATTGATTCACAAAATGACCTCGGGTACCTTTCTGGAAGAGGATACATTTGAGGGAGATCCTGGGGATGATATTGGAAATCAAGAATAATTAAGCCAGCTTTAGGACAATCAGCACATCCAGAGACATGGTGGCAGCAGTGATGCTCAGCGCCAGAAAATAAGAAGGGACAGTGGGCTTTGGCACACTCTTACCTTATAAGGAACACAATTTGAAGACAAAAGAACAGCAAGTTGAGATTAAGACACTTGCCCTAAAAGGGCAAATATTTGGACTTTGTGCAA
>CM053626.1:34731711-34758974 GCA_028646595.1 Phalanger gymnotis
ATAATGATACATGTGTGGCCTATGTTGAAGTGCTTGCCTTCTTAGGGAGGGTGGGTGGGGAGGGAAGAGGGTAAATAATTTGGAACTCAAAGTTTTAAAAGCAGATGTTCAAAAAAAAAGTTTTTGCATGCAACTAGGAAATAAGACATACAGGCAATGGGGCATAGAAATCTATCTTGCCTTGCCATAATGTAAGGGAAAAGGGGGGGATTGGGGTGACAGAAAGGAGGGCTGATTGGGGAATGGGGCAATCAGAATATATGCCATCTTGGAGTGGGGGGAGGGTAGAAATGGGGAGAAAATTTGTAACTCAAACTCTTGTGAAAATTAATGCTGAAAACTAAAAATATTAAATAAATTAAATTTAAAAAAAAAGCAAAATACAAATAAAAAAACTTAAAAAAAAGTGTTGTGACATAGTCAGCCAGTTAATCAACAACATTTATTGAGCACCTACTATGTATTAGGCACTGTGCACAGTCCCTGGAATTCTGGACTTGAAGTCAGAAAGTTCCAAGTTGGGCCATAACCTTGGATACTTACTAGCTTTGATACTAGTCAAGTCATTTTATCTGTGTGTATCTCAGTTTCTCCATTTATAAAATGTGGATAATACCTGTAGACTTACCTCGCAGGCTTGTAGTGAGTATCTATCTAATTTTTTCATGTAAATAAGTACTTTACAAGCTTTAGAGAGCTATAGAAATGTCAATTATTATTATTATTTCTTATCTTATGCTAGGATTAACATGATTGATATGAAACTATGATGTGATACATAAGACAAAATGAGATGCAGGAGAGAAATCCTATTTCTCTGCTGAAATTAATTGGTTTGTATTAAGTCCCCTATCTTATTATGTTATGCTGTCCTAAATGATATTCTATAGTTTTATGCTATTTTTATTCTTTCTTCCCAATAGATCTGAAGCACTAAGTGAGCAAGAGAGCATCTCTATAAACAAACACTCTCTTTCGTTAGCACAGTAGGGAAGGCAGTGCAGCCACATTCGTGTTACCTGCAACAGCCATGGCTGGAGTTGATGTTTAGATAAACACCTTTGAAGTATAAAAGAAGCAAGAAGAAGACTCAGGAGAGGCCTGCATGGCAAGAAAGCAATGTGCCTATCACAGTGTAGGCTTCCTGTGCCATATATTTATATATATCCTTATTGTCTTTCTCCATTAGAATATAAGCTTCCTACAAGTAGAAATTGTTTCACTTATTATACTTGTATTCCCCAGTGCCTAGCACAGTGCTTGGCACATAGTAGGTACTTAATAAATGCTTGTTGATTGATTGATGCATTTGTATGTGAATGAATTTTTGTGCTGCACTAAGATTCCTCTCTCACTGAAAGGGGTAACCAGCAAAACATGCTCTGTCCATGTTCTTTTGGTGTGTCTTTTGAGTCAGTTTCTTTCTTTGCTAAACTGCCTCAAGGTCTAGGAACAATTGACATTAAAGAGAGTGGCCTATGCATTTGGGCCCAGCAGAAATGTGCATTCTGAGACCACTCCTACACTAATGGGGCCTAGTAAGAGGCACAGGACAACAGGTTTATAGCTAGAAGGGCCTTTGGAGATCATTTAACATTTTTTCCTTTAACAGATGAAGAAACCAAGACCTAGAGAGATTCACTTGCTTAAAGACCCACAGATAATAAAGAAGGGATAGAGAACAAGATTCAATTCAATTCATTTATTAAGCGCCTACTATATGCTAGGCATTGGAATATAAACCCCAGCATGAAAACTGTCCCTGTCCTCAAGAAGATACACAGGTAATGGATAGCATCTTCTGTCTATCTGGGCTACAAATGAAATCACTTGCTGGTGCCACATTGGGTGAAGTTGGCTAGGTAGAAGCATTTGAGACCCTATTATAAAGCCACTTTATAGGTCCTAGCTAACAGATAAGTCATTTCTAGTTGCTGCTGCTACAGCATGGAATTTATGAGTGACTTGCATGCTTGAAATGTATCCGTTAATTAATTTTCAAAACACCTCTTAGCTCCTTGTTTTAAGTGAAAAACAAAAGGCAAGCAATGTGAGTTCACTGACAGAACATTGAATTTGGACTTAGGAAGAGCTGGATTTGAAAATCACCTCAGGTACTTCCTAGCAGGATGACCATTGGGCAGGTCACCTGACCTCCCCAAACCTCATCAGTGAAATGATGATAATTATCTCTGTAGTATCTACCTAAGATGTTTGTGAGGGTCCAAAGGTATAACTGATCTGAAAAACACACGAAAGGTCAGGGATTAAAAATCTATACGGGGGGGGGGGGAGGGAGGGAGAGACAGAGAGACAGAGAGACAGAGGCAGAGAGAGAAAGAGAGAGAAACTGAAAGGAAAGAAAGAAATACTGTAGTCACATGGTAGGGGCCCAATGAAGGAAAATGTTATGGGTCTGTAGTTAGCTAGTACATGGTGTCCTCCTAATATCTTCAGCTGTTGGCTTCAAACAATGTTGGTGAAGAGAAGAAGGGGGAGGAAGTGAAAGAGGAAGAGGAAATAGAGGGGAGAAGAGAGAGGAGGAGGAATGAGAAAGAAGAGGGAGAAGGAGCAGGGGGATAGGGAGAGGAGGAGGGGAGAGGAATGGGGAGAAGGAGGAAAAAAGAGGAAGAAAGAGGAAGGGGAGAAGAGGGATGGGGAGAAAAAAGAGGAGGAAGGAGGCGCAGAAAGAAGGAGAGAATAGTTAGGGGATGGGGAGGAGGAGGGGAGGAGAAGGTGGAAGGGATGGAGGGGAGGAGCAAGGTAGAGAGGGGAGGAGGAGAAAGAGGAAAAGGAGGAGGGGAGAGGAGGGGAAGAGGAGAGGAGAGGGAGAATGGGGAGAGGGGGGGGGGACCTGACCCTTTAGCTAGAAGATATTCATACAGACACAATTTCTTCTTTAGCATATTTGCCTAGAAGGAGCTAAAAGACCAGGAGGCTAAATTTGAGGAATGTGTAAATAAAATGTCTTTGACAGGGACCTCCCTGGACCTTGGTGAACACTATCACAGAGCCCTTAGAGGTATTCAGCTGAGCTGGGATTGCTGGATGAGATTAGGGCAACGTTCCTAACTCATGTCGTTCAAAGAGAAAGTGTCTTACCCAGAAGAATAGGAGCTCCGGAGAGCTATTGGGGTACCACTGCCCTTCTGCTCCAACTCTCAGCATTACAGTCCTTCCTAGATAGCTGACAATGAAAAATTCCATACTTCCTGAGCAATTATTCTGTGCCATGTACTATGCTAGATTCTGGGGATAGAGACACAGACAGAAAGAGACTGATGAATATAGATGCAGGGGTACACTTCATCCTCCCCCCAAACCCACCCCAGTATTTTCTTCTTCTTGCTGTTTCATTGTGTATGACAGTTTCAGTGTAAAGCTAGAAGAGATTGGAAAAAGAGAATAACTAGGCTATATTTATAGTAGGAATAATAAGGGCCTAAACTAGGAGTAGAGAGAAAGGGACAGATGAAAGAAACATGGTGGTGGTAGAACCCACAGAACTAGGCAACTGATTAGCTATGGGGGTTGGGGAAGAATCAAAGAAAATGCTGGAGGTTAAGAACTTGGGTGCCTGTGAGTTCAAGCTTACCTTCACCAGAAATAAAGACGTTTGGAGGAGATGATGGTGACCTTGAAAATAATGCTTTTCTTTCAGGGACCAAAAAAGATCTCTAAATATCATCTGGTCCTAAGTGATAATCTTCCATTTGACATGTATGGAAATGGAAGCATGTAAATGGTTAAATGAATCAATGATAGGATTAGAGATGGCAAGGACCTTTGAACTCTTCTAATCTAATCTTATTTTGTAGATGAGCAACCAGGTTCTGGCCCTGACTAGATGTGTGACCTTGGGAAAATCATCATTTTTCTCTGGGCTTCATTTTCCTCACCTTTAAAATGAGGACATTGGCATAGATACTTTCTAAGGTTCACTACAGAAACTAGGTCCCATGAGTCTAAAGTGTCTATCTCTGCCTCTCTCTCTTCAGAAATACTTGTCAAAGGCCACATGGGTAGTAAAGTGATGGGACCAAGATTTGAACCCACATCTTATGATCCAAGATCCTATGTACTTTCCACTCTATCAAATCACCACAGCATGAGATGAAGATAGTCCCAACATTCACCTTCTGACTCCTTGATTTTTTTTGTTTCCAATCTGTCCTACAGGGCCATTTTTTTCCTACCTCTGGCAAACTAAAGGAATAATTGAGCCAGAGATTTGTCTTAGATCTTAGCTCAGAATCAAGTCCTCAGAAATAGCTAATGGTAATATACCTGGAGCCCTTCCCCCAAACCCATTTTTTAGCAACTTCAGCCAATAAAGGGTGGGATAGATCATGGCCTTCCACTGATGGAGTATTTGAATACGTGAAGGGAAGTTGGTAGTACTGTTTGGTGATGCCAGCAAAAATATGGCTCACTTAATGACAAAGCATGACTCAAAACTCCAGGGTACCCTAAGAGGCAATTTAGTGGCCCCCTGCCCTAGGTCATTGGGAAATAGACACTTATTCATATCCTCATGGGACCTAGTTTCTGTAATGAACCTTAGACAGTATCTATGCTAATGGCCTCATTTTAAAGGTGAGGAAACTGAAGCCCAGAGAAAAATAGTGACTTTCCCAAGGTCACACATCTAGTCAGGGCCAGAACCAAGACTAAACTTCATTCATTCATTCATGAAATAGGTACTTGTTACAAACCTACTATTGTATCAGGTGCAGTGCTAGATAGAGAGTCAGAGATAAAACAATCTCCCCTCTCAAAGAGTTTATATTCTCCAAAGGGGAAACACCATGGCACAAACAATAACAGTTTAATAAACACCTACTATGTGCCAGGCACCTTTCTAAGAGCTGGAGACACAAAGAATGGTTTAAAAAAAACAACAGTCCCTGTGCTCTCAAGGAACTCACAGTCTAAAGGGGAGACAATGTGCAAACAATTACGTACCCGCAAGATGCATACAGGGTATATTAGAAGTGATCTTAGATGGAAGGCACATGTATACTTTATAAGTAAATCTGGAATATATTCAAAGTAGCTTTAGAGGGATTAGAGGCTGGGAAGCTTCCAGGAAAGACTTCATATTGGAGGTGGATATTGGTTTTGAAGGAAGCTAACAGGGCAGATTGGTGGCACAATGGATACAGCACCAGGCCTGGAGGCAGGAAGATCTGAGTTCGAATCTAACTTCAGACACTTATTAGCTGTGTGACCTTGGACAAGTCACCTAACCCTAATTTGCCTCAGTTCCTCATCTGTAAATGGGAACACACTGGAGAAGGAAACGGCAGACGACTCTGCTGTCTTTGCCAAGACCGACAAAGTCCATGGCATTGTGTGGAGTTATCAGGACTCAACAGCAACAACAGATCTAAAGGCAAAGATAAGGAGTGCATGCATCCCAAGCTCAGGTGAAATCTCCACAAAGATGGGGAGGCAGGAGCAGGAATGTTGGGCATGAAGATTAGTGGGAAGGTCAGTTGGGGGAATGATGGGTAACATATCTGGGAAGGTAGGCTGGAGGCTGATTGTGAAGGGCTTGGAGTGACAAAACATCTCAGATGCCAAACAGAAAAGTATTCCTTTGATTGGAGAGTCGTCGGAGCTTTTTGAACAAGCTAGTGGTTTGGTTGCAATTGGGCAGTAAAAGCAGCAACTTGGCAACTAGATGGAAGATGGACTGCGGGGTAGGCTGGGAGGAGCCTTTGAGAGTACTTCCCATAATGAATTCTTGCTGCTATGATAAGCTTGCTGAATTAGAAGTATAGAAATACTCTAATAATGCATTAGAGTCTTTTTCCTGTATCATTTAAATCTTCTTTTTTTTTCCAGCCACAATTACTGGGCACATACGTTATTGGAAGAGGGAGGGAATGGCCATAATTAGCCTTTTCCACAAAGAGCAAATATTACAAAACATGCCCTAGGCCAAGCATGAGTATGAGATTGAGTCTCCCATGGGGGATACCGACTCCACTGGGCAAAAGATCTAGTGGGTGGTGAGGGAAAAGGAACTTACTTAGGTGTTGTTGGGAGAAAGAAGACCACCTAGTGGCTTTTTATTAGTCCTACTAACTAGATGTCAAGATTAGTACCTTAGTCTGAAGGTGCTATCAGCACTCCCTAAATTTTGGCACCCTGGGACAAAGTCCTAAATAAAGCTCTGAGCAGAGTGGATGAGAGCTAGAGTAACGTGCTGGAACGTCACACAAAGCCTCCCTTATAATTCAATTTCTGATTACATTAGAATCTAGAGTAGCCTTTCTGTGATAGCGCATCTGAATAATGGCTTATTTTAATTAATATTTCACTTATTTATATGAGACAATGATTATGTCAAGTTTCAAAATATTACACATAAAATTCTCTTGCTGCAAGGATACCCCAAACCACTTTCTATAGCTCTGGGTATTGTGGCTGCTCCCTAATGGGGAAAGGAAGAGGCTCGGAACTCTGTCTTAGATATCGAATTTGTTCAGGACTCAGTGTCATCATCACAGGCCACAAAAATGCTAAGTTCATGCCATGGGCTTCAGGCCTAAAGCCAACTTCCTGAATAGCCAACCCAGAGTCAACTCCAAGAAACCAGACTCGGAGCCATCCTAGCTGTACCCAGACACAGGAATGACTTTGCAGTCCACGCCCAGAGAGGCTTTCCCTTTGCACATACTCACCTGCTTTGTAGACATATAACCAATGATGCACACCATCATTCACAGTTTCCCTATCCACCTACCTGCTTTGTTCTTTCAACAATGACTCCCCTGAGGACTGTCTGGAGCGACTTTAGATCTGGGCATAATTAATGATATCAAACAACTGTCCTCACCCCACCCCTTGCTTACCAGGTCATTTATCATCCCCCTAGGTTGCCAGCCTTAACAATGGGCCTTCTAAATGAGTTCCATGGCATTCAAAAGGGACTGGTCTAACAAGCCACAGAGGGGGGAAAAAGTGAATTAATTAACTAATTGCCCAGATAATAATATGTAGCTGGATAGGCACCTACTGTGGATTGGTATCTACTATGTGCCTATTTCATCCCATTCCATTGAGTTACTTCTTTAATATACTTATTTTAGAAAAACAAAGCAGAAAGACTATTTATTGATCTCAGAATTAGATAGAAGAGCAGAGAGTGCAGTTTACTTTTGCAAAATTGGGTAACATTTAAAACGATTCATTCTTGTTCCCTGACCCAAAATCCTACTTTTTAACCAATAGGCTGGTAACTAGTGGGGATAAATGTCCCTGAATTACAGAACATCCTGAGTTCAAAGGAATCAAGTGTAAGTTGGCTTCATTGCTGTCACCAAAGGCACGTTCTATCCAACTATCCACCAATCAAAAGCATGAATTGAGCTGTTCTCTTGCAGCAGACATTGAGGTGGCAGCTGGAGATTCAATGACAACAGTCTCTATCCTCTAGGAATGTATGTTGTATTAAGGAGAAACAACAAATACACATACAAATATAGCTACAATAAATATTAAATAAATACCAGGCAATTTCAGAACAAGGAAAGTGGTAGCTGGAGGAATCAGGTAATGGGGCTTTTAAAAACTGAACTTTAAAGGAAGCTAGGGATTGCAAGAAACAGAAGTTAGGAGACACTGGGAGACAACCAATTCAAAGGTAGGGAGGTGGGAAATGGGGCAGCAAATGGGCCAATTTGTCTGGGTTGAAAAGTGCATGAAGGAAAGCAACATGTCATAAGTCAGAAAGGCAAGCTGAAGTCAGATCACAAAGGGCTTTAAATGCCCTTGTATTTGATCTATGTGGAAGATGGTGTGAAGGGAGGAAAGATGTGAACCCAAAACTTCCACAAAATATATCAGCTAAAACAAGTATGACCAAGAAAAGGAGGCAGGCTGGTTATGTACCAGAAAACGTTGTGGTTTGTTGCTCAGTCACGTCTGAATCTTGGCCAACCTGTCCATGGAGTTTTCTCAGCAAAGATCCTGGAGTGGTTTGCCATTTCCTTATCCAATGCATTAAGGCAAACAGGATTAAGTGACTTGCTCAGGGTCACACAGCTAGTAAGTGTCTGGGGCAGGATTTGAACTCAGATCTTCCTGAGTCCAGACCCAGGGTTCTAATTGTCTGGCACCACCTAGCTGCCTCCTAACAAATTGTGAGATCGTAACTTTCAAACTGGAAGGGACCTTAGAGGTTCAAAGCAGTTAAGCCTCCTTGTTTTATAGACAAGGAGCCTTGGGCTAAGAATCTCAGTGATTTGCCCAAGGTCATCCACATAGTAAATGGCAGAGCAAGGATTCAAACTCACTAACTCCTCATGCCCACAGGGAGTTAGTGCACTCAATTTTGGAATTCTTTGCAAGAGCAAGGCAAGGCGATAAGAATTTAGTGGGTACTTACTTTGTGCCAGACCCTGTCCTAAGTGCTGTGAGCATACAAATTTAAGGAAAAAAGCAAGAAGATCCTGCCCTCAGAGAGCTCAGAATTGAATGAGGGCAAATGACACACCCACAGGGGACCTGGAGAGGGTAGAGGTGCTCAATCTGTGAATGGATAGAGTGCAGAAGTCAACAGGACTTGAGTTCAAATCCAGCCTCATAAATCTAGTAGCTGTGTGACCCTGGGCAAGTCTCTTATCCTCTGTTTGCCTCAGTTTCCTCATCGGTCAAATGATCTGGAGAAGAAAATCATAAACTACTCCAGTATCTTTGCCAAGAAAACTCCAAATTAGGTCACAAAAAGGCAGAAAGAACTGAAGCGAATGAATAACAACAGTAGTATTGTCTTCCAGAAAGTCAGAAGAACAGCCGGGAAGGGAAAGAAGGTTAGCTGTCTTTGGCCTCTCCCCAAAATGAAGGCCCGGGAGGAACTCCCCAATGAAAGAAGGCAGCCAGCATAGCAGAGAGGTCTTCCAGGGCAGGAAGGTCTCAGAAACTGGTAAAGTTCTAGGATGAGACTGCAGCTAAACCCAGCATTGAAGCCTAGAAAGTCAGAAGCCTAGCCAGCCAAGGAATGTAGGTTGGTGGGCCGGGGGCCCTCCCCACATGGAGGTTAAGTTGTCCTGATTTGTTGGCGAGCAGGCACCAAGTTATATAGCCCAGCACATCTAGCTAGGCCCAGACTAAGCCGTGTTTCCCATCTTAACCAAACCATTCATCTTGGTCATCTCCTGTCACATGAACCCCATGCTTACCTAGTCTTATAAGATTAGTACTACCATTGCTTCTGGAAAGGTTTGCCAATGAACTGCCCTGTGAATCAGCTTACCATCCCTTTGACTCCCCAAACCAGAACTCCCTTCCCTGGCCCCACTCCCCTGTGTGCAGGGTCTTCTTAGATTATAAGCTCTTTGAAGGCAAGAAACATCTCATTTTTGTATTTAGATGACCAGGATTTAGCACAATGCCTGGCACACAAATGTTAATAAATGCTTTTCATAGTCCTACTGTCATGTATATATGTACATATCTATATATATCTATCTATATATATATATTTGTCTTATATATATTCATGAAATTTTAACAAGCATAGAGCAAGGGTTCTTAACATTTCTTGGCAGTCCAGTGAACCTTTGGACTCTCTCTCAGGAGAATGTTTTTTAACTGCATAAAATAAGATATATGGGATTACAAATGACACCAACAGTTAATGAAAATAAAGAGGTATTTTTTTTCCCTGTTCAAGTTGATGTACCCCCTGAAATCTATCCATGGACCCCTGTTGACTCCAGGTTAGGAACCTGTCACCCAGAGGAAGCCTTCGGCATTGAATAAATGGTCTATGCCAAATTACAGATTAAGAGCTGGATGGGACCTCACATATGATGTAATTCAACACCCCCAGTCTGTTATTGTTGAATTGTTTCAGTCATGTCTGACTCTCCATGACCCATTTGGGGTTTTCCCAGCAGTTACTGGAGTGGTCTGCCATTTCCTTTTCCAGCTCCTTTTTCTTTTTCTTTTTTTCTGTTTTTTGGAGGGGGAGAAGGCAGGGCAATTGGGGTTACGTGACTTGCCCAAGGTCACACAGCTAGTAAGTGTGTCAAGTGTCTGAGGCCAGGTTTGAACTCAGGTCCTCCTGACTCCAGGGCCGGTGCTCTACTCACTGCGCCACCTAGATGCCCCATCCAGCTCATTTTTCAGATGAAGAAACTGAGGCAAACAGATTAAGTGATTTGGCCAAGGTCACATAGCTAGTATCTGAAGGCAGATTCAAACTCAGGTCTTCCCGTCTCAAGGCCCAGGCCCTCCTGCCCCTAGTCTAGGGATGAGCAAACTCCCGGGTGGAAATGGTCTGCTCACGATCACAGGAAGGAAATGGGCCAGCCACGATTTGAACCCAGGTCCTCTGAGTCAAAATCCCATTTTCTGTTCCGAGTACTGACCTGCTTCCTCCTGTACAAAAAAATCATGTAAGATGAGGTGCGGCCAGTTTAGAATCTGCCCCATGGGAGGGAATGTCAACATTAATGAGATTAGATATTCATTGAGGCCTGGAAGTATTACTCACTGATAACAGTAGAAAGGTTATCTGGAATTGTTTGATGTGGCCTTGATACTGAGAAAATAACTTTGGAGGTAAATTAACCACGCTTACCTGTCCATGTAGCTAAGTCCCTTTTCTATCAATACGAAACAGCTCAACAGGAGTCATTTATTGGCTTGGTTGGATTTCGAGTCAGAGGCCCTAGGTTCAATCCTGATTCTGCCACTAATAACATGTATGACCTTGGACAAGTCATATAACTTCTCTGGGCCTTGGTCTTCTCATTGGGAAATTGAAGGAACTAGCCTAGATTGTGTTAGGCTAGCTCCTTTCCAAGTCTCATTCTCTGATCTCATCTCAGTGTTCACCTCCTAACATTATCCACACTTGCAAAGATACTTTGTAACTTCAGCTGCTGAGCTTAGGAGGAGAGGAGGATGTTCGATGAGAGGAGCTTGCTTCCTGTTTCTCTTTAATTTCATCATTCCACAATGTCGACTTGGGGAAAATCATCCCAGAATGTTCTCCCTTTCCCCTTGGCAGGGCTGAACCCTGGGGGTCAGGAAGGAAGGAGGAAGGAGGAAGAAAAAGAAACTAACCTTAAACCGATCATTTCTTGAGTCAGACATCAAGCAGGCAGACTTCAGAAAAACCTGGAAAGACCGATATAGAGTGAAGTGAGCAGCACCAGGAGAACATCGTACATGGTAACAGCCACAGTGTGTGATGACTGACTTTGACAGACTTAGCTCTTCTCAGCAATGCAAGGACCTAAGACAATTCTGGAAGACTCACAACAGAAATGCCATCCACATCCAGAGAAAGAACTATGGAGTCTGAATTCAGAGCAGACTATTTGCTCTCCTCTTTTGTTGTTTTCTTTTGTTTCTTCTTTCTCATGGCTACTCCCATTTGTTCTGATTCTTCTATATATCATGACTAATGTGAAAATATGTTTAATATGAATGTATACGTAGAGCTTATATCAGATTGCACGCTGTCTTGGGGAGGGGGAAGAGGAAGGAGGTGGAGAAAATTTAAAACTCAAAATCTTATGGAAGTGAATGTTGAAAACTAAAAATCAATAAATTATAATTTTAATAAAAGAGTCAGGCATCAAGCTGGAATGGGAATGGGGAAAGAAAACCACTGTAATTCCTCTCCCCAGACCTTCTTTCCCAGAAAATTTGGTCAGCAATACAAGAGGACAATTTCAAGGGCCCAGAACAAAGTGATTCTAGCCCAGCCCAGGCTAGGCTCCAGCTAACCGTGCCTTTCGAGTCAATGCGGTCAACGGAACTGAGAAGAAATGCTCAGCCAGTTCACCTGGTTGACTCATGAATGTGTCATTGGGACAAAGAACACCTGAGGCAGACAGGTTAAAACAGCAACCAAAGGCCTGCCTGACTGCCTACCTTCCCTCATCATCTTCAACGTTATGGTGATGATTGAAGATATAATTAGTAAAGGATGGGGAACTAGAGACTGCTTCAGAGGTCACCGAATCGTATCTGAGGCTAGGGTCACACAGGGAGGTCCTCTAAGGGCCACCCTTACCCTTCTCCTGAGTCTAAGAACAGTTCAAATTCAGCACCCTCTCTTTGGCACCTCTCAGACTCCCAATGAGATGGTTTGTATTGGCAGAAAAAGTGCCTGGATTCGAATCCCAGCCTGACCACTTATTAGTGGGTGACCAGACCTGAGGATGACCTTTTCCATTTTTGGCTAAGTTCCTGCTTGCCCCACTTCTGATTTTTCCCAGGACTCCCTTGGCTTGAGTGGCCACCTTACCTTTTCCTGGTCCCAGCTGATTTTCAACCTGTCTCAACAATTTTTGGTAGAGCTGGTGGGAGGTAAAAGACTCCTGCAGGGCTGGCTTCCTTCTTACAGGCAAAACTGGCCTTGGTGAGCTCACCAAGCTGGGCTGCTGCTGCAGGGGCCCCAAAGGCATCTCCGTTTATCCAGGGTTGAGAAGGGGCAAAGGAAGTAGGGAGGAAGGGAAAGAGCAAAACATAGCTCAGAGAAATCTTCACAGAGCTTAGGTTTAAGCTAACGAGGGAGGTGCCTGTTCACAGGTGGGGGTGGGGCAGATAGAGCCCCTCTGCCAAGTAGGAATCATAGGCAGCCCCTGTGCAAAATTCTTTTAGGGCTTGGTGGGGAGGATTCCTTCATTCTTTCCTTAAAATGCCTCCCGCTTTGAGGTTTACAAAGCCTGTTTGTCACAGCAGACCAGATAAGGCCATTAACATGGTGCAGTGGATGGAATGTGCAGTCAGGAAGACCCAAGTTCATATTTTGTCTTGGGTGTCTGGTAGGTACATGACACTAGGCAATTCTTTTGCTTGAACTTCCTCAGTTTCCTCATCTATGAAACAGGTATGCTAATAGCACCCACTTCACAGGGTTGTTATAAAGATCAAATCAGATAGCATGTAAAGTGCCTTGCTTTGGGCCACTTCTCTGAGTTTTATATATACAAATATAAAAAATTCGATGCTCACAATAGCCCTGGGAAATAGGTGCTGTGAGCTTACCCATTTTACAGTTAAAGAAACAGAGGCTGACAGCATTGAAGTGACTTGAGCAGAATCACACAGCTAGTAAGTGCCTGAGGTCCAGTCTGAGGTTGTGTCTTGCCTCCCTCCACTGCCTAGTCCTGTGAACTGCTCCTGAGATTTCGTTGGTGACAGGAGTTCCCAGAGGTAGAAATTTCTTCTGCCCATGAGTGCTAGTAATTTATAGTTTTAGACAGTTGCCTAGAGGACTGAATTCAGAAACTTACTTACCTGTGTGATCTTGGGCGAGTCTTTCATCTATGAAAATTCCTTCTTTTATCTGTAAAATGTAGATAATAATATTTGCACAAATACCTGCTGTGGGAAAAGCCCTTTGCAAACCTGAAAGGGCCTTGGAAATCTGAATTTTTCCTTTATATTTGAATTCCATTTAATTCTTCCTTGAATTTCTTCCAATCTGTTGGTTTCCAGCTACTTCTGACCATTGGGGGAGAAATGGTTCCCTCCCATGTTAGCTCCTGACCTGACCCCCATCCTCATGCCCCTAATGACCCAGAGTCTTCCTGGCAGCCCAGAGGCATATGAGTCATTGTTGACTCAGGGATTCGGTTCTTTCAGGTGGCTGCCAAAGAGATGTCTCAGCAGAGGGTGTATTGGCAGCATTAGGTGGGAAAGCTTGCATTTGGGGTGAGATGTATACCAGGCCAATAACTCATTTCAGGAGCCCTGAAGTGATTTGTTTGGTTCCAGTGTCTGAAGAGTCAAAGGAGGGGAAAAGGGAGGGAGAGAAGGGTGTGGCAGAGAAGTAGGATATGAAAAAGGCCTGATTTTTAGCCTTTTAATCCTGGCCTTCCCTAGTGGGACAGCTTTGGGGGCATCATGCTGTACCCTCCTTTTGTTTGTTATAGGAGTGAATGAAGGGGGACCCCAAATACCTTGAAGGCAGGACCAGTTTTGGTTTTGTATCCCCAGCTCCTAGCCTAGTGCCTAGACCAGTAGGTGCTTAAAAGTGCTGATTGAATCAAATTCAAAGAGACAAGAAGTTACTATAGACAAAGATTAGAGAAATTCTCACTTTGTGGTGGTGGAGGTGGTTGTGTATGACTGAGGCTGATTGTATCTGTGCATGCATTCAGCTCCAGCTGGGGCTGAGTTCTTGCCTCATGGTTATTGTTGTCGGTCTTTGGTTTTCGAAGAGGACCAATGATGTCACCAGTTAGGTCTTGACTTGCTCATGGATTAGATTTAAGTGAGGCAGAGTAGAACAAAGTCATCAGCCTCACTCTTTCTTCCAGTCATCAAAGTTTGGTGGCAGAACAAAAGCCAAGATGGCTGGCGATGGCCTCCGAAGCAGTGGATGACCTTGGCATCTTCACTGTCTGACCAAACTCTACGCCCCACACAGTGTCTGCTTCAGTCGCCTTACTGATCATTGGAACAAATTGTTCTCATCTGTCCATTCCACCAGAGGAAGTCTTCACATGCTTGGAGTAGACATCCTCCTAACCAATGGGTTTGACTCCTGTTGGCCACCCTCAACCTAGGTTAGCCCATCTGCCAAGGCACTTATTCCAGGATGTGGTTGCTGCACATGCTACAGCTTCTTGGAGTCACAGGTGGGAGTTGAGTGACAGATGAACACCAAAGGTATATAATCAGCCCTGGAAAGGGTTCAGCAAGTCCTCACACTGGAGATGCTAGTCCTCCCTGAATACACATTACAATATAGTCAGAGATTTAGGGATGGGAGGGACCAGAGAGGTCTTCTAATTCACCACCTTCAGTTTGGAGCTGAGGATCAGAGAAAGTGTTAATCCATCAATCAATCAACAAGCTTTTATTAAAGGCTTACCATGAGCCAAGCACTGTGCTAAGCCTCAGAGATACAAAGATAAAAGCAAAGCAGGCCCTGCCTTCAAGGAGCATACTGCTGCTGCTGTCATCACTGAGCAGACACAGAAAAGGAGGGTGTTTGGTGGAAAGAAAGTTGGGTTTGGAGTTCCAAGGCTCTAACTACTCACATGACCTAAGGGAAAACCACTTAACCACTGTCTGCCTCAGTTTCCTTATCTGCAAAATGAGATGAGCTCTATCCTTATAGGGGAACCTTATAGGGGAACCAACAGGAACGTACTTATAACCTGGGATTTCATGAGGCTGAGGTGAGGAGGGAGAATATTCTAGGCAAGTGGGATGGGGGTGGGGATGACACAGCAAGTGCAAAAGCAAGGAGATGAGAGATCGATTGACTTGTCCAAGGTGATGCAGACAGCAAGTGACAGATTTCTAACTTCACTGTACTCATGCCTCCCTCTGTAACTGCCCAATACCAGCAGCAGAAACACCCACTTCCTGATACCTCCTTATAGGGGACTGGGACAATGTCTATATCCCATAAAAGACCTTGCCTTTATATGTGTGTTTTCTTCTGATCCCTATCCAAGTGCCCCACATTCCTCTCTAATTCCAGAGTTCAGAACTAGAAACAATTCACTAGTGATAATAATAATAACTGGCATTTATATGGTACTTTAAGGTTTGCGACTTGGTTTACATTCATTAATAACAGCAGACATTTATATAGCATTTTAAGATTTGAGAAGTGATTTATAAACATTATCTCATTTGATCCTGACAATAAATAGACCTCTGAACCAGGGAGGAAGGAGCCTTTCCTGATTCCCCCCAGCTTCAAGTTCCCTCCCTCTCCAAATTACCCAGCATTCACTCTTTATATATTGCTTTTATTTATGCACATGTATTTTCCCCTGACAGAATGTCAGCCCTTCCAGGACAACCTTATTTTCACTTTTTCTCTCTGTCTCTCTGTTTCTCTGTATCTCTCTCTCTGTCTCTCTCTCTGTCTGTCTCTCTGTCTCTGTCTCTGTCTCTGTCTCTGTCTCTCTCTCTCTCTGTCTCTCTGTCTCTCTCTCTCCCCACCCTGTCTCTCTCTCTGTCACCCCACTTCCCATAACAAATCTAATAAATGCTTACTTGTTGATAGCTTGATCCCAGCTTTATAAGGAAACTGAGGGTCAGAGAGATGTGCCAACTTACCCAGGGTGATGCAGCTAATAAGAATCAGAGGCAGGCTTTGACATGACAACCCCTTTAGCGCTAGAAGGGATGCCATCTACCCAATCCCTACTTTACAGATGAGGAAAACTGAGGCACAGAGAGGTGAAGTGACTTGCCCCTAGAAGAAGGACTGGAACCCAGGTCCCTCAAAGCCAATGTGAATTCTCTTACATCACAAGGGACTCGAATCCAAACCTCTCCTGACTTTAGGTCTGGAGCTCTCTCGTAAGCCAGATGTCTCTCTGAAGGTTCAATCTGCAGCTATCTGACAGTAGATTTTGTTCAGTTTCATTCCTTTCCCCCACTATCCTTTCCACCCCACCCCTTTTCTCTGAATGTGCATCACAATCCCTCACACCCCTGGGTTCCCTAGAGAGCTGTGAGGATGAATGAAAGGAAGTAATGTATGAAAAGTCCTGGGAGCTCTCCAGGGACTAGAATCGGCTATTAACAGCCATATTCTGTGCTTCAGAGAGGACGTTTAATAATCATTCTAATAGCTAGGCTTGTCCCTCTTAATAGCATCCAATTGCCTGACTCTCCCAGAGGCCCAAGCTGGAAATAGAATTTTTAAAAAGTCAACCAGAGTGGAAAATATTTCAGTGGACTCCCCAATAATGCCTCAGGAACCAAATGGCTCCCAGCTTAGTCTAGACACTGCAGTTCAAAAGAGAGAGGCAGATGGGGTTTCTACTCTTGCAGTTGGTTGATATCGAGGGGGAAAGGTTTGGGTTTTTTTGTTTGTTTGTTTTCCTACCCAAGGAGAATTGCTCTTTCTTTGAAGGTTAGAAAAAGACAGTAGCTAAATGGAGATGTTAAAGAAAACCCAAGGAAGGGAAGCCTTGAACCTGCAGTGCCCCAGGCAAGCCTGAGATTGAGTGGTGAGAGGTCAAAATGCCTGACATTCTGGGCCTAATCCACATAGATATTTCTTTGTGAGTGTGTTCAAGACTGACCACAAAAATATAGCCTTCATGCATATGCACAGTGTCAGCCTATCTTCATTGTCACCAAAATATGAATAGTCACAGATAACCCCTGACCAATTCTCTTTTGGAAAAAAAAAATGCTGACTACATGCTGCCTGCATGTGGGATTATCTGGGAAGCTTCCCCTTCCCCACTTCAACAAAGTGAAAGTCTCTAATAAAGTCCTAGATGCTCTCTCAAGTTAAAAACAAAAACCAGGGACCAGATCAGGAGATTTAATAACCTTTTTTTTTTTAAAAAAAAATCCTTTAAGAAGGACTTAAGGGCAAGTAGATGGTGCAGTGGATAGAGTACTGGCCCTGGAGTCAGGAGGACCCAAGTTCAAATGTGGCCTGAGACACTTACTAGCTGTGTGACCCTGGACAAGTCACCTAATCCTGATTGCCTCCCCAAAAAATTTAAAAAAAGAAAATAGGATTTAGAACCTTAGAGTTAGAGCTGGAAAGGACCAGATGTAATCTAGACCAAGCCTCTCATTTTACATGTGAGAAAAATGATTTGCCTAAGGAAACATAGGCAGCTAGGTTACACAGTGGATAGACCTCCTAGTCTGCAGTTAGGAAGACCTGAGTTCAAATTCGACTTCCACTCCACTCCAGTATCTTTGCCAAGGAAACCCCAGATGGGGTTATGAAAAGTCTGACACAACTGAAAATGACTGAACAACAAGGGAAACATAGTAGCAAGCTAGGATTTAAACCTGGGGCCTCTGACTCCAAATCCAGAGTCTTTTCATTGCATTATATTTCTTTTTTTGTCTTTTTTGATTTTTGTCACTTTTATTTAATATTTTAGTTTTCAACATTGATTTCCACAAGATTTTGAGTTACAAATTTTCTCCCCATTTCTACTCTCCCCCCATTCCAGGATGGCATATATTCTGATTGCCTCATTCCTCAGTCAGCCCTCCCTTCTGTCACCCCACTCTGCCCCCTTCCCCCTTACTTTCTTGTAGGGCAGGATAGATTTCTATGTCCCATTCCCTACATATCTTGTTTCCCAGCTACATGCAAAAAACAAATTTTTTTTTGAGCATCTGCTTTTAAAATTTTGAGTTCCAAATTCTCTCCTCTCTTCCCTTCCCACCCACCCTCCCTAGGAAGGCAAGCAATTCAACATAGATCACACATGAATCAGTATGTAAAACACTTCTACAATACTCATGTTATGAAAGGCTAACTATATTTCCTTCCATCCTATCCTGTCCCCCTTTATTCAGTTTTCTCCCTTGACCCTGTCCCTTTTCAAAAGTGTTTGCTTTTGATTACCTCCTCCCCCATCTGCCCTCCCTTCTATCATCTCCCCTTTTTTTTTATCCCTTTCCCCTTACCTTCCTGTGGAGTAAGATGCCCAATTGAGTGTGTATGTTATTCCCTCCTCAAGTCAAATCTGATGAGAACAAGATTCACTCATTCCCCCTCACCTGCCCCCTCTTCCCTTCTAACAGAATTGCTTTTTCTTGCCACTTATATGTGAGAAAATTTACCCCATTCTATCTTTCCCTTTCTCTCTCTCTCAATATATTCCCCTCTTACCCCTTAAATTTATTTCATTTTTTTAGATATCATTCCTTCATATTCAACTCACCCTGTGCCCTTTGTCTATATATATGTATATTGCCTTCAACTACCTTAATACTGAGAAAGGTCTCATGAATTATACCCATCATCTTTCCATGTAGGAATGTAAACAAAACAGTTCAACTTTAGTAAGTCCCTTATGAATTCTCTTTCTTGTTTACCTTTTCATGTTTCTCTTGATTCTTGTGTTTGAAAGTCAAATTTTCTATTCAGCTCTGGTCTTTTCATTGAGAAAGCTTGAAAGTCCTCTATTTTATTGAAAATCCATATTTTGCCTTGGAGCATGATACTCAGTTTTGCTGGGTAAGTGATTCTTGGTTTTAATCCTAGCTCCATTGACCTCTGGAATATCATATTCCAAGCCCTTTGATCCCTTAATGTAGAAACTGCTAGATCTTGTGTTATTCTTATTGTGTTTCCCCAATATTCAAATTGTTTCTTCCTGGCTGCTTGCATTATTTTCTCCTTAACCTGGAAACTCTGGAATCTGGCAACAATATTCCTAAGAGTTTTCTTTTTGGGATCTTTTTCAAGAGGCTATCTGTAGATTCTTTCAATTTCTATTTTACCCTCTGGCTCTAGAATATCAGGGCAGTTTTCCTTGATAATTTCTTGAAAGATGATATCTAGGCTCTTTTTTTGATCATGGCTTTCAGGTAGTGCAATAATTTTTAAATTATCTCTCCTGGATCTATTCTCCAGGTCAATGGTTTTTCTAATGAGATATTTCACATTGTCTTCCATTTTTTCATTCCTTTGTTTCTGTTTTATAATATCTTGATTTCTCATCAAGTCACTAGCTTCTACTTGCTCCAATCTGATTTTTAAGGTAGTATTTTCTTCAGTGGTCTTTTGGACCTCCTTTTCCATTTGGCAAATTCTGCATTTCAAGGCATTCTTCTCCTCATCGGCTTTTTGGAGCTCTTTTGACATTTGGGTTAGTCTATTCTTTAAGGTGTTATTTTCTTCTGTATTTTTTGAGGTCTCTTTTAGCAAGTCATTGACTTGTTTTTCATGGTTTTCTTGCATCACTCTCTTGCATCACATCTCTTCCCAATTTTTCCTCTACTTCTCTTACTTTTCTAAATCCTTTTTGAGCTCTTCCATGGCTGGAGACCAATTTGTATTTTTCTTGGAGGCTTTTGATGTAGGCTCTTTGACTTTGTTGACTTCTTCTGAGTATATGTTTTGATCTTCTTTGTCACCAAAAAAGGAATCTAGAGTTTGAGTTTGACTCTGAGTTCGTTTTCGCTGCCTGTTCGTGTTCCCAGCCAACTACTTGACCTTTCAGCTTTTTGTCAGGGTATGACTACTTGTAGAGTAGAGAGTACTTTGTCTCAAGCTTTAGGGTCCAACCACTGCTGTTTTCAGAGCTACTTCTACTCCACCATCACCTCAGGCTCTGTCACAGCAGTGCTCCTCCTCCCCCAAGAAGTGCCAGCTAGGACTGCAATACAGATCCAAGCAGGGCACAGCAAGAGAACCTGCCTTTGTGCCCACAAAGCACTCCTTGCACTCCAGCTCTGATCCACTGCTAGATTCCTCCCACCATGTGAGTCAGGGACTAGGGAAGCAAATGATGCTGGAGCAATGGAGGCAGCCTCAGGAGCTTCCTGCTGCTGCCACCACCTGTGCTGCACCACCTCTACCACCCCCAGGGCTGGTGGTTGGACTGCTCTGAACTGGATGCCGCAGTTTCCCACTAACCTGCTCTTTGGCATTTGTGGGTCGAGAAGTCTGGTAACTGCCACAGCTCAACAATTCATGGCCCTAAGGCCTGTTCTGGCTGGGTGACTCCTGGTCTGGTCTGTCCTGGAGTGGCCCATGGCCCACGCTGGACTGTGCTTGGCTCCCAGCACTATGCAATAGACCCTTCTCCACGACCATCCGCTCTCCTGGGCTGGAGACCTGTTTCCCTCTGCTATTTCTTGGGTTCTGCAGCTCTAGAATTTGCTCAGAGCCATTTTTTTACAAGTGTTTGGAGGGATTTGGGTGAGAGCTTAAGCAAGTCCCAGCTTTCCAGCTGCCATCTTGGCTCCACCCTCATTGCATTATATTTCAAGAAAGGGATAGGGTATACAGAAAAGTCCAGGACCGAGGGCAGCTCTTGTTCAATCATTTTCAGTTGTGCCCAACTCTTTGTGACCCCATTTGGGGTTTTCTTGGTAAAGATACTGGAAAAGTTTGCCATTTCCTTCTCCAGCTCTCTTTGCAGATGAGGAAACTGAGGCAAACAAGTTTAAGTCACTTGCCCAGAGTCACACAGTAATTAAGTGTCTGATGCCAAATTTGAACTCAGGTCTTCCTGTCTCTAGGCTGGGAGCTCTATCCACTGCACCACCTAGCTGACTGTACTAAGAAATAATCTGCTTCTAGTTCTGCCCTTTTCACCGGACCCAAAGATGCACCAGCGTGGGAAAAACAGCCAGAGAGCCATTATAATCTTTACAAATTCTCATCATCTTCCAGGTTTCAGGAACCTTGAGAATCATCTGGCCTCTTGATTTACACATGGAGAACCTAAGCCTGGATTATTATATTGGCCTGTTGACTGGTCTTCCTGCCTCAAATTTCTCCCCATTCTAAACCATTCTCTACTCAGCGGTCAGAACGACCTTCCTAAAAAGCCCAGGTCACCCCACTTTTCAATCCACTCTAGTTGCTTCCTTTCACCTCCAAGATTAAATATATAAGCCTCTGTTTGGCCCAGCTCTATCCTCCCTTTCCATGTTTCTTGTATCCCTTACTTCTCACCCATGGACTCTGTGGTTCAGTGGTACTGACCTCCTGGTATCCCACAAAAATTTTACCTTTTGCCTCCAGTCATTTTCCCTGGCTGTCCTGCCTCCTGGCTTCGCTGGTTTCTTTCAAGTCTCAGCTAGAGCCCCACCTACAAGAGGCTTGCCCAGTCCTTCAAAATCTTAGTACCTTTTCTCTTAGATGAATTCGAGTTTATCTTCTATGTATCTTGTTTGTAGATGGTTGTTTGCCTTTTGTTTCCTGAGCACAGACTGGTTTTTTGCTTTTTGGGTTTTGTTCTTTTTTCTTTTTTACTTTTGGTTTTGTTCTCTTGATTTTCTTTGTATCCTTAGTGCTTAGCACTGGCACATAGTAGGTGCTTAATAAAAGCTTGTTGATGACTTGAGGGATACAGACTTGCCCAAGGGTCTCATGGCTAATAAGTGGCAGAGCAGAGACTTGAACCCAGACCTTCCAACTTTAAATCCAACAGTCTTCCACTGTATTAAAGAGTGCCTTGGCCCAGGGAGGGAAGCAATCTCAAAAGCCGATCACCAGATGTTCCTGAGATGGGCCAGACATACCGCAATGGCTCCGGGCATGAAGAATCTTGCAGCTTTTAGGAACAAACTGTCGGTGCCTACTGGTAACTCTTGGAGCTACCAAAAAAAGGATTGAATTTACACTCACCAAATATAGTGAGAGATCTACACGTCTTGCATAAGGCTGCGTGCCATCTGCCCTGGCGGAAAATGAGTGATTCGGAGCTATTCTGGGCTGGTGCAGCCCATTAAAACAAAGTGATATATTAAAGCAGCTTTGGTACATCCAAAAAAATGTGGAATTGTTTGAAGATGGGCCCAAGCATCCAGGCAGATGGTACAAACTCTGGACTCTGCAGAAAGAAAGGGCATTTGTACACATCAACCCATCAGTTGTTATCAGAAGCCTGCTAAGTGACTGCCACAGTACTAGGCACTGGGGGGAGAGAGAGGAAGGAGGGGACTCTGAAATGTTTTCCACACTTAAAGTAGGCCACTTATGAAGAATGAAATTTAGTGTAAGACGCATTAAATTGGCAAGTGTCCATCTCCTGGGCTTCTATTTTGTAAATATAAAGCAAGAGGTTAGACTAATCAGAGGTTCTTAAAATGGGGTCTGTTAATTTTTTTTTTTGCTATTTCATTATAATTTGTTTCCTTTGTAATCCCAGGCATTTTATTTTATGCATTTAAAGTCATTATTTCACCCATTTCTGCCAAAGGGGTCTCATACAAAGAAAGTTAAGAATCCTGAGATTAGATAATCTCCTAGGTCTGGGTTCCTAACTCTATGAAAGCTTTTACTTAAAAAGGGGGGTGGTTATTGACATCCTCTGATGTACATTTCCTAACGTACATCCTCTTGTAATGAATACGAACAGTTCAGGAAAATAAACCAACATAGCAACTTTCTCTAATTAGCACTAACTCCGGCATCAGAAGAGAGTCCACCCATAGCTACCCATACTTACTACCTGGGTGACACTGAGCTTACTTTAACCTCTTAGGGACACAGCTGCCTTATCTGTAAGTGATGGAGTCGGAGGACATCTGAGATTGTCCTCTTCAAAAATGAAGGTCAAACAACAACAGCATCTGTGATCTTGTGAGGTCCTACTGTGTGCTGGTGATTGGGCTGACTGTACAATGATGGTACAATGAAAAGAAGACACAAGAAAATGGAGATCCAATGGAATTCCACCTCTGTTCCTCACTATCTCTGTGAGTCACTCAACTTTCCTTGAAAGATGATTCTTCATCAATAAAGTGTGGGGGTCAGATCAGGTGGCTACCGAGGTTGCCTCCAACTCCTCATCCATGGTTGTTTGATTCTCTGATCTTTTGAGGAACAAACCCAACATTCCAAATCTAGGGCCTTACCTATGTATGAAGGCTGTGACCCATAGGGACCTGAGGTTTTAAGAGTGATTTCACAATGGAAAGAGCATTGAACTTGGAGTCATGAGAGTCTCCATTCCTATAGGCAAATCATGAGTTTCCTCATCTGTAAAATGGGAATAGTGATATCTAACTGTTTCGTGGGATTGTTATAAAGATCAAAGAAGAAGATGTACATAAAAATACTCCGTTCACCTTAAAAATATTTGTTGTTGTTATCTCTATTGGGGGATCTTGTTGAGTAGTAAACACGGGTAATCCTTTTCATGGGCAGCTAGGTGGCACAGTAGAGATAGAGCACCAGGCCTGGAGTCAGGAAGACTCATCTTCCTGAATTCAAATCTGGTCTCTGACATTTGCTAGCTGCGTAGCCCCAGGCAAGTCACTTAACACTTTTTGCCTCAGTTTCCTCATCTGTCAAATGAGCTGGAGAAGGAAATGACAAATCATTTCATTATCTTTGCGAAGAAAATTCCAAATGGGGTCACAAAGAGTCGGACGTGACTGAAAAATGTCTGAACAACAATCCTTCTTAATATCTTCCCCTCCCCCATGGCTTCTAGATAGTGTAGCAGAGGGTTGATTAGGAATAGCACTCCTGACATGCGGTTTGTTCCCCTGAATGTGAATTTAGAAAACTAAGATGTTGAATCACTTCCAAATCAACCAACATTTATTAAGCACCTACGATGTGCCAGGCACTACACTAAGTGTTGGGGATGCAAAGAGACAAAAGATAGTCCCTGCCCTCAAGGACCTTACAATCTAATGGAGGAAGCAAATCTTGCCACTTCTACCTCTATAGTATCTTACAAATCCATCCGTTTCTCTTGACCACCACTCAGATTCAGGCCATAGTCGCCTTTCACCTGGACAGCTACCATGCCTAATTGGTGCAGTAGAAAGGACGAAAAATGATTTCCTTCTTCTTTCTTCTCAAAGTAATTTTCCTGAACCATAGGTCTGACCACAATGCTCCCCTACTTAAGAAACTCCATTGGCTCCATCATGGCTGTAGGATTGGACATATTCTCCTCCATTTGGTTTGTAAAGCTCTTTATAACCTGGCCTCAGCCTATCTTTCCAGCATAATTATAACTAGCATTCATACAGCCTATGAAGGCTTGCCAGGTGGTTTACATATGTTAACACATTTGTTCCTCACAACAATCCTGGAACTAAGTGTTTTTATTATCCTCATTTTACAGATGGGGATACTAAAGTTAAGTGACTCCCCTAGGGTCACGCAGCTAGTAAGTGTCCAAGGTTGGATTTGAACCAAGGTTTTTCTGATTCCAGTTTCACCGTTCTTCTGACTTTGTGTTCTTGACAGTCCAGCAATACTGACCTTATTCTTTCTCATACACAGAACTCCATTTCCCATTTTCTTATATTTGCTTTGGCCACCCTCTTTGACTTGAATGCACTTTCTACTCACGCCTGCCTCTTTAGTTCCTTTGAGAATTCTGTTGAGACTCAGCTCAAGTACCACATTCCTCATGAAGCCTTTCCTGGTATCTCCCAGCTTCTAGTGCCTTTCCCAATCAGCTTGTACATATTTCATAGTTATAAACACATATTCATAAGTGTATGTATGCCCAACGTGACCCAATCACCTTGTATCTATTTCATATAGAAATCCCTATATGTATATACATATGCAAAAACTCATATGTGTATATGTATTTACAAATACATGCATATATAAATATGTCAGGATATACAGGTAAACATGTGTAAATACATGTATGTATATGCAAATAAAACACATGTATATATTTGTACATTTGTACAAACAAAGCATTTATATACAAATAGATACAAGGTGATCAGTGAATATATATACATAAACACATAAAGATATACAGGTGCACACATATAAGTACATTTATGCATGTGCATATACATACAAAAACATACATGCATTTAGATACAAATAGATACAAGGTGGTGGGTGAATATATAAACACATGTGGATATGCAGGTGCACATACACACAAAATGCATATATACACACATATACAAACACACAAAATCAATACAAGGTGATGGGGTGAATATAAATATATATATACATAAACAAGTAACAATACACAGGTACACATATGTACATACATTTATGTATGTGTATGTACTCACAAAAGACATACATAATGTTTGTAAGCAAATAGATACAAGGAGATGGAGTGAATATATATAAACATGCATAGATATGCTGGTGCACATATGTAAATACCGATATGTATTGTGTATATACATAAAATGCATGTATTTGTATTTACATACAAAAAGATCCAAGTTGATGGTGCTTAATAAATGCTAATTTATTGATTGGTGTGTGTGTGTCTATATGTGGGTGTATATGTTGTTTCCCATGATAGGCCTTAAGTTCCTTGAGGGCAGAAAATATTTCCCTTTTGTTTTTGGATCCCTCGTGTCTGACATACAGTAGGCCCTTAATAAATGCTTGTGGATTGATTGAAGTTGCATTAGAAGCCCATTTACAAACGAAAGAGGGGCCTGGCATTAAAAAAAATCTTCTAGGGGTATAGAGAGGAGGTAGCTCAAGCACAAAATTAAGAGAAATAAAATGAAAATGGCCCCAGTAACCCAGTCAAACCAGGGTCAGAGCTCTGCTCTACAGGAGGCTTGGGAGGTCTCTGGTCCATGTAGCACTGGGAGGGGCTAGAAGCTATTCCCATGGAGACTTGTCACTGGTCCTGAAAGCTGACGGCTACTTACTTTACATATTTTTAAAACATATTTTCCGTATTTTACATATTTTTCCCTTTCTTTACATATTTTTGGGGAGGGTAGCTAGAAGAAGAGGCAAAGCCCAGATCACGGAGTGGTGGTCCCTGCACTGAGACATTGCTTTTTAGAAGTTGCTGCCCTGTGGTCTGTGGATGACAAACAAATCTGATTTTCTCCATGCTGCCAGAATTGTAAAAGTTTCCGATTTAGCCCCTGGAATGCCCCTTCCACTCACACAGGTCACAACCATTTTAATTCTTGGGGGACTGGCTCTCTAAAGAACAGTGGTTGAAAAATGCATCCTCTATGGCCAATCTTTGGGTGAGAGGCCTTTTGAAACTCAGCGAGACCAGGCATCAAACTGCAGGTATGAAGCCTCTCATTGGCCTCTATTCAAAACCTTCCCAGATTAACAGGCCTTGCCTTGCTACATACAGCTTCTGTTCTGCTGGCACCATTTTTTTTTTCATTTCTTAAAAATTTTGTTGTTGTTGTGATCTTTTGTCTGTACCTTGCCTTTCACCTCTCCTACCTGGTGATTAGCTCTTTGTAACAAAGAACAAAAAACGAAGGGGGAAGAAATAGTTCAGCTTACATACGCTAACATATCAACTAAGTCAGAGAGTATATACAATGTCCCATACCCATAATCCCCCACTTCCATAAAAAAGGTGTACTTTCTCATTTTTTTTCCCTCCTCCTCCCACACAGGACTAGGCAGCTCATTATAATTTTAGAGCATTCAGGATCCAAAATTTTGCTATTGCTTTTCTTTATAATTACATTGGCATAGTTGTCATGTCCATTATTTTCCTGGTTCTGCTTACCTTGTTTTGCATGAGCTCATATGTCTTCCCATCCTTCACTATATTTACTGTTTCTTCCAGCACAATCATATCCCATGATATCCATGGACCTCAATTCATTTAGCACTTGTCCAGTCAATAGGTATCTATTTGGTCTCCAAGTTTTTGCTTTGTGGGTCCAGCTTTCGAAAAGAGAATTATCCCCATGCCATGAGGTTCTTCTTATTAAACATTCTGCTTGGGGGGGCGGAGCCAAGATGGAGGCTGGGAAGCAGTGACTGGCGTGAGCTCCCCACCAAGTTCCTCCAAAAACCTATAAAACAATGGCTCTGAACCAATTTTAGAGCTGCAGAACCCACAAAGTGGCAGAGGGAA
>CM053626.1:34759474-34817819 GCA_028646595.1 Phalanger gymnotis
AAAAAAAAAACAACATTCTGCTTGCTGAGAGGATGGGTCTTGAAAAGCCTATTTTATTCCATGGGTCTTGTCAATTTGCTTTGGAATGGGTCCATAGTGATGTCTTAAATGAGCTAAATGCTATAAAGGGTCAGGCAATGAAGTCATCTGGTTGATCTCATCACTGTAGATTGGCAGGATGAATGCCTCGGACCAAAAAAATTCCTTTATTCTATTGCAAAGTTTCAGTCCTAAGTGATCCAAAGCATTGCTTTATCTCTACCCTCTCCTTTCATCAGTTTCATCAATTTTCATTGATATCCATGGAGATATTTGGAACATGATAGAAGCCTGTGTTTTATGTACCATCGATCCCCAGCTCATTTTTTCTTACAAGTTATATAGTCATAGATTTAACTAGAAGAGGCCTAAAAGCCAGTTAGGTTAATCCCTTGTGAGAAAATTCGAACAGAGAGATATTAAGTGACTTGTTTAAGGTGACGAGTGGCAGAATTTGGATTTGGACCCTGGACTACTGATGCCAAATCCAACACTTTTTCTCCTGCTCAACTTTGTAAAACTCAGTCCTAGATTGATCAAGCTGGGATGGATGGTGAAGATCTGATTTCTTCCTTTTAAAGATGAGGAACTGGGGACCAGACCGATGAAGGGCTCAAGGTCACACAGGGGCATAACTGGAATCAGAGCCTAGTCATCCTTACTCCTTGCCAAGTATGATACCACCTTGCTAGTACCTACCCAATTATTAGCTCTGTTGGAAGGAATGTTCCCAGGATCCTATGGTTGCAAATAGTCCTCCCTCTCCTGTTTTGCCAAGTGAGGGTGGTGCCAGCTTTGTTCAGTTTGCAGGCAGAAATATACCCTTATGCAGGATACAGGGGCAGGTCCCTGTCTGGAGAACAATGTGCTGCCCTACATAGTCTAGAGACAGAATGATTCATAACTGTTATCCCAGTCAGGATTTAAAATTCTTTGATTTATCGTAGGATACCAGTCATTCATAGTCAGTTTTCAACTGCATTGCCAGAACTCCAATTTGAACTCCAGGCCAGGACAAATAACTCTCCAACTGACTTGCTTTGTCAAAGTCAAAGCTTGGAAATCTTGAAGAGCTTCCCAAGAATGAATTCATGCCTGCCATCTTGGTACACTTTTTCTAAAAAGTTATTTTGAATGGGAAAGGCTTGTTTGAGATAAATTCCCTTGTTTGTAAGTGGGACAAGAATATTTGGGAAGACTTGGAACCTATGACCCTGGAGAAAGGTGATAGGGCTCATTTTGGGGAAGGAAACTCCAGGATCAAATTGATTTTGTGAAACTCGGCTTTGTGCAGTTGACTAAGCTAGAGACGATGTTCTAGTGCTTTTTTCCTAATCAAGTACCCTGGCTCTCAAGACCTGATGTTGTCTCTCCTTTCTCCAAAAAAAAAAACAAAAAACATAGATACATCTATCTCTTTTGTAATTAGAGTCTGGCACATGTACAGAGCATCCTGGAAAGTCATGATGATGTGAAATGGAAGTGCCTTGGAGACATTGTGGAATATCTGCAGACATTTGGTGACTGGTTCTCATGCCTAGGAGGAGCCTTTTTTAATTGTTTATGAAGCCAGACCAGAGGAGCCTCCCGAAAGCATGATCTTCTTCAGCCTAGACTTTTCTCATTCCCTTCACCTGCACTCTTGGGAGAATCTTGTTGACTCCTTTTCTCCTGGCATCTGGTGGGAGACAATGCTTCAAGGGAGGGAGGCCTTGGGGGCCTTGTCCCAATGGAGGATACGTGAACCTTGGCCTCTGCATTTGTTTGTTTGTCTTTCTGTTCTAAGTGAAAGAAGTAGAGTTTCTGATTATGTGAGTTCTCAGAGGTCATGAGTAAGCTTAGATTTCCAGGATTTGGGAGTCTGGGTCGTGCAGCCAGCACAGCATTAATGCCTTGAAGAACAAAGAATGAACTTTCTGCAGCCAGGCCAATGAAATACAAGACAAGATTTCAACTGATAATAAACGTGAACTTGGTGGGATCTATGTTATGTAGGAGCTGAGCTAAGAGTGTTTGTATTTTTGTTTTTACGATATCTTTGAAGTAAATATCTCCTTGTAAAAGCTAAATGATCAAATAGAATTGGAGCTTGAGTCCCTGGCACCTAACAACAGAGGCATACCTCTGCTTTGGGCTCAAAGTGATTGCAGTAGAGAAGAGAAATGGTCCAACCCCTTAGGTGCCCTAGAACCCTGAATGGAGATGTAGTCTTCCCAGCCCTGGGAGAGTGAGCCAGAACAAACTCATTAAGTAGGGAGTGACCTTGTTTGTTTTTTTTTTTAAATAACATTTTTGATAATTGTTTCAATACAATTACCTTACTTGGTAATCCTATTTGTTTTATTTTGCACATTTAAAAATATTATTCTGAGAAGAGGTCCCTAGGCTTCACCAGACTGCCAAGGAGTCCATGACACAGACAGAAAGGTTACTAATCTGGGACTAGAGGGTCAGGGCAAGGTTTCTGCATGACTTGGGATAAATCATTTAATCTCAATTCATTACTCCAGTCTGTGTTGTTACAAAAAAGGAATCAGGATCCTCAAATCTTAGTACTGGAAGGTACCCCAGAAGCCATCTGGTCCAACCCATACCATTCTAAGTATTCCCTTCCAGTCTTTTAATTTGACCAAAAAAGTGCTATGTTTTGTTTTTATATCACTTCCTAACATATCTCTTTTCTCTCCCTTATTCAGTCATCCCTTGTAACAAAAAATATAAAAAGAGAGAGGAAAAACATTTTGAAAACCAACCAGAACATCAATAGCATCATGCAGTACTTGTAATAGTCCACTCCCATAGTCCCTTTCCTCTGAAAAGAAGCTTCTTCCTTCATTTTTTAATCCAATTATTAATGGAACCTTCTTAGCTGATATAGAAGGCAAATTAAAAAGGCACAGTCTTCACCCTCCAGTAGCTAGTGCCTAACCACAGATTGGTTTGGCTGCCCCCACTTATGGGGCACCTAGTCCTCAGTTTTTCCTTTCTAGAACTTATCTCCAATATTTTTGCTGAGTTCTGGCTTTGGTTCTGGGCTATACCATTATTCCTGATTCTGCTCTGCCTGCCTTGGGGTCCTATTCCTTTTGAGGGCTGGGGTTAGTTTTCCCTGGCCAGAACTCCCTGGAAACTTTGTCACGCAATTGCCCAGGGAGTGTGCCCTTAATTGCTAGTCTGTGGTTTCAGGAGAGAAGCACCACATACACCTACTTGGCTAGAGTGTAGATTAAGGTAGGAGCATAGTGGAAACAAAAACTAAGATGGCTAGAGAGGAAAGCAAGGAAGCTAAGTAACCATGTGCTGCCCTACTGGGTGCCCTAGGCACCTAGAACCTAGGGCAAATGTGGTCATAATGAATGTTGTCTATGCAAACTGTGGAACTCTGGAATGAATAATTTCTGGGAATTTCTCCATCATCTCTTTGGAAGCTAGGACAGGCATCCTTCCACAAGAAAAGTACCAGATTAGAAACAAGAGCCATACAAAATCCTGAACATTTATGGCCAAAATAAGTTTGCTGCCATATGTTATGTCCTGATCCCTCTAGAAGGGCAGGGTTCTTCAAGGGACCAGCTCATCTGGCCCATTCAGACCTGCACTTTATTCCAGGAAATCCCTTGTCACTACTCTGCATCCTCTTGTGGGTTATGATCTGAGTCTGGACTCCAGAGGGAGTGAACATTATTGTGGGCCCATGAAGGCAAGATGAGGAGATATATGCATTTGTGTTACTGGACAATATTTGTCAGTTATCAAGGCTGGAAAGTTTCACTACAGGGTCCTAACCTTCTGGTGACAAGTTTCCCTGACCTTTGTGAGGGGAATCCTGGATAACAGACATCAGATTTGGAGCTTTTCTACCTTAGTTGGACCTGACAACATTTGTTTTCCACGGATACAGTCTTTGGTATCCTAAGGTCAGCTGTATAATAATGAGGCATCATAAGAATATTTTCACGGAGATTGGAAATTCTATCTGTGCTAGAAATGGCTCCCTGGGGTAACCCTCAAATAAAAGATTTGCCTGCCCAATTCCATCAGTGCTTTTCTTGGGTAACTTTTCACTGCTTCACCCTGGGTCAGCTATTTCTAAGCACATATGACTCTACTACAATATGAAGGATGTGTGACGTATTTGCCCCAAAGAAATGAAGGATTTTTTCTTAGCTCATTCCTTAAGTTTGACACTGTTTATTTTAAAAATATACTTTCATGGATCTATGTTGTTTTTATATAACCTATACTTTCCAATGGATCTGCTCCCAGAGAGTCATCTCTTATAAGAATGAAAAAGAACAAAAAAAGAGAACACTAGCTCAGCAAAACTCATCAACAAATTGGGAAAAAATAAAATGCTATTTAAAAAACTCAACATATTGAAAAAGTCTGATATTGAAGTTCCGCACCCATAGTCCTCTTCCCCAAACTCTTCAGAGAAGGGGTAAGAGTTTAACACAGATCTAATAACTCTTCCAAGTTGTCCCTCATTCACTCCCTCTCCCCGCCTGCTGAATCATTCATTTTTTAGGCACAAGTCGTGTGACATGATTGCCTGTAGACTGAAGGTGAGCATTCACTTCCTCTGCACCCTTGTTCCCTCAAAAATCAGGGTTCCTTCCTGTCCGGGTTCCAGATCTGATTTGCATCAGCTCTACTCTCCATATAGCCATGTGAATATCACTCTGCCCTCAGAAATATCCTCTTCTCTGCACTGTGTACTGAGCACCTGACTCATTTTCTCTATCTCGAGCCAACCCTGCAATCTCAGTCATTAGCTCCTGGTTTCTCTCATGCTCTTTAAACTCTTCTTCTACAACCCCTGGTCTCCTAAAATTGCCCACTTTCTTCATAATTCTACCCCTCCAGATCTGCCATCCAGGTTTCCCTGCCTCTCTTCTGCTCCTCTCCATTGTACTTGCAGCTTCTGATCTTAGACCCATTATTTCATGCCAACCAACAGCATAAACATTAATATTGCTACACATCTACTTATTGGTCCTTGCTCGTTCTGAGTTCTGCTGTGTGTTTGTCCTTCATTCTAGAAGACAACCATGACATCAGCAAAATGATGACTCTGATTCTGAGTCCTGTAGACCTTATCTTAAAGCCCACTTGGGAAAACCTGTGGCTGTGTCCTAGATATACAGAGCATCGGACTCGGGAGTCAAGAAGATGAAATCAAATCCTTGCCTTAAATATTTACTAGTTGTGTGACCTTGAGCAAGTCACCTAGCTTCTCTACCACAGTTTCCTCATCAGTAAAGGGGGCACACCAATAGCACCTACTACATAATAGTATCTACAATGGGAAATGTTGAATGAATGAACAAAGGGGAAAGGAGTAAAGTGGGACTTTTAGCTTCAGATGACGCAGGATTAACTGGGAAAAATGAATTCAATGAAAAGGTCATTTAAAACTACAAATAAAAGGCAAGGATTCTATGAGATTCTGATAGAGGATATGTAAAGGGACCCATTTAAATGGGGGTGTGGTTAGCGGCAATAAAATGAAATAGAATCATAAGATTGGGGCCTGAACCTAAGCTCTGCCATTTAATCTTTCTGAGACTCAGGTTTTTTATCTGTAAAATGGGGATGCCCCACAGAGCTCTCAAGAGGATCAAATGAGTTCCCATTTGCGAAAGCATCATACAGATACATTTTCACTTTTACTGAACTGTGATTTTATTGCTGTCGGGAGCTCCCAGGGAGGACCTTCCTCTGTCAGTGTGGACTCAAACCACCTCTGAAACTTCTAGCCTTAGTTGCCTGAGTTATGGAGGTCCAGGGTCATACAGTCAACAGGTGTCAGAGGTAAATCTTGAACCCAGTTCTGCCTGGTTCCAAGGTCCCCTCTCTAGCCACTACTTGGCTTTCCCTCTCAATAAAGATAAATTATGATTTCCATACATTTAGAATCTCATTAATGTGGAAACTCTCTTCTAGAGAACCAAGTAAAATACAAACTCCCTTCATGACATTTTAATGAAATCTCTTGGAGGACCATGCTTGCTAATTTGCATTGTCTCCTACTTAAAGGGGTCCAGAGTTTCTGATGCAATCTCTTTCATAAGGAAAAGGACACAGTGACTACTTCCCTGTCAGGCTCATCCTGCCTCTGGACTTGTCGCATCTTAGATTTAGAACTGGAAGGGACCTAAAGGTCATCGAATCCAACATTTCTTTACAGATGAAAAAATACTAAACCCCAGAGTAAAGACTTATCTTTCCCATTACACACAGGTAGAAAATGGAAGTGCCAAGATTAGAACTCAGGTTTTCTTGACTCCAGGGCTGGCGCTTTATCTGCCACAACCATTGCCTTGAAGCATCTGTGGCTATTACTGCCTAGAGCCTAATGCCACAAATCTCTCACCTCCTAATAGAATTTCCTATTACTTCCCTTTGCCCATTTTCCATCTCAAATGAACCTACCAGCCATTCCCTGCATATGATATTCTGCCTCACACCTCCCATTCTTTGTACATGGGGTCCTCCATGCTTGAAACATTCTCACTCCTTATCCCTAGCTTCCTTATAAACGCAACTCAAGTGCTAACTCCCACAGAAAGCCTTTCCTCATCTCCCACCACCAATTATTAGCACTCTTGAAATTACCTTGTATTTATCTGCCTGCATACAAGTTGAATGTCTCTCCCCCCAACCCCACCCCACCTCGGGAGAAAATAAGCTCCCCGAAGGCAGGGATTCTTTGATTTTTGCCTTTGTATCCCCTGAGCTTTGCATATCAGCGTCATTAAATAAATATTCAGTGTATCAGTTGCTCCAAACACAGCTATTGGACCTCAGAATAAAGGGACCACCAGCACGTTTTAAATTCAGAAGACATTGTCTCCCAAAGTTAAGGTTGAGACAGTCCTCAAGTCTACTTGACTGTGGCATTCCCAAGTCAGCATGGCGTGGTGGGAAGAGCACTGGACTTGGACTCAGGAGATTTCATTTTGAGGCCAGTGCTCTCTCATTTCTGAGCCACGTGACTTTGAGCATGTCACTAACCTTCTCTAGGTCTCAGTTTTCTCATCTGTAAAATATGGGCATGTACCCAAGACAAACTCTACAAGTCCTTCCAAATCTTATATTCTGTCTATGTGTATTAAATCCAGTGGTGGCATCATTGGCTCAACAAGTTAATTGGAAGGCAGGCCTCAGACAAAGACGGAAGTAGCCAAGTTATTCTTCAGTGTCTCTCCCAGCTCTAGACCTATGATCCCCTTTCAAATCCTCGCTGTACTGCAACTTCTTTTTTGAGGGGGGGAGGGGAAGGCAGGGCAATTGGGGTTACGTGACCTGCCCAAGGTCACACAGGTAGTAAGTATGTCAAGTGTCTGAGCAGTTTCTGATTTCAAGACCCTATTCCTTCCTGCCTACCTGACAATAGGTAGTTATGGCCAGCAACATAGGGGCTTAATCAGCATTTCCCAAACTAATAGGTCATGAAACACTTCTGGGCTTGAAAGATAGCCATCTATAGCACTGAGCCAAAGTATTGATGAACCTAAACAGAATTTATAGGTTCCCAGAGTGAGCAATACTGCCCCCCTGGGGATGCCGGAATGATCCAGGGAGCAGAAGTAGCCTCCGGTATAATTAGGGGGCATTGAATAAAAAGAAGGGGATGATGGAAGCATAAAGAAAGAAGAGAAGATTTTGATAAACCATTCCTACATGTTTTATCTGTTGTGTAACAGAGTTAAAGTCATAGTGATTACATCATTTTCCAAATAAACACAAAAAATACAAGTTATAAGGATCAGTGGTCAAGTTTGCCAACAGGTCTTAACAAGCAAGTGTTCACAGGTGAGCTTGTCATGCATTGTCAGGGAGTCCAGCATGCATTGGAAGGAATATGTGCATATAATGACTTGTTTAAAATATGGTACTACATGGTTACATGATGCAATGCTGCATCATCAAAATTTCAATGCAGTAAAAAGCCCACAAATTTACAATAAATTATAAAGTTTAAGTTGCATCATTTTTAAAAAATGATATTTTACAGTTTTTTGAAATGACACAAATTTCCCCCAAAAATCATTAAAAGAGTTAAAGAATGTAATTTTCCAGGGGGTGCTGAGTAGGCCAAATAAATTTGGGAACCTCTGGTAGATGCATCTTTCATTCTGGATAATATCAAATTTCCTTGTCATTGCAGATGATTAGACCAATTTATTTTTTATAGTTTTTTTCCCAATTATATGTCATGACAATTTTTAGCATTCATTTTTACAAAATTTTGAGTTCCAAATTTTTCTCCCTCCTCCCTCCTTTCCCCGCTTCCTAAAATGGTAAGCAAATTTCATAGGTTATATATGGCAATCATGTAAAATATATTTCCATATTAGTCAGAGTTATGAAAAGAGAAACAGAACAAAAGGGAAAAAACCATGAAAACAATTTAAAAAGTGAAAATAGTATGCTTCTATATGCATTCAGTTCTTTCTCTGGATGTGGATAGCATTTTCCATCATGAGCCTTTGTGATCATCTGGGATCATTATGTTGCTGAGAAGAGCTGAGTCATTCATAGTCAATCATCACACAATATTGCTGTTACTGTTTAACAATATTCTCCTGGTTCTGCTCGTTTCACTTTGCATTAGTTCATACACATCTTTCCAGGTTTTTCTGAAATCTGCCTGCTCATCATTATAGTATTCCATTACATCCATATACCAATTTGTTCAGCCATTCTCTAATTGATTGGCAAGTTATCCCCTCAATTTTACAATTTTTTTGCCATCATGAAAAGGGCTACTATAAATATTTTTGTAATGTAGGTCCTTTTCTCTTTTTTTAAATGATCTCTTTGGGATACAGACCTACTCATGGTATTTCTGGGTTAAAAGGTATGCCCAGAAGTTCCAAAATGTTCTCCAGAAAGGTTGGAGCAGTTCACAGCTCCACAAACAGTGCATTAGTGTCCCAGTTTTCCCACATCCTCTCCATCTATTTTGAATTAGTGTGGATTTGAGCGAGGAGGCTTTGTAATGTTCCAGAGCTCTATGAAATAAATGTAACATCATCAATGGATAGAGATGCTCAGTGTACAAGCAATACTTAGTTATTGTCTGTGGAATCTAAATGAAGCTCTTGAACACCAGCATTCTTCCAATGATGCTATACAGATTTGCGTACTAGAATACCATAGTCTTGGAAGAATTAAGACTATAATGAACCACCCCAAAAATGAAAAGATGCATGGTTGATATAAGCAGGCTACGGTGTGTTACCTGAAGGAAGCCAGAAAACAGATTAAGAGTGACCAGTATAGCCCCAAGAGGAGTGGGGGTTGACCATGTTATAAGAATGAGAAACCACAGACAGTCAAAGCCTGGGGATATAGAATACCCCCAAGATAAAGAAAACCTGAAGAAATCTGGGACCAAAATAGAGGAGATTAAGCCAATTTTTATATTTCCTCCTAATGCTCTATGTAATAGATATCCCTTCATATGTACATAATTTCATGTGTTGTAATTACAGAGACAAACTATGGAGAAAACTGTATTCAATGATCCACTGTATACTGACATTTTAGTGAGGTGTTAAACACGGAGATATATTTGTCAGAGGCTTTTGCCAGTGTTATGGAAGATGGTTTTTGTAAATCTTGTGTGAGATCTAAACAAAGAAGGATTTCTTGTTTCTGGGGGTTTCTCCACACATGCCTATTCATAGATTCCATTATCCTGATTTCATCATGCCCTGAAATACTACAAAGCCCCTTCAGTGAAATCCACATCAATGTGAAAGAGATTGGTCTAATTATCTAGACTAGAAAAGAAAAGTGAATATGCCCAGAATGTAGTATGCAGTTGGACAGGCAGTCCAAGAAATTAACCCATCACTAGATGCATCATAGTGGATTGGATGGATAATGAATTGGACTTGGGCCTGAGGATGAGGTAGAGACCGAAGTGAACCTTATTTGGAATTACAGAAAGGCTTCAACTCTACCAAAGTATTCAGTATTTGGTGTTTAAAAAAAAAAACCTAACTGCCAAATCAAGGGGCCTTTTTTCCAGTCCTCATCTCCTTTTGCTTTTCAGCCTCACTTCCTGGATGAAATCCCTTCACTAAGAAGTGACAAAGAAGCCTCCCAGGCCATGCAGCTTTCCATTCCTCTGTGGGTTACCTGAAATTGTGATTCTTGAGAAAAAGGGAAGCTGAGATTGGGAGACAGAGACAAAGACAGAAGGAAAGAGAGAGAGAGAGAGAGAGAGAGAGAGAGAGAGAGAGAGAGAGAGAGAGAGAAAGAGAGAGAGAGACAGAGAATGAAAGAGAATGAGAGAGACAGAGAGAGACAGAGACAGAGACAGAGACACAGAGACAGAGACACAGAGACAGAGAGACAGAGAGAAAGACAGAGAGACACACACACACACACACAGACAGAGATAGAGACACAGACACACAGAGAGAGAGACTGAGAGTACTACATCATGCAAGGCCTCTGGAAAAATTTCAAGACCTTTCTGTAGGCAGTAGGAATATAGGATTGTAGTTCTAGAGATGAAAGGCTCCTGAGAAGAAATCTCATTCAATTTCTTCATTTTTACAGATGTGGAAACCAGGTCCTAGGAAAGTCAAATGATTTTTCCAAAGTCACATGGGTAATTGGAACTGTATTTGAACCCAGATCTTCTGACTCTTGATTTCTTCCCATCTTCTTGTGTCATGCTGCTTCTGCTAGCCTTTTGATCTCCTCAGAAAATCTTCATGGAGGGGGGATAGCACATAGGAACTGGGAAGAAGGTTTATTGAGCAGAAAGCTTCTTTACCTTACAGCATAAGAGGAGACAGCTGGAATATGAAAAACAAAAGCTTTAAAGAGGGTCTGCAGAACCAAATGTGAGAAATCTCAAAATATTACCTGTGACATTCACAACAGTTAGACTTCCTGGAAGGGGCTGATACTTAATTAACTCCACAATAAATACCAATTAGGTCTTTATTTCCAACCTAAAAAGTTGTGGAAACGAGCAATGTTATATTGCTTGTATTAAATTACGTTTGAAAACTTTTTTAAAAACTAAAAAAAAAAAAAAGCTTAGGAATTGAGACAAGGATAAAGAGATTAAGACAATAACTATTAATAGTAGTAGCTGGACTTTATATAAATCTTTCCATTTGGTAAGTTTTTGCTTTACGTATGGTAAATAATTTTATCCTCACAACAAGCTTGTGATCTGGGTGCTATTATTATCCTCATTTTGCAGATGAGGGAACTGGAGTATAAAGAAGCTAAGTGACTTGCCCAAAGTCATACAGCTAGTAAGCATCTAAGAGAGGATTAAAATTCAAGTCTTCCTGACTCAAGTCCTTTGCTCTATCCACTGAATGTGTGTCAATGTTAGAAAATTCATAAGAGTTTCAAATGAAAAGAGAGGACAGTAGTATCAAACTCAAAAAGAAATAGCTCCTGCTGGCTGCATATAGACTCAGAAAACCACAAATTAACATTATCAATGTTGTATGATATTTTTTATTTATTTTATTAAGAATTTCCGAATTACATTTTCATCTTCTTCAGGCAGCATTGTGGAGTTTTGTAGTGAGTTTGACACCTGTATTAGATGACTTCAGAGGTCTCTAACATAACTAAAAATAACTTTAAACAAGTCACTAAGAATCCCTTATGTAATAGCTTTCATTTAACACTGAATTACCAAATCTTGATTGCATTTAGTACTCATGTACTTAATTAAATAAATGTTTTCAGTATGCAAAAATTATCTGTGTTATGACAGCTAATGGGGAAAAAAATCTAAGATAAGAAAAATTGATGCCTGGAATATTTTCTCGTAAAGGTTATCACTGGACTATAAAGTAAGACTGCATTGAGTCTTGAGAACCACAAGAGGGCGCTGGTGCCTCGAGAAGAAGCCACAGGCTACAGCCATCTGATCCAAGCCCGTAAGGGCAGCCTTATGAAATGGTGTCCAATGATAGCTTAGACTGTGTCCCCTGAGCAATAATGGAAGTTTATGGGGTGGGGGAGATAAAGAGAAAGAGAAGGCATGAAATAGATAAGGATCCAAAGGGAGGAGAGGGAAGAGGGAGAGGGGAAGGGCCAGGGGAGTAAAGAGGAAAGGAAAGGGAGAGAAGAAGAGGGAGAGGAAGAGACAGACAGACAGAAAGTGGCAAGAACTAGTTCCTCTGGGATTCTGAATGAAATCCAGAGGAAGTTCCAGGCTTCTCTGCTTCAACCTCTACATCCGTTTCTGTTGCCTCACATAATGCCCTTAATCATCTCCTGAATTAATTTTAATTACTTTGAGAGCATGCTACCTTTAGCCTCTAAATTCAGAGAAATGAATTAGTCACTGATGGCATGTAAAATCTTAACTTTAACTGTCAAGGTATCACTTCTATTTCCATTATGAAGGTCAGCTTCATAACTGGTTGACATCATTAATGTGCTAGAAATATAATTGCTAGCATTTCATTAGAAACAATAATAAAAGAATTGGTGACAGGAGACAGTCTATTTACTGAAGGCTCATTTGTGTAGCATTTGCAATATGACTAAAAGCAATGAGATGTAAAGAAAACTATATACATAAACACTGTTGTTTTGTTGTTTCAGTCGTGTCTGACTCTTTGTGACCCCATTTGGGATTTGCTTGTCAAAGACACTGGAGTGGTTTGCCATTTCCTTCTCCAGCTCATTTTACAGATGAGGAAACTGAGGCAAACAGGGTCAAGTGACTTGCCCAGGGTCACACAGCTGGTGAATGTCTGAGGCCAGATTTGAACTCAAAAAGATGAGTCTTCGTGACTTCAGGCCATCCATTGTGCCATCTAGATGTTCTTCTATGGGTGGTACAGATGAGGAATTACTAGCTCAGAGATTATATGTTCCTTCAAAGATATCTTCTAAGGGAGGCATAAGAGGCACTTCTATAAAATGAGGAAGGAGGCTTAAACGTTGTCTTATAAGGTCTTTGGCATCTTCTGATTACTAGATGTAAAAATAGTGTGCCATGCTATCTACTTATTTTTAAAAATCTATTTTATCACAAAATCCAGATATCACAGTCATTTCTGGACCTTCCCATCCCCTCCCTCGCTGAATCTTTCCTTGTAACCAGTTACACAAACATACCCAATGTCCCACCAATGTATACCACATTTTGACAGGATAGCTCTTGCCCCACAGTCAAGGGCTGGAGGCTCCCCTTGCATTGTCTCAGTAGCCTGGAAGCTAAGGGCAGGTGCAGCCACTGGGAGAAGAGGCTGACAGGGATAGATAGTGTCTGAGGCACAGTTCCCCACCCCAACATTTCTGTGGCTGGGCTAGGGCCAGCATTTCCTTCTCCTTCCTTACCCACCTTCTTTAAATTGCCAACTCTGCTCTTGGTTGTGGTCTGCTGTGGTTTACCGCTGCTGCAGGTTGAGGGGTTTCTAAACAGATTACATTTCCCAACATGTTTGCGGAGGCTTCAGCTGCTCCTTCCAGATGCAGACTGTGAATTTGTCACTGCTGTTTCTGACAAGTAAGCAATTGCCCATGAGCTGCTTTGGAAGAGACCCAAGAAGTCAATGGGAGTACCTGCCCACCTTCTTCCCAAATCATATCTGTTCTCAGACAGAGACATCTGAAAGGCATTGCTGAGGCCCCTTACTTTCTCCAGGATTTTCTACATCTCTAAAAGCAGCTTTATTGAGAGGGCAGTTCATGTAATCGCCAAGTCTGTTTTCTGTCCACAGAGCAGGTACTACTTGGAGCACACTCTCCTACACACACACACACACACACATACACACACACACACACACACACACACACACACATGCACATACCCTTCACTCTCTTTTTTCTTTTTTCTACCTTATCTAGCTATGTATAGTAGACAGAGTGTTAGGGTTAGAATCAAGAGGACCTGAGTTCAAATTCTGACTGACACTTACTAGCTGTGTGAATCTGGATAAGTCACTTAACCTCTCTGAACCTCAGTATTCTCAACTGTAAAATGGGAATGATAGTATCCATTGTGAAGCTAAGGATGTGGTGGGTTCCCCCTCCTTGGACGTCATTAAGCAGAAGCTGGAAGACCACTTGTGGAGTATATTGTAGTGGGGAATTCTTTTTGGGTATGAGTAGGGCCATATGGCTTTTGAGGTCACTTCCAACTCAGAAATTCTGTGATTCAAGTTATATAATGCATAATGTATGTGAAGTGCTTTACAAACTTTAGAATGCTACATAAAAATCAATTATTTTTATTATTTAGTTTCTAGCTATTGAAGATTAGAAAATTCTAGCTCAGGGGTGGGGAACCTACAGCCTCAAGGCTACATGTGGCCCTCTAGGTCCTCAAGTGCAGTCCTGATTTGTTCTGTGAAGTTTGGATTCTGTCAAAGGACCATACTTGAGGACCTAGAGGGTCACATGTAGCCTTGAGGCCTCAGGTTCCCCACCTCTGCTCTAGCTCCTTTATCCTGAATTGTCTGATATATATTTTCCCATGGATACACTTTCTGATTTCTGTTTTGCTATTTGACTTAGATAAGTGAGTTCTTTGATAATTGCTATGTGTTTTCATTGTAGACCTGGTATTTGGTGGAAAGGGAGTCTTTTTCCCTCATTGATGAAATAGCAATCAGAAGTGAGCTTGAACCTGAAAATCACATCCCCTAAGCCTGGACTAATCATATTGAAGGGAGCCAAGGGTTGGAGATGCTCCCTTTGTATTCTCTCAATAACCTAGAAGTTTATTATATTAGATATAATTGTATTAGATTATTTTATTAGATACAATTCTAACCCAATTCTCTCTCTCTCTCTCTCTCTCCCCTTCTCTCTCCCCCCAACTTGCCTTACTCCATCCCCACCCCCAACCCAGGGATCAAGCCTCTGGCCCCAATCCCTGCTTCTCCATCTGGCAAGAACTAAAGTCTCCCTTGGAGAAGAGGGGAGGAAGAAGAAGACATCAGAGATGTCTACAGGCATACCTCAGAGATATCGGTTCCAGACCACTGCAATAAACTGAATATTACGATAAAGCAAATCACACGAATTTTTATTTCCCAGGGCTGAAAAACCAGCATGTGGGGGACAACCTTTGCAACACAGGCAGACAAGCTGTAGTGCCTGCCACTGACCACAAACCAAGAATTCCAAAGCCCCATGCTGGGAGAGGATGATCAATGAGGTCCCCTTTGCCTGTGATGAATCCCAAAGTACAGCTCACTAGGTATCAGACATCCATCGGTGCTTTAGTGAGATCTTGGGATCAACCACCCATGGAAGAAGGACTAGCCTGGCTCAGCCACCATTTACCTGTTTCTCTTCTCTGTTCCTCCTCCATTCCCAACAATCCCTCCGGCTCCCACCCTGTCCTACCACTCCAGCTTTGTCCCTTGTTCTATCACCCCTCTTTTCCTTTGTCTTTACCTTTCTTGAATGCCCTGCTTTCCTTTTTCACTCCTTTGTCCTCTTCCTTTTCTCTTCTTCTTTCTCCTTTCCCTTGCTCCCTCCCTCAAATGCCTGTGCTTTCTTATTCCTGCCATTCTTCTTGGGCTGGACATGAGGGGCGGAGGATGAAAGGACAAGCTAAATGAATTTGTATTTTGCCTTCCTTGTGTTGTTCCTGCTGAAACAGATCCCACTAGGCTAGCAGCAAAGAGCAGCGACAGTGAAACTTTACAGGTTTGTTCCCTTTTTTAATGATTTATTTTGTTTTTATATCACTTTCATTTCTAAATATATCTCTCCTTCCTCCCTTATCCACTGAGCCATCCCTGGTGTAACCCAGGTTTCCAGCTAAGCCTGGAGGGTTTTTTTCCTGACATTCTCCTAATTGGTAGAGAGACTACTGATGTGAGATATTACCTAACTGCATGAGGTCCAGAGTTGGTGGGAGAGCTTTGGAGTGGAGAGATGTTATTTTTTCCTGCTTCAAGAGAAGGTACATGGAGTTCTGGACTCTTCAGAAGCAACTCCAAGCAGGTAAGAGAAAAAATACTTCAGAAATGTAAAAATATCGGCCAAGCCAATGCCTCAACATGTCCCTGTTTTCCAACTTCTCCCTGGAAACTTTGGGAAATTTCCCCTTGGGTGATAGTAGGGCCAATCTCTTGGCTCAGCAGAGATCCCATCTGACTACAATATAAAGAACTCATCCACTCTCCTGTATTTCCTGGTATATTACAATCTGTATGATACCAAGAACATTCACATAGTGTTTCAAGGTTCACAAAGCACTTTCTAAGTCTTATTTTGTTCTATCCTCACTGCTTCTCCAGTTAACGTTTGCATCTGCTTGACTAAATGGGTTTACTCACTATTCACTATTTGTGATGATCTTTTGTGTAACTACCATTTGGTGGGAGAGGAACAAGCCTGAAGGCATAAGTTCGGTTTATGTCTATGTCTGCCCCTTATGGGAGAGGAGCCAGGACGGCGGCTTTTTGAATAAAAAAATCATGCCCCTAACTGAACAATATTTAGGGGACAGGACCTGATCCCTACAGTGCTATTTTGGTGCTCCCCTCTTGGAGAGAGCACGACAAGGTTTATGGACTTTTCTCATGCTCTTTCAAAGCGAGAATCACCATTTCCCTTGGAGAAGGGGGAGCAAGATCCTCGAGACATCTATGAATGCTTCCCCATGAGCCACATTTAGACAATCTGTGTGAACGTGTATAATCTCCATGGGCTGCGCACAACTTTATACCTAAAGAATTAGAGAGGAAGAATGGGGGTGGGAATGGTGAGAGGGGAAACAGTTTAACAAAACAAGTCAACACATCATCCAAGTCTGACGGTATTTGCATTGTTCCATACCCATTGCCTCCTAACCTTTGCAGTGAGAGGAAGGAGGTGCATTGGAGGTAGGTACTATTATTATACCCACTTTACAGATGAGGAAATTGAGGCAACTGAGGGGTAAGTGACTTGGCCAGGGTCACACAGCTAGTGCATATCTGAGGTTAAATTTGAACTCAAGTCTTCCTGACTCCACATCTAGTAAGTACTCTACTCACTGGGCCACCTAGTTGCTTAAAAGTTCAGTTTTGCTTTTATGGTTTTTTTCCATTTATATTGTTATGGTCTTTGTGTTGTTTTCTATTTCTGAGCAATTCATTCTGGTGTAGTTTAAATCTGGCAGTTTATTCTTGTAGATCACTGCTATTACATGCTTTGGTGAGAAGGGAGTAGCAGAGCTTCTTTTAACCTACCGTTAGTCTCTTATTCAAGGATGGCTGGGTCGTGCAGTGGCTAGAACACTGGGCCTGCATGTGCTAGTTGTGTGACCCTGGCCAAGTCACTTAACCTCACCTGCCTCAGTTTCCTCATCTGTAAAATGAACTGGAGAAGGAAAGGGCAAACCATTTGAGTATCTTTGCCAAGAAACAACAAGAAGTCTATTATTCAAGGCTGCCACTGTTTCTGCCTGAATCAATTGGACTAGACTATAGTACTTTGTCAGAGCAAGGAGTAGTTTATACAGAGTGTCTCAAAAGTCTTAGTGCCTTTTAAAACTTCCATAAGCTCCCTCCACCAACGCTGGAGGTCTAAGCTTAAAGGGGCACTAAGACTTTTGGGACACCCTGTATTATTATTACTAAAAATGACAATGGTAAATATGAAGATTAGGGGAGCCCCTGCACAATTTGAGTAGTTTCACCCACCCCCAGGGAGCCCAAACTACCAGGAGCCCCCTTTATCAGAAGAGGCACCCTAGCTTTTTGTGAATAGCCTCTGGATGGAGATATTCGGCAAATTTTAAAAAACCGGTCACATGCAAGAATTATTAACCACAGCAACAAAGCAAACAATTGGAACAAAAAAGCTGGAATGGCTGGAAGGAGCCCTGATTCCAATCCCACCTTTGATAACTGCTAGCTATGCAACATTGGGTAAGTATCTTGCCTGGGCCTCAGTTTCCACCCTTGTAAAATGAGGGTGTTGCATTCAATGGCCTCTGATGGTATTTCTACAGCTCAGGAACTCCTGGCACCTGTACTTTTTGGGGGGTCCAGACGTGCTATTTAATTGATTTAGGAACTAAACTGTAGAATCGCCCTCTACCAATGTGCAGCTTCTGCAACTGATACTCTGAAAGAATTCTAAAGGGGTGCTTAGAATTCAAGGGACTTGCCCAGGGTCACATAGCCAGTTGGTATCAGGAGTCAAAGCTGAGGCCCAGGACTGGCTCTCTATCCACTACATCATACCTCCCTAAATAATAAACAGTGAGTTGAATTATGGAAATAATTCCAGCATATTTCCTTTCATTTGGTGGAGGCAGAAGCAGCTTAGACCCCTACCATGATATCTGAATGGGGCCTGAGTGCATTGGACCAATGACTGTAACAACAAAGCACCAGGATGTGGCCAAACACCTACCTCTGCTCTTCTCTGCTGCCCAGATGGGAAAAATGATGGAAGCTCCACTTACATAAAATATCTTAATGCTTTGCGGTAGAATATGACCCTGCCAAGGAGGCCTGAGATGTGTGTTTAATAATAACAATTCCTATTTATACAGTGTGACTTAGAGGATGAGTAGTTGGACTTGGATTTTGGCGGCCGGGAAGCTTACTTCAAATCTGTGAGAGGCTTATATGCTGTGTAACCATGGGCAGGCTAATTAATGTCTCTGAATCTCAAGAAACAGAAATCTCTAAAACTTATTTACTTAGTTAATGATGGTTTCTGCTGTGGATGCAATTCTCACATTAGTGACACTACATTAAGGTTTTGAAAGCTCTTTCCTCACAATTACTCTTTTCTGGACAAAGGGAGATGTTCCTGCAGGGCCAGAATAATAGGACTTAGAGATGCCAGAGACCTCAGAGAAAGACTCGTCCAATCCCCTCATTTTCTTTTCCTTTTAAAAACTTCATGGATATTTTTTGTTTTATATCATCTTCACTTCCAAATATGTTCCTTTTTGCTCTCCCAAAGAGTGATTCCCTATTGTTTCCTGTTAAGCAAAACTAATCAAGATATTACCCCAGTCTGATGGAATATAAATTGTTCCTCACTGATAGTCCTCCACCTCTGCAAAGAAGGAAGAGAGGGGCATTTTCTCATCTCTTCTTCAGTTCCAAACCTCAACCCTCTCAAATGAAATATGATGACACTGAGACCTGTCAAGGAGGAAATGACTTACCTAAGGTCACGAAAGTAAGAGAGAACGGTTTCAACCTCAGGTTTTCTAACCTCAGATCTAGGAAGCCATCAAGCAGAATGCTTTCTGCCTAGCCTCACCCACTTTGGGTTTAGGAGCAGAGGAGGAGATGCTCTGGTGTTAAAATTTTACTACTCATCTTGCGATCAACAGAATAATTTGGGTGTGAGAGAGAATTCTTTAAAATGCTTATTTGTGCACCTAAATGTGTATACGCACACATATACTCACCCACACACACACCATAGAGTAAGCGACTGCTAATCTTACTTCCATCCCCTTCAAGAGCCTTTTTCCTCATGGGAAACCCAGCCTTTCTGGCATGGACACTGTAGGGACAAAGAGAGCCCTAGCAAGGGAGTAAGGGAGTGCGGTGGAAAAAGAGATGAATCCCAGATCTGTCCTTTGGACAGATCAATCCACCTGTCTGGGCCTCAGTTCCTCTTTAATTAATTTAATTTAATTAATCTTTAAATTAGAGAGGTTGGACTAGGTGACTTCTAGGGTTCCTATGATGCTATGAAACTACCTTGGCCCTTATTGGGGTTACAGGAAAAGCAGTGGCAGAAAATTTCCCTAACTCCCTCACTTTCACCAGTTCCTTGTTCAAGATGACCATGCTTACATAGGGATCAAGAGGTTCTGGCCCCAGGCAGAACTGTGACTAGACCAAGACCAACTGGGCTCTGTCCAGTGTCCTGTTGTGCTGCCATTCTCCACCAATTACCACTAGACTGTCTTTGGTGTTTCAAGCACATTATCTCATCCTCTCCTGCCCCCAACACACACACACACGCGCACACACACACACACACACACACACGCCTTCTTTTCTGTTCCCCCTAACTAAATTTACCCTAGGTGTAATTTCAGCTAAATAGGTCAAGGGCTGCAAGGAATCTTTAATATAAATACCTACCTATGGAAAAAATAAAAACTAGTCCTGGGTGTACTACCCACCTCCTCCTTTAGCAGTCTCTATATCTGAGGACCTATGATGTTCTGTCCAATCTAAATTCTAGATTTTAGAAGTAGTATGCTTCCCTGTGAGCATTAGAATTTGGTAGGTAATTCTGCTACAGAACTCAATTACACATATTGATTTGGTCTGGCAGGTTATGTGAATTCCAAGTGTATCATCAGGGCCCTTGGTTGAGCTGAGACATTAGGCATTCCCCTCTCATCTGCTTTTGGCTATGATTATAGACACATTCATTTGTAGCTGAGTTTATGAGGGGAAAATTCAGTTTCAAATGAGAGACATTTATCCCTAAACAACACTAGCAGAGAGATGGGAAGGTTACTTTGTTCTCAGCATTTTTCTAGTTATTATAGCTGAGCTGTTTACTGAAAACTAGAGGACAGATCCAGAGGTCCATTTACTTCTATGTACTTTCTGGTCTCCTTTCCCCACTAGCAATATCTTTGCTTCAGCCAGATGTCATGGTCCACAGTATCACCACTGAGCAAATTCCTCTCCCACCAGGTATAGTGAATCCTCACTGGTGATATTTATACTCGTGGGAGAAAACAACTTGGAGGAAGGACAAACCTTGTACGAGTTTGCCAGTTTTATTCTGGGAGTTCTTCATCTTGAGTTCCAGTGGTTGGCACAGTAATCACCCATCTAGCCAACCATCCATCCAACACTTACTAAGCATCTATGGTATACAAAGGATTTGTGTTAGATGCTAGAGATAAAAAACCATAATGCTTTTTAAAAATTCCTTTTTAAGCGTGAACTTAATAATCAACAAACACTAACATTTCAACATCTAAACAATAAGAAAAGATCATATAAGAAACTGTGAACCTTAAATAATTTCTTTAAATATGCATGTATATATAATAACATATAAGAAACAACTATGTCAGTTTTTAAAGACATGTAGCATATGAGTATTTATGGATATATGTACATACCCATGTGTTTATATATACATATACACATATAGAAAACAATATCTCTATCCCTATCCATCTCTATCTAGTTGTTTGTATAGCTGTCATCCATGTCTATCCATCCATCATCCATGAATCCATCTATCTATCATCTATCTATCATCTATCTATCAATCTATCCATTCATCTATCTATCTATCCATCTAGCTATCCATTCATCCATCTATCTATCCCTGCCTCAGAATTGTCATGGAGATGCTTTCCCAAAATCTACCAGCTATTAATTCCATGGAACTTGGATATCTGACTTTTCCCCAGAAATACTTGGAGAAAAAAGGAGAAGAAGCTAGACCACAAGGGAGAAAGCTCAGAATGCATCTTTCATCTTGATGCCATGTAGCCCTTCAAGAATCAAACATTTCTGTTCTGTTTCTTTCTACAGAGGCTCCAACAGCTGCTTTTCAAAGCCATAGTTACAGCTGATGTAGCAGAAAAACCATCACAGACCGAGCTTTAGTGATTGATGAGATCCCTCAGTCTTTCTTTTTGCCCTCCTTCCCACGAGGTACATAATGATACTAAGTCCTGCTCCCATGGTCAGAATCACTCAGGACTAGCTGTTTGTTGTCATTCAGTCACTTTTCCCATCGTGTCTGACTCTTCATGACCCCATTTGGGGTTTTCTTGGTAGAGATCCTGGAGTGGTTTGCCATTTCCTTATACAGCTCATTTTACAGATGAGGAAATTGAGGCAAATAGCGGTTAAATAACCTGCCCAGGGTAACACAGTGTTTGAAACCAGATTTGAACTCAAGAAGGTGAATCTTCCTGACTCCAAATCTGGCACTCTATCTACTGCACCACCTAGCTACTTGGATTAGCTGCTATTTTCAATGAACTATGCCTGTCCACTGTTCTCTTACAACCCACTCTTCCCATCAGCTCCCACATACACATTGTTATGACCTTGTTTATTCCACTTTACTGAGGTACATGAATTAGTGGAATGACTATTATGCTGTAAGAAATGAAGGGAAAAAATTATTTCAGAAACAGGAAAGAGTTTTATGAGCTGATGTAGAATGAAGAACCAGGAGAACAATTTGTGCCATAGCATCAATATTACAAAAATCAACAATTTTGAAAGACTTAAAACTCTGATCAACTAAATCAGAGCTGTCCAAAATACAGCCCGTAGGCTCCATGCATCAGCAGGGCAATTTTATACGGCCCACCTGTGGGTTTATTTTTCTCCAGCGAAAAAATAAAATAATAGCTTGCATGGAATGTGTATTAGATTTTTTAATCCCATCACTAATAAATAATCTCATTGATGTTAATTTTCTTTGGTGTTTTTAAGCAGTATTACTGACGGAACATAGTGCGTGGAATTTTCAATCGATCTGTGGGATGCAGACTAGTCAGTATGCTCCTACCTTTATACTGTTGTGTTGTCACTTTGTGGTTTCATGTTTGCTTTCACGCTTTGCACCTTCGCCTGTCATATTGATGATACGTGTTCCCCCACTTTCTATTAGTGGACTGTATTTTTTATTCTGGGGATGGCCATCGAATAATTATTTTATTTTAATGTCACCCTAAGATAACCTAAGGTTGGATAGCCCTGAACTAAATGATTAGCCATGATTCCACATGATAGATAAAGAATGCTGTCCATCCCATGACACAGATGATAATCAATATGACAACATGTTTTGCTTAACTATGTTTATGTAATACAAAGTTTCTCTATCTTTCTCCCTTCCTTTCTATCATCTGTCTATCTGTCTCTAGATCAAATGAGATAATATCTGTAAAAGTGCTTAGCACTGTGCCTGGCACATACTAGGCACTATATAAATGCCCCCTTCCCACTATTTTAAAAGAAATTGTGTAATAGAAGCTCATACTTTCTTATACAATCTTTTCCCTATTATTTGTATATTCAAATATTAGGGTTTGTTAATGATTCTCAAGTTAGCATTAACAATCAGGGAAGCCTGAACTCCTTAGAATGAAGAGGGAGAGAGGAGGATCTTCCCCTAGATCTTTTCCAGAGCACACTGGGTTCCTCTTCCACACTGTCTCCTATACTACCACTCCCTTTTAATAGCAGTAACTCACCAGGAAGTAAAGATATCTTCAGAGTGAGGGATTTTCCTCCATCCCCTCCTTCAACACCCATGCCCATTATAGCAGGAGGCTACCTCTCTAGGAGGCTTTTATTATTCTCCTTCTCAGGGAGTTATTATTGGTCTCTCCCAAGGAGATGAGTTCATTCAAAATTTCCACATGGGCCCCTTCCCACCCTTAGTAAACCTTATGCAGTTACGTATTACATATGTGTATATACTATAATACCAGTGTGTATGTATAGTTCCTCTATCTATCTATCTATCTGTCTGTCTGTCTGTCTGTCTGTCTATCTACCTAAACAAGAACAACATTGCTCTATTTGTGTCCTATTTTACATTTCTTTTCTTTTTTTGTTTTCTTCTGTCAATCTCCAAAAATATTTCATGGTCTTTTTTCATATCTGTTACTAGCCATAGATCCATCCTCCCCAAGTAGAAACCCATTTCTGTATCAAATACATGAAGTCAAGTTTTTAAAATAGCAATGACACAGAACCATTTGAGTGCTATGGAATAGGGAAAGTGATGTTTGCTTAGAATCCTATTTCTTACTACTTGACTGGACAGGTGAGATTGATTCAGAAATTCTCTCCAATGACATAGATGGCCACTCATCCATACCTGCATATTCTATGTGACTCTTATCATGTCTTCACAAAAGTTTGTGACAGGCAATCCACCTGTTGGGGGCCTTCCTCCCTTCCTCCTGACATTGAGATGGTATCAGTGGAGCAGTTTGCCTATTCACCATGTCTATTTTCTCTTCTTATCATTCAATTCCTTGAAACATATTTTGCTCCTGTTCTTCAAAGTTTTGCCATTGGTTATATGTCACAGGCTGATCCTACCTGCCATATGCCTCTTCATTTCCTTCTTTGTGTTATCCGTTCTTAATTCTTCAGAGAGACAGAATTGTTTTCCGTGTCTTGCTGATATGTAGCAATACTAGCAGAATCTTGATATTAAATGATAGACTTTTGTTTTCATGGGAACCTTATGGTCAGGTAAGGAGCTTTACAAGTAACCAAGGGAAATAAATTCTCTCCTTCCCCATTACCCATCCCACCTCCCACCCACTGGCCCTTTTTAGCTTTGGGTCCAACTCATTATCCATTTGTCCTGTTTGTCCTAGTTATGGACAAGAGCTAAAGCCTGTCCATACAAATAGAGGTTGAAATCTGGGCAATAAACATGATTCTTCCATTGGTCTTTATTGTGTGGATGGCCAGGCCAAATTCCTCTGAGTGACTTCCATGAGGCTCTTCATTGTTCCTTGATAATGTCAGCACATTGTCATCTACATTTGGAACACTTCACTACCCATAGGGAATTCTGCTTCAACATGTACTTTGTCCTGGATCCCTTCCATCACTGTGAACATACATCTTCCTATTTTATGCCTCACTTTATGTTTCATATCAGCAGATCGTTTAACAGGGTATTTATGTTGTTAAATCTTCCAAGGAATCTGGAGAGAGTTTGATTTATGGATGGGAGACACCTTGTTTTAAAAGAAATTGTAAGGAGGAATTTTCTTCCACCAAAATCAGATGCTTTTGAATACTTAAACAAACAAGAAGCATAATGGGATCCATTTTGTATTCTCTACATCTTTCACTTAATTGCGAAATGGTCAAGGTGTGGTCCATTGTTGAATATGGATGGTGAAAGCCTGTTTGTTTCCTAATACCCTCACTGGGGATGCCCCTGTTCCATACTGAAAAGTAAAACAGGTTTAGACCTGATAACTGTAAGTCATTCACTCAGTTGGTGGGAATATCATATTCTAAATTATGATCCATGGATTCAAGTTGACTTGGCATATAAGAACTCTTTAAAACAATCAGCATATTTATTAAGCCTCGTCAATGCAAAACTAAAAATGCCCTTTTCTTACATCTCAGTCTCTCGAAACCCTATCCATTCTTCAATGCCTATCTCATCAATCACTTTGGCTATGAAGCCTTCTGAGACATTTCCCCTCTCCCAAGCTGTAAGTGATCTCTCTTGCATTTAATCGTATGACATTTTGTATTCTTATGTATTTATATTCTAATGTGCATTATATTTATCTCTGTATGTGTTTGAATAAGGATCCTGTTTCGGATATGGGTTAGATTAGATGTATACCAATTTCCTTTCTAGTGCTGAGATTAAGGTTCTTAATGTCCCCAGTAGATTATAAATTTCTTGAAGGCAGGGTCTATGTCTTAAAAAAACCCTTTATATCTCCCCCTCAGGCCTCACGTATAATCTTGTAGAAGGTAGAAAATAATTGATTATTAAGTGAAATAGGCACTAAATGAGGTTGTTATTGGAAAGCATTGTACTTGTATGGAGAAAAAAAAAACCCGAAGTATACCATTATGATATGGAGAGTGGTTGGCTATGTTTGAGAAGGTAGAAAGATTGAAAAAAGATTAATGAAGTCAGAATTGGGCAAAAGGTCATACTAAATAAGCTTGTGCAGAAATACTTAAATATTTCAATGATTCTATTACTTGACTGATTCATTCTTTCATCCAGCAAGCATTTATTAATAGTCTACTCTGGTCGGGTACTCTGCTAGGTGCTAGGGATAGAAAGACAAAATAAACACAACAACAAATCCCAAACTGAGAAATAATTCTTGCCCTCAAGGATAATGAAACTCTTCCCAAGAGTTGCAAAATGCAATATCACTACATCTTCCCATCCTGTCTCATTCTTCTTCAGGTTCTTCCAGAAGTCTTCCATCAAGGCCTGGAGGGCCCAAGAATACTTAGAAATTGGAGGGAATGCAGAAGATAATCTATTCCTATTATATGTGGTTAAATTTTATGGAGAAATTGAGAACATATGAAAAAAGACTAAAAAAAGATGATTCATTCCAAAAATCAGATTGTAAAAGTGTTCTCCTCCACAAAGTATACACAGGGCTCTAGAAATGACTCTCCAAATGTGGGACAGGGTGCCTCCTTCTGGCCGAGTAAATCTGCAGCTGCATTGCTAATGGGGGTGGGGTCCCGTTGGAGAGACACATATTTCGTCTTTCTCCCTTGCTGGGGTTTCATTCCATAACTTCTCCAAGTCTTGACTGCTTCCTCCTCTCCAGGATTTAGCTATTTAAAGCCCCCTAAAGACTTGGATCATTGGTTTGCTCAGCCAATCACATTCCCTTCTTGAATCAATCAGAGAGATGTCTGCACTTCCACAAGAGACCAGGATTTAGTACAATATTTTTTATAGTGAAACACCTTATAAACACCCTTTGGTTAGATTCTGCACCTTCTGTACTAAATCAGTTGAGATGAGGAAGGAATTCCTCCTTCACAGTGTCATTGGGTCAAAGATTTTTTGAGCTGGAAGAGATTCTAGACACTATCTAGTTCAACCCTCTCATTTTATAGATGAATGAACTGAAAAAGCCCAGAAAGGAAGTGGCTTGCTCAAGCTCATATAGCAAGTAAGTGTCAGGGCTGAGACTGGCTCAAACTTGGGTGTCCCGATCTGGTGTTCTGTCCACCAGACCATGATACATCTTAAGGTAAAATCCATGGTTTAAGTTAACATATATTGGAAGCATCCCTTAAATAGAATATGGGGATTCTTCTACGATATAAAATCTTGTTCTTCCAAAATTCATACAACTGGGAAGTTCAAATAATCAGTTCCCGCACAAAATGACTTTTGCACCTTCTTACCCCATGTCAGTAATGAAACATAGTAGTCCAAATTAAAATTACATCCCTGAGATCTTATGAGATCACAGGGTCACAGAATTTCCTAATGGAAAGGGACCTCAGCAACTCTGCTTTGGTTATGTCTGAATTAGTAAAGGAACATTAAATTATGCCCAGTATAATTTGGACATTCTGTGCCTGCATTAATTTCACGTGAATTATTTGAAAAATCCAGAAGACTAGCTGTCCATCAGTTAGAGAATGTCTGAACACATTATGGTAATGAACATAATGGAATATCACTATTACTCCATAGGGAACAATGAATAGGAGAAATTCAGAGAAACTTGGGAAGATTTCGATGAATTGTTCAGAACCAAATAGGCAAAACCAAGAGATTGATTTACACGAAGACAACACAACAATAAGCAGGAAGTGATGACATCAAACCTCTGATCAAGGGAATCACCATTCTTTGCTCCCACGACTGAAAATGCAAAATGTCGCCCTCCTCTGGCAACTAGGTGATGCCGTGGGTAAAATACTGGACTTGGGGTCAGGAAGGTCAGAATTTGAAGCCTGCCTCTAACACTTCCTGCCTGTGTGACTTTGAGCAAGTCATTCAACCTTTTTAAGCCTCAGTTTTTTCATTTTGAAATGGGGATGACAATAGTACTCCAAAGGGTTGTTGTTAGGATAAAATGAAATGCTTTGCAAACTTTATGGTGTTTTATAAATGCTAGTTATTGGCAGCAAGGAGTCAGACTATAAATGTGAAATGATTCATACATAATCAGTTATGATCAATGTCTTCCTTTGTTTTACTTGTCTCTACTTTCTTATATATAGTCCAGCTAAGATAGAGGAAGACAGTCCTTGGGAACTGACAGTGATCTAAAATATACTGATAAAATATTTGTGTAAAAATGGGGGAAAAAAACCCAAAAGATTTATGTTGGCTGTACAGGAAATACTGTTAGCTAACTGGATCACCTCCCCTCTCCCCCCCACCCCCATTCTCTGACCACACTAGATTAAAAGAGCTGTCCACACTTTAACATTTAGAATGTTTTATTGTTTTGTTTTTAGTGACAACCCCCCACAATTCCATGTATTCCTAGTTGCTTCCTAATAGTAACAGGATCTGTTAAAGTTTAATTGTGGACAGCTGTGTCATGAAAAGCTTTCCTTTTGATGTCCATCCTGGGTTTGGAATGGCTTCATTAACATTTAGTCCATGTCACATGTTTCAGAATTTGGGATGGAGTGGGATTTTGCAGGCATATTTTTGTTGCACTTTCATACACTCAAGTCAATGTTCTTAGAATGAGTTTTTCTCCTCTGTTCCACATGCATAAAAAGTCAGAAGCTTCCTTTTTATTTCTTAGCAAATTAAAATGAGTATTATGGTGTGGGGTATTGTTCATTTAAAATATGTTCTCGATCTTTTTCATTAGTCATTTTTCATTAGGCACCTTCCAACACAGAGCCCCCCTCCTTTAACAAAGAGGGCAGCTAAGCAAAACAAACCATGTCCGATTATGTCTGTCATTTGCATGCATGCCCCACTCTGTTCCTGTAGTGTGCCACTTCTCCACAGAGAGGAAGAGAGAAGTTTGTCTCATCAAAGATCAAAGAATCAAAATAGGTCATTGCACTGATCTGAGTTGTGGCATCTTTTAGTGTTGTCTTCCTTTGTGATACTGTGGTCTTTGTAAGTATTGTCTTTCTTGTTTCTACTGTTCCCCTCTGCATCAGTTTATATGTTTTCTCAGGGTTTTTTTTTTCATATTCATCATTTCACAGAGCAATAAATTACGTTATTTTCATATGTTAACAGCTTGTTCAGGAATTGTGCTATCAGTGGGTGCCCACTTTGTATCCAGCATTCTTGTGATCACAAAAAGTACTACAAAATATAAATATTTGTGAATGTTTGGGACCTTTTCATGTATCTCTGACATCCTTGGAGTAAATGTCCACTAGTAGGATCAGGAAATAAAGTGTTAGTAACTTTTCTAGAATAGTTCCAAATGTTTCTATAATCAATCAGTTGACAAGCATTTTTGAAGCACTTGCTAAACATGAGTCACTGAGGATATGAAGACAAAAGTGAAACAGTACTTGCCCTCAAAGAGCTTACATCCCATCAAATGGTTCTATGAAACAGCTGGACAAATTTCCAGCTCCACCAACAATGTAAGAGTGTACCTGTCTTCCTATAGCTTCTCCAACATTGCCTATTTGTGTCTTTTATAATATTTACCAATTTATTTGGTGTAGAGGAGATGATCAGAGTCCCACCCCACCCCCTTTCTTTGTAGCTTCAGGGCTTAGTATAGTGCTCGGAACATAGTAGGCCCTTAATAAATGTTTGTTGAATTTTTCTTATTATTAGTAATTGGGACCCTTTTCCCTATAGTTATAGAATAAATTAATATTTCACAATCCATCAGTTGTTTATAGCCAAGAAATTCTTTGTTAGCAATGATATTATAAAGAAAAACAGCTTTTATAGACTTGGGAGTGCCATAGAACTCATACATGTTTACATATACATACATACACACATATATTCATGTTATATATATATATATGTATATATGTGTATGTGTGTATACATATATAAAATTCCAGAGAATTAATTCTAAAGCATTCTAGCCACCTCCTGACAGAGAGGTGACAGGATCAAGATACAGAATCAGAAGAAGTATTTTTGGACACAACCAATATAGACATTTGTTTTACTTAACTCCACATATTTGCTGTGGGAGAGTGGTGGTAGGACAAAGGGGAACAAGGGTAAGGTAGAAGAAGAGAAAAGAAAGAAAAGAGGGTTATTGGGGCATTTTTGAAAAAGAAAATGCACAGGAAGAAAAAACAGAAGGAAGGCCGGAAAGAAGCACAGACAAGCAGGACAGCTTTGAAAGCTACAAGTTAAACTTAAATACGTAAAAGTAAGCTGCACATAATAGAGACATACAGTTTCATGTATGGTGCTCTTTTTTTCTGGATATATAGACATATACATGCACATGTAAGCAGTCACTTTATTTGGTGAATTAATATTAATTTTAAAAAATAATTTAAAAAAAACTTTAAAGAAAACTTCCTATCCTTTGACCATGTATCTTCTAAGAAATAGATTTAGGACATTTTATATTTATAAAGGCTTCTTAACCCCCTCGTCTCTATGCCCGCAGTCCCCCTCCAAAATTGACATTATTTATGGGCAAAAATTAACAAATAAATAGTGACCAAACAACTCTTGTTCTGCTTGTGGGAGGGACAAAGTTTGTACTTATCTGTATTTATTTATCTATTTTCATGCTGTTCTCCTCTAGTAGAATACTAGTTTTCTAGATGCAAGGACTAGTGTTTAGTTTGTCGTTTTGTCTTTGTATTCAACAACACCCAGCACAGTGCCTGGCACTTAGTAGGCTCTTAATAAATTCATGTTCAGTGAATTAACACATAAAAAAATGAATAATGTGGGCATTAGGAAGAGGAGGGGGAGGGTATTGGATCAGGATGATGTCAGAGTTTCTCTGTGTACACTTTTTTTTAAGGCAGTTGAGGTGACAGAATTCAAATATAAATCTGACAGCAGTGATAAGACATTCAGCTCTCAATATGATATTGGTCAGTCATGGCAGAGATTTCTATTCAGGTACATATGAAAATACAGATTCTGCAGAAATAGGGATGTGAGCTGAGTTTGCATTCTTCAAGATCAACTAGGAGGAAAGTCACAGTTTAAAAAATACTGTTATTTTTATTATTGTGTAGAAATAACCCCGATTCATATTTTTCCTCTGCATTTAAAAGTCATATCTCTAAACTACATTAAACTGATTAGTTTCTCACAGAAATAGCCCCTTTAAATCTTACTTTGATTTTCTTCATGTTCTTTTATGGTCCTAACTGATCTCTGATAACTTCAAAATTCTAATATAAATTGTATACATTGTCATTGAAACACTGTGATATCCATGGAACACTTGATACTTTCTCCTCAGGCCAAGCCAGATTTCCCTAAATAATGTTCTACATTGTCACTGACGGAGCTTAAAATGTATCATAAAAACCAATCTCAGCCATTACACTGGTGATTAAATTAGTGGGAAAAGAAAAGGAATTGCCAATTAGTTGATGACTGACTGGGAAAGTATGTAACCAACCTTGTTGATCTTAGGGAGGTAGGTACCATCACCCTCTTTCCCTACCCACTCATATTTCACCAACTCTTCTATAGCCCTTGAACAACCGGCTCCCAAGGCTTTGCAATAATGTTAATATAAAGCACCATCACAAAAAGGTCAGGGATCCCTGGTCAAGAAGACAGGACCTTGGAGACAATCTAATATAACTCCTTTCTTTTACAAACAAGGAAAGTGTGAGCTCTGCTGAGATTAAATAACTCACCCATGGTCACGTAGATAATGAATGACAGGCAGTCCATATTACAAAGAAATCTGGCCTTCAATATAGTTCTTCTCCACCCCAACATACATACTAGGGAGATGAATAATAATAAATTTCACCTGGAATCAAAGGATTTTGAGATCTTTGGATGAAAAATTATCTCTAAAATATTGTCCACTTCTGATTTGGTACAGCCAAAGAACTCATCAGCTATTAGTCAACCTGCTAACAATTAGCTCTGTAATTTGGTCCCCAAAGCTGCATGTTTCCCAGATTGTACTAGAATAAAGGGATGCAATGGGTGAACAAAATGACTTTGTGCAACTCTGCCTTACTTAAATACAATTTACAAGCACGTCAAGACATCACCTTTGTGATCTCATGGGTCCTCTTTGAGAGCAAAGGACCAACAACAATACCAGCAGAACTAGGGGAGCCGCTTTTTGGCAGAGCTTTTGAGACATCACATTCATCTCTACTCCACTATACTAAAGCATCAGGAGCGGAATTTTGTCATAATTTCAAAATGAATCAGGAGACAATGGTCATTTAAAACACACACACAGACAAATGCACTAGAGCACAGGTTCTTAACTTTTTGTGTGTCATTGCCGAGTTATTTTTGGCGATTATCAAAAAACTTTTAAATACATCTCAACAGACACAACTCCCTACCGGAAAGAAACAGAAAATGTGGTGTTGTTTGCTGGTTGGAGGGATGGAGTTACATAGCCTCCTTGTCTCTCCAGTGAGCTCACCAGGTGCAAATGTCCCTTTTCTGTCATTGTTTTCAATGGTCTTCACATCCATATCTTCCTCCAAGTATTCACCATGAGTGTGTATAGTAAAAACCTTCCCTTGTCCCTCCCCCTTTATTTTTACCACAACATACATATTTTCGTACACAAATATTTTGGCAGTCTGGTGAATCCTATGGACCCCTTGTTAGAAAAATGTTTTAAATGCATAAAATAAAACACATAATATTACAAAGTAAATCAATTAAGTTGAAAATCACTTGTCATATTAAAAAAAAAAACCAAGCTCAGAGACTCCAGGTTAGAAACCCCTTGAACTTGAGCCTCTCACTAATATAATTACTACCATTGGATAACCTTAAAAGTAAAATTGCCATACAACAGAGTCCTTTCACTATTTCAATAAATAGCATTCCAGGGATGGGGTCCAAGACTTCATACCCAATGACACTCTATAAGGTTTCAAGGTCTAGGAAGACCACATGCAGTATATATTTTGAAATTAGGTCTTTTGGAAGTATCATGTCACTGAAGCATCACAAAGCTTTTGAAAATAAACACATTTTATTCTGTTCACTTGATGATAAAAAAAAAGCATAGCAAGGTAGCAATTACATCGTTGAAATAAGGACAACATGTTTTCCTGGTAAGATTTTGTGGCAAACATCCATTGTCAAGTTATTTTTGGTGATTATAAAATACTTTTGAATAAATCTCAACAAACACTACTCCCTACTGGGCAGAAACAGACAGTGTGGTGTTTGTTTGCTTGATATGAGGGGCAGAGTTGCATGGCCTCCTTGTCTCTCGACTGAGCTTGCCAGGTCCAAATGCCCCTTTTCTGCCACCGATTTCAATTGCGTTCATATCCAAATCTGCCTCCAAGTATTCACTGTGAGTGTGTATATCAATAATGCTCCCTTGTTCCTCCCTCTTTATTTTCACCAGAATGTATTTATCTTCACATACAAGCATTCCTCCAGGGTATGGAAGCAGTGGTTAATCTAGAAATGATGCCTAAGGTCCCTTCCAGCTCCAGGGAGCTAGAAAAATGACAAATATAAAACCACACTGATAGCTGTTGGCTCTGATGCTGACTGAATGTGAGAACCTAGAGTGAAGAGATGGGCCATACTCAATAATTTTATACTAATGTGGCCCCCATCACTCTCAATGAATAACCATTTATTAAGTATCTACAGCTTGAAGGTATGTAGGGTGTGCTTCTTATCACTGAAAGAACCATTAAAAATCCATCTTTCCCAAAAAGAACATGTGTCCTCACTAGAATTTGGAATTCTCTTCTTTTCCCTTTGGCCTCCTTGGTTTTTGTTACTTTCACTGTTTTAAGGCCTCTGCCACAGGTTGGGCAAGGTTATAAGTAAAATTTGAATCCACTGGTTTGGTTCCTTGTTCAGGCAGCTCTTGCTAAAAAGGCTTTGTGGGGGAACCAGCTTATAAGACTGACTGGTGGCTAAAAAGTGGGCTTTGGCCTGGCCTGCTTCTCAATGCAATAATCCATGTTCTTCCTGATTCCCATTTCCATGATGATCAAGTTAGATGATCAAGATAGGTTAGAGGTAATGAAGAGTTGGCTGTAAAACCGGGATATGTGGTATACTATGTGGGGACATGCCCTGAAGACAGACGATTTTGGCAGGAGAGTCTGGCATTTATCTTACCCAAACTTATTAGCATGCAGATGTAAAGCCCTGCATAAATAATAAACAGGATTAGTAATGACTGGCTCTGAGCCGTCATCTGTATCTAAGCAAAAATCTTCCCTAAATAATTCAGAAGAGAAACCAAAGGAAATCAAGTAAGGAATTTTTTTAAAACTAAGAATATTCTTTTAATTTGATTTTTTTTTCATTTTTGGGGAGTGCAGTTTTTTTTTAACCATTAGCTACATGTGCCAAGAGACGCAGTGAAAACCCAATTTTCTGTTGTAACAAATAATGTTCTGATGCATTAACAGATATCCACTAGAAAAACAAACAACACACAACCTTTCCCCACATCTCCCCCACACCCCACCACTAGGGGGATCTTAGATTCTAGGTGGTGACCCCTCCTAATTTTACGGTATAGGAAACTGAGACCCAGAAAGCTTACACGACTCAAGGTTCCCTGACTCCTACTGGGGTCCATTCTTTCCACTTCCTCTGGGCTAGAGTATTGAGAGACAAATGTCACATGAAGGGAAGAAAGTGTGGGAACTGGGTGGATTTCAGCTATGAAGCTGGATTCTGAAACTCAGTCCTCAAGAGGATCAGTGTCAAACTTCTGAAACCAGAGTTGGTTCACTAGGAAATAATAATTTTGCTCCAAAGTGGCCCCAATCACTCTTAATAAGCAAACACTTATAAGGCACCTAAAATATGATAAATGCTGCGCTAGGTCCTAGAGTCAGTCAATAAACATTTATTAAGTGCCTACTATGTGCCAGGCTATTGTGCTGGTGATACAAAAAGACACAAATGACAGTCCCTGTTCTCCAGGAGCTCACAATCTAACGGAGGAGGAAACAAGCAAATGAATATGTATAAATAAGTTATATATGGGATAAATAGGAAATGATTCAAAGAGGGAAGGCATTGAAGGGATCTCAAATATCATCTAGTCCAATCCCTTCATTCTGCAGATAAGAAGAAGAAGAAGGCCCAGAAGGGAAAAAAAAAATCATATAACAGAGCCATGACTTGAACCTTGGAGTCTGACTTAAGAACCCATATCCTTTTCATTGTATTCCACAGTCAAGACCGGAGTCCAAATCTTGGCCTTCTAGTTACTATCTGTATGACCTCAGCTAATACATTTCACCTCCCCACCCAAGACTTCAGTTTCCTCAACTGTAAAAAGAGAAGGTTCTGCTAGATGACCTCGGGGGTCTCTTCTCCCTCTAAATCTATTAGCCTGATAGACGTAGGCTTGTTTGTGTATGTGGGCACATATATGTATATATGACCATGAACATACATACAAACACATGTACATGCACCCGATATATATAAGACATTAGGCTTATATAGACGTAGCTGGACATGGTGAAGGGACTTCCAGCATGAAGCAGTTTCTTCAAAAGTGCCTATAAAGTTATTATATTGATCCAGTTCTGTACCAGACTCAACCTGTAACCTTGGGAATGCCATTAAAATTCTCTTGGCCTCAGTTTCTTCATTGGTGCAACGAGGAGACTCAGTGTGCTATGTTGGAAAGGATGCTAGATTTGGAGTCAGGAGACCTGGATTTGAAAAAATGGCACTACCATTTATTAGCCATATGACCTTGGACAAGTAACTTAACTTTTCTAGACCTCAGTTCCTCACTTGTAAAATAAGGGGGTTGGATCAGATGTTCTTCAAGGGCCCTTCCAGCTCTAGGTCTGTCTTCCTATGACCTGCTTCTTGGTACTTCCTGTGTGACTTTGGACAAGTCATGAAACCTCTCTGAGATTCTAATCTATAAAATGAATGGGTAGGACTGGCTAGTTACTAACATTCCTTGGAGTTCTAAATCCATGACTCTGTGACATCAGGCTATTTATTCTTTGGGGAAAACATGTGTTAAGAGTATATGTGAAGACTTCTTATAGATCTCAGAAATAAGGAATTGATGCTACCTTCCCCTTGCAAATGGAGGTCCTTCATATAAGGAGAAATTCAGTGAAGCCCATCTATTTTTATTGTTTTTTTTCCCATCCAGAGATTCTGATAGATAAATAAAGCATTTATTAAGTGCTTACTAGGTGCCAGGCACTCCGCTACATGCCAAGAACACAAATGCAAGCCCTGCCACCACCACCACCAAAGGCATTCTTTACTCTAAAGGAACTTATATTCTAATGGAGGGAGACAACACATAAAAGAGGTGGGGTTAGGGGGAGTATGTAGGAAGGTGAAAGTGTCTAGAGAGTCAAGAGTGGGGAGAAGTCCTATGTATTTTATGTGTGAAAAGGCAGCACGATATATTGGAAAGCTTGGGCTCAGGAGAGACCTGGGATCAAATTCAATTGCTAACACTGGCTTTGTGTACCTCACCCAGGGCAGGGGTGGGGAACTTGCAGCTTCTCCACCTCTGACCTAACCTCTCAGAGCCTCAGTCTCCTCATCTGTAAAATGGAGAGCACGATCTCAGCAGTGCCTAGCTCCCAGCATCCTCTTAAGCATATAAAGAAGACAATGGACATTAAGCATTTTGCAAACTTGACACATGATATAAACATCAACCGTTGTTATTTGGAGTTTTAACCAACAAAATGCAGTGACCCTTCTCCACCCCCAAGCCATTGTGGCCAGATAAAAGAGCATAATGCTTTTTTAAAAATTTGTGTTCATTTACTGTCATTGGCAGATTCCCTCTTATGCATTTCCTTGAAAAATCCCAACTTGGCAGGTTTGGGTCTTCAGGACAAACAAGTCCCTTTGGGGCTTGATTAATCACACTTCTTAGCCTTCTCCATGGAGGAGGGAACCTGGTAATTATGCCGACACAGACTGGATTGGTCATTCTGTTTATTTCAGTCTTAACTCTCATCTGACACTAGATGGAGCGCCATCTTTCTTCTCCAGCTTTCATTTTCTCTGCTCTGAGCAAGACTTTGTATAGCAGCAGGGAGTCTCCCAGAGACTCCAGCTGGCTCACTAGTCTCAGCCTGCGTTATAGGTTTATCTTCTGCCCAGCTATGGCTTAAACACTCTAGATAAGGGCTTCATAATCTCTTTTGTGTCATGTTTCCCCTTTGTCAGTCTGGTGAAATCTATCGGCTCCTTCTGGGAATGTTTTTAAATGCATAAAATAAAATGCACGGGATTACAAAGGAAACAAATTTTATTGAAATGCAATTACCAAAATATTAAAGGTTTCAGGTCACGGAGCCCAGGTTAATAAGGACCTCTGCTCCAGGGCATGTGTCCTACAATGGGAAACATTTCAAACGAGCCATCCAGGAGTCGAACTTGGAATCTTTTGATCCATACTCATTATCCATTGCTCTACTGGCCTCTAGATTTGTCTGAGTCGAAGAGAGAACTCAGAAAGACCTTAGCTTAACAAGGCCAAGCTCTCCTACTGTATTCTGGGCTGTCTCCAGTTGTCCTGATCTATATCTAGCCACTGGACCCAGATGGCTCAAAGCTAGTGACTTTGCACAGCCCTCCCTCACTTAAATTCAATTGACTTGCAAGTCACGGCATTATCTTCCTGACGTCATGGTCTTCCAGAGTGAAGAACCAATCACACAGTCTTCAACGGGATTAAGTTCAGCAAAAAAGCTTGCACAAAACTATTGCCTTGTGTATATGCTTTACAATTTACAGACAAAAACAGGTGTCCTGACAGTCCTAGTCTCAATTGTACTCATTTAGAAAGAGATCAGGAATCAGTCAGAAGACCTGGGTTCATATAATTCTTCCACTCTCTGCCTGGGTGATTTTCACAAAGTCCTCTCTGGACTTTGTTTCCTCATTTGTAAGATGAGGGTATCAGATCATCATAAGATGAGGTGGTTCCTAAGGTCCTTTCCAGCTCTGTAGATCTTACATTTGAGTTCAGGTTTACAAAGCACTTTACCAAAAACCTGCTGTGGACCCATTTTATAGATGGAAAGGTTAAGTAATTTGCCTATGACCACACATAGTTGTTGGCTCAAATCTGAGACCTAAGCCCTGGTCAGCACTCTTTCTCCCATCACATGGAGCTCTACTGCTACTGAGACCTCATTCTTCTGACTTTAGGCAAATCTATTGGTTACTAGATTCTGAGCTCCCTGAGGACAGGAATAGATTTTTGTTTTTTGTGCAACCCCAAGCCACATATTATAGGGAATGATGAGGCAAAATCAAAACCCTTGTATGGTACTGTGTCCTGAGGCTTTGATCCTTCCCTGAAACACAAGGAATTGATTTTTCACAAAATACTTCAATGCCCAGGAAGAGTACTATTTCTCACAACTATATGTACATTTATAAAAAATGATAATTTAAAAAGCACCTTGTCACACCCCACCAAATATTGCATTCTATTTGGCTACCGACTTTAAAATATGTGCATATATGTGTTTGAATGTATCTTTGCATGCATGTGTATACATGCATGCATACATGTATCAATGGATTAATTCAATAGACTGCCCACCTAGCACCATGTCATAGTCTAGGCAATATGCATTTTTCATCCATGTTGTTTTTCCAATGTATATGGTTAAACTAGTTTCTCTCTCATTGTTTTGGATCTCATGAAGAAAACTTTGTAGTATTTGGGGTCTTGGTGAATAAATTAGTAGCACAGTGTCATCCAGGAATAAAAACATTTGGAGAACCTTGCCATCAAGAGGGAATCCATCTGTTTCGATTTTGCTTGGGACACATGTTGCAAGATACTGGCCAATGTCTAGATGAATACGAATATCTATATACATATATATGTAAAATACAGAAACTCTTTTTCCAATGCAGATTTGCACTGTGGGTAATTTATAGTCTCAGAGAACTTCCTGGAGGCACTGAGAATGATGTTAAGCAACTTGGTCATGGTCACATAGCCAATACGTGTCAAAGGTGGTACTTGAATCCAAGTTTTCCTGACCTGGAAGCTGGCTAGATCTCCATCCACAATGTCACATTGCCCTCTACATACATACTGCATGCCTCAGGTGCTTTAAAAATATTCGCTTGTTTATCTTCCCAAAACTTCTGAAATCACCTTTCTCTCCTTGCTGTTTGCCAGAGTTACTGCACCTATTACAATCAGGTAAGCAGAGCAGCCCATCTGTGGATCAAAAGGAGAACAGCTATTGCCAATAGCCCAAGCAAGGCAGCAGCCTTTCTCTCACTCTGAGGCTGCCCATAGGTAGCATATAAAAATAAGGACATCCTAAACCTCTGGGTTGGTTTTAAGGCTAACCTAATCTATTCTGAAGTTACAGAATTGTGATTGTTGACAGGAGCCAGAGTCAAGTGAGACCTTGTTGCTGCAAAGAATTGTGATTCCGGCGTTTGGGGAAGGGGCTTTTCCTGAATGTTTATGTTTATGTTCTAGGACAAGTAGTGAGCTTTGGGTTGAGTTGTAAGTTGCCTGAGGTCTTAGACACATCAGATCTCAGGACTAAGTAGATATGATTCTGTATGACAAGGATCTTCATCTTTGTCACCTTTTCATCCTTTCCTTATTCTTTGAGGTGTGGGTATGCCGGGGGATCATGAGAGGTATGGATTATAGGACCTTGGAGGGGGCCTCCTAAAGCACAAGGCACAATGGAATGCATGGTGGATCCCAAGCCAGAAGATCTGCATTTGAATCCAAACTTTCCCATTAGCTACCTGTGTGACTTCAACCAAGTCACACCACCTCCCCCGTGTGCACGAGAAGTGAGCTCACAGTCTAGTCTTGTGAGATGTGATCTGAAACATTAAACTGGAGAAGATAGAAGCAATGTACTATAGAACGGGAGAATTGGATAAAGCCAAAGACATTACTGTTGGTTCAGCAATGAGCAAAATTAAACAAACAATAAACTATCTGACTAATATTGTAGAGATGCAATGGAAAGCCCATTCACTTAGCATCATGGGGCCTGAGTTTGAATCTTGGTTCTACGACTTACAAGTTGGGTGACCTTGGTCAAGTCACAATCTCTCAGGTTTTCGGTTTTCTCATCTCATCTCATATAAAATGAGGGCATTGAACTAGTTGACCTCTAAGGTCCCTTAGATCTCTAGATCCTAGGAACTTATTTACTTGATAGAGAAGAGAAGTAAATTCCCAGATTGCACCATTTTCTTGCTCCATCTCTGCCTGTGACATGCTGTACAGGAGAGCTTTTTTTTTCAAAGTCGGGTGTTGAAATGGAACAGGCAGATTCAATACAAACCTCCATCTGCTATATCCACACTGCGGATGCCCACACAAGTCCTGAAAAATCTCATGGGGAGGAGATGGAAGATCTTGTAGCTTGGCGGATAAGAAAGAAAAACTGACTTCCTTCCCCCTAAATACGGCCTGATATCATAAGTTAAAGAGGGGCTTCAGATGGCTGTGGTCAGGTGGACAGATTGGCGCTTCCTGTGTCTTTAGAAAATAATGTATATTTCAGAATGTTTTGTTCAGACAGATTTTCTTAGCTTTGCAGTCCCCCGTGAATGGACTTTTTATCCAGTCCCTTCCATTTGTCCTCTTGCTGGCATGTGATTGTCAAATTAATTTTTTAACAAAGGAAATGAGTATTTAGTGACATTCACGTATGTGCATACCAGTTTGTATTTTAGAGGCACGCACGATCCAGTATTTTTTGCAATATTTGGCAAAGGCAGCAGCCTAGTCAGGCTGACCAAATTCAGTTTTGCTTACATAGCATCTAAGAGCCAGCTGACCTGGCTTTGCTCCATTGAGCTGACTTTAGAGGCATTTAACAAGACTTGCACTCTTTCAGCACTTGAGCACATAATTAGCCAGAATTAGTTAAAACAGTAGGCTGCCAGATGGTGGATTGAGATGAACTAGTCCCTGACCAAACAACTTTGCTCTCTGAACTTTACCTGAGGGTATGTTAGACACGCTGATCCTAGTTACAACTTTGATAGTCATCGAATTTGAATCAGAGAGTCTGAGGTCAAATTTTAGCTTTTTCACTTCCTATCAATATGAACAAAATTGTTTTACTTCCTGGACCCAAGTTTCTTCATTTGTAAAATAAGTGACCACAGGATTACTGCTTTAGAGGTGAAAGTGACCTTGGAGACTCTCATCCAGTTCTCCCATTTTACAGATAAGAAAATTAAAACCATAAAATTAGCACAGATGGTAGAATCAGGATTTGAAGACAGATCTTCTGACTGTAACATCACTAAGTTTCTTTCCATTAATCTATGAGCCTATTACTTTATTTTACAAATGAATAAACCAAATCACAGTAGGGAAGTGAAATAATTTGTCTGAAGCCTCATGTCTAATTTTTGGAAGAGCCAAGACTAAGATCCAAGTCTTTCCAATACACCATACTGCCTATCCTAAAATTTCTAAACTGCTGTTCTCTCTCTCTCTCTCTCTCTCTCTCCCTCTCCCTCTCCCTCTCCCTCTCTCTCCCTATCTCTCTCCCTCCCTCCCTCTCTCTGTCTCTCTGTCTCTGTCTCTGTCTCTGTCTCTGTCTCTCTCTCTCTCTCTTTGCTGAGTTTTGAAGGAATTTTGAATTTTAGAGAAAATGAAGAATACAGCCTCTATTCTTCTTGATGTTATCATAAGCCCAGAAGATAATAGGTTTGGAGAGTTGGACGATACCTTAGGTCCATAAAGGACCATAGGATCAGATACTATGAGTGGAGTCCAACCCTGGCATTTTATTGATCCTCATGATAATGTTTACTTATAGCTCACAGGATTGTTATAAGCTTATCATTTAAAAAAATCTATCTACAAGGCTCAAGTAATTGTAGGGAGAGACTGCCTTGAAATGAAATGAGAGTTTTAGACCCTCAAAGGTATCAGAGGGCTGAATCACTAACAATGAGTAATTCCATTTGCAGAAACGCTAGGACTCACTCCTTGGTCCCACGGTTTGGGTCAATTTGCCGCTGAGCACATTGAGTCTGGGGGAAAATATGCAAAAAGGGAGGTTGTTGGGATGTGAGTCCAGACCCTCCACCTTCCAATTCTGTAATTTCTGGGAAGGTAAGGTCCTCTTCTCCCCAGCCCCTTCTCAGCGATTAAGAATGTTATCGAGAAGGAAACAAAAAAGTAGGGAGTTGCTGTTGGTACTGCTGCTGTTGTTACTAATAAGGACTATTTGTGCCCGACCTGTGGTAGAGCCTTCCAGGCTCATACTGGTCTGATCAGCCACAGTTGGACACACTGTGCCCTGACTCCAACACAGCGACGTCATTTTGGTCCTCTGCAAGCATGGAGGACAATCACCACCCACCCACCCAATTGTTGTGGAGTGCCTGTTTCCTCAAATTTGCTTTATTTTCCTTGTTGCTTTCTTTTCTCTAGGTGGGTGAAATTGATCTTGCTGGAATCCTCAGAGTGGTTTGCCCGAATGGTAAAAGGGCACTTGTGTGATCTAGATATATTGTAAGTTACAGGATGATGCTTCTAAGTATTTAATGATAATAATATCACTAATAAAGGTAGTATAACCAATCATAATAACACCCATCAATAAGAGTGTTCTGAGGTTTGTAAAGTGTTTTACATACAGTATTTTATTTGAGCCTATTGCAACTCTATAATGTACTCTAGGTATCATTCCATTTATTTCGTAGATGAGAAAACTGAGTCTCAGAAAGATTAAGTGACTTTGCCTATGCTCATTGAGCTATTAAATCTCGGAGGGAGGATTCAAATTCAGGTCTTTCCTAGCTAGTGTTCTAGTACTGAATGGATGTATCACAGAGGCACATCAGAGGGAATAGAGTACATTTCTCACGAAGCTCCGGGTCTCAAGGACAGAATTGACTGGATTGTGTTACATGAGTCACAGAGACTTGGGGGAAGATATAGATTTAACAACATTGAAAGACATCAATCAGAACTCTAACCAATGAAGTGACCGATCTTGACTTCAATAATCAAATGGTAAAACATACCTCCCTCCTCTAGGCAGAGAGGGAGGGGGCTAGAGGTAGGGGGTGAAGCATTTATTGTTGGAACTGGTTATTGTTGTTGGTTTATTTTATTTACCTACACTTCCTTTTTACAGAGGAAGGTGATCTGGGGTGGGGCCACTGAAGGAGGAGGAGTCCCAAATATCTCTCGTATTCTTACTCATTCAAGGATGTCATCCTAATCTGTGGAGCAGTTCTGTGGAGGTTGTTCTCCTTATCCCTTTTCATTTTACTCTTGATTTCCTTTTTAAAAAAATTTTATTGGTGCTTTTTGTTTCATATCACAGTTATCTCTAGAAGACAGGCAGCTCAGGGTCATGGTGCTCTGGGTTCAAGTCCTGCTCCTGATACATATTGGCTATGTGACCCTGGCACTTAACTTTTCAGTGTCCCAGTTAATTCTGTAAGACTATAAGTTGCATTATCATTGCTGATTTGCACTGGCAAAGGAAGTTACCTCACTCGTGGGCTACCCATGATTATAAAATCACAGGTTCTGATGAAATGAAATAAAATCATGGAATACTTTCTCTCTTCTCTTCCATCACCCCAAACTTGATCATTCCTTTGGAGTATATGTGTATGTATGCATGTACGTATGTGTGTATGTGTAGGTGAGTGTATCATGTGTTGGATGATATGGTAAGCAGGATTGTTCAACCACTTCTTTTTTCTCCCTCACCTTACCAATAATTCACTGGAATCAGGTAGGGTTTCTCAGTATAAATGCTCCTTCTCTGCTCTGGGAAGTTGTATCAAATGATTTGTCATTCTCTGTATCTTTTGTAGCTACAAGCCCCCAGTCTAAGACAGCACTCTGGCAAAACACCTTAGTGTTACATCTAGCTCTCTCTCTTTTCTGGGGATGCTCCCTCCTCAAATGCCAAGTAGCTTTAGCTTGACTAAAGCAATTCTTCAAGTTTTAGTTTTCCTCATCTGTAGAATGAAGGGTTTGGATTGATGACATATGAGGTCCCTTCCAATGCCTAGAAGGTTATACCAGATGTGATAAAGCACACCACTGGACTGCTTACTCTTTATTTCTTCTGAGAGGAGGAAGGAGAAAGCCAATAATAATACACATAGGGTCTGCTAACAGACTGTTTCAATCACATGAGGAACAAGAGTTAGAAGGGTCATGCAGTCCAATCACCTCATTTTACAGATGACAAAACTGAGACCCAGAGAGGTTACATGACTACCAAAGGTCACAAAGGCAACAGTGAGCAGCAGATAGAGCCAGTATTTGAATCCACATCACCTGATGCCAAATGAAGGTTTAAACACCACTTGTCCCTCTAAGGTTATCGCACATCTATTCTGAACATATGCATATGTGTGCCATATCCTTAGATGTATGTAGTGTCCTATGTTTATGCATATATATGTGTGTTTCCTTCAATAGAATATAAGCTCTTGAGGTCAAGGACTTCTCCTTTGTATCTTTAGTGCTTAATAGAGTACCTGGTACATAGGAAATGCTCAATAAATACCTGTTCATTGATCAGATTTCATTCTCAGAATTCAAAAGGATGTTGATAGATTTCGAACATTCAAATAAATAAGATAATATGAAACATATAAAATCTAACATTTGGGTTCAAGAGTCTAAGAGGGCCAAGGCCTGGTTAGTCAGTCAATTAGCATTTATTCAACACCTATTGTGTGCCAGGCACTTTGCTAAGTCCGGGAAATGAAAAAGAAAGGAAAAAAACCCAATCCTTACTCTCAAGGAGTTCACACTCTAATGAGCTGGTTAGACAGGTGTTCATTTTTTTAAAAGGGGGGGCAGAGGGGATTTTAATGGGCTGTAAGCTCAAGATTAGTCAATAAATCAACAGCTAAGAAACTAGCACTATTCTAGGCTGCATTGAGAAATCTACATAGAAGGGAATGATGGATGGTCTGACTATTCTGTACCCTGATCAGATCACATCTGGAGTACCATGTTCAACTCAGGACATTACATTTTAGGAAAGAGATTACCAAGCTGGAGCACACTCAGAAGAACATGACCAGGCTTACAAGGACTGGAGAAAGTACCATTTATAGATCGGTTGAAACTTGGACTATTTAGCCTGGAGAAGAAAGGGACTCAGGGAGGGGGGAGGATATGATAATAGTGTTTGAGCATTTGACCATTTGTCCAGTGGAGGAAAGATTATATTCATTCTCCCTGGTCTCTGAGAGTAGAACTAGGAGAGCTGGGTAGAGGTTTCAGAGAGACAAACTTAAGCTTGATATCTGGAAGGATTTTCTAAGTATTCCACAAGGAGAATGAGCTGCCTCAGGAAAGAGTGGTCTTGCCTTAATTGGTGGTTTCTAAACAGAGGCTGCTGGACACTCACTTATCTGCAATATTTTTAAAAGGGCGTTCTTTGTTGGACTAGATTGTTCCTGGGACTCCTTCCAACTCTGAGGTGATGTGATCCTATTTCATTACCAAAATCTAGATAGTAGCATCTCTTATTAATTGTTATTGCTTAATTGGATGAAATGTAGAGTAATCTTGTCTCTATAACTGAAAAGCAATTAGAAAGTTGCCTTCCCAATGAAGAATGGGGTGGGGAGGGAGAGGCAGGAATGAGTTTTATACTTCTCTTAGTAGGGGCATTTTTAAATTAGAAGAAATAGAGAGGAGAAGATTTCATGATGGGAAGGGGTCAGACCACTTCTAAAGCAAATATATATGTGTATATATATATATATGTATATACATATATACATACATATATATATATATGTATAATAAGACCTTGGCAAAGGGTATACCATAAAAGAGAGATTTAAAAGCCAGGTGAGTGGGGAATTGCAGAGAGGGAGTTGAATGCCAACATTTTCTTTGAAAAGACCATATGCTGAATTCTTGAGCAAGAGAACAAAGTGAGATGTGAAGGATATGGGAAGTGATCCTAAGAAAGTTCTAGAATGTGTGATTTCCAGGGAAGACAAGGGAAATGATGTGACCAGCCCTGCTGCTCAAGCCAAATGTGTGGCTTCACAGAGAGGGAGGCATGCTAAAGTTCACAGAGGATTTTTTTTTCGTTTTGAACTGTTTCTTCTTTCACAACTGTGACTAATATGGAAATATGTTTTACATGATAGCACATGTATAACCCATATCAAATTGCCTACCATTTTCGGAAGAGAGGAGGGAAGGGAGGGAAGGAGAAAAATTTCGAACTCAAAATCTTATAAAAATGAATGCTAAAAATTGTCTTGACATGTAATTGCGGGAAAAAATAAAATACTATTAAAAGTTCACAGAGGAGATGAAAAGACTGTAAAGGCAATAATAATTCCATGCTTGGTGAGGTTTTAGGGAAAAATCTTTAGCAAGCACACAAGCATCTCAACAATAGAAGAGTAGAGTTCTTGTTGAGTTGTTTCAGTCCTGTCTAACTCTTTAGGACCCCATTTGGGTTTTCTTGGCATTTCCTTCTCCAGCTCATCTTACAGATGAGGAAACTGAGGCAAACAGGGTTAAGTGACTTTCCCAAGGTCTCACAGCTAGTAAATGTCTTAGGCCCAATTTGAATTCATGAAGATGAGTCTTCCTGGTTCCAAGCCCAGTGTTCTATTTACTGCGCCAGAGCAGTATTATACACAGAGCTAGATGTGACCTCAGCAATCATCTCTAGTGCAAGCCTCTCATTTCACAGATGAGGAAACTGAGGCCCGGAAAGGTTAAGTGATATGTCCAAGGTAGAATAGATTGTAAGCAGCAGAGCTGAGTTTCAATCCAAGGTCCTCTTGACTTTAAGTACAGTGTTCTTTTCATGGTACCAAACTCATTCACAGATATTTGAGAGGGATATAATAGGGCTTAGATCTCTTTAGAAGCTGGCTTACTCATCTCTAAAATGCTGAACCAAATCATGGGAATATAAATTTAGGGCTAGAAGAAACTTTAGAGACCACTAACCTCCTCATTTTATAGAAGAAAGAGATTCCTCTGGGGGAATGACTTACCCAAGGTCACAAAAATGGTGAACCTAAGTTCTCTAACACCAGAGCCAGCGGGCTTCCTGAGGTAATCTCTAAATTCCCCCATTCTATGAATCCAATTCTAGAATGATATAAAAAGGAAGAATGAAGAGTATGGTTTGTTGATCATCTATCTACTAGCTCCCTGATAAATTGTGAATCGTGGGGCAAGAGTGATGGCAAGATTTCGAAATAAGAAGGTCACTATTAAAGAGAATTGTCACAAAGGGTTAAATATGGAAGCAACTCCAAAATGATCCTTGCTGGGGTGGGGGTGGGGGCAGGGTGTAGGGGTGGGGAGGGGAATAGGAAGTAATATGAGATCAGAGAAACTGGAGGAAAAGGACAAGCCAAGAATAGGCATGTCCAGAGTTATTTTGAATACTTGTAACTTTGAAATTTGAGGTGTGAAAAAAGAATCATTAAGTAGATGATTAAAATATAATTATATAAAGACTGGTAATTTAGGGAGGAAAAAAGGAAATGCTATGCATTTTGATGTGTTAAAAGAATTTAAATCTTTTCATTTTGTATGTTTCATCTTCCCTCTCCCCTTCTGCCAAGTCTGGGTGAGAAATCATGGAAAATTGGTGAGGATGGAAGATAGCATTACTCAGGCAAGAGAGTGCTGGTTTTGGAGTCAGAAAACTACATTTGAAGGCTGGCTTAGGTGACTATGTTCTGCAAAAGCACTTTCTAGTTTCCCCAGGTGGTTAGGTGGTACAGTGGATAGAATGCTGGGCCTGGAGTCAAGAAGACGGGAGTTTAAATCCAGCCTTAGACACTTACTGGCTATGTTACCTTGGGCAAGTCATTCAACCTCTGTTTGCCTCAGTTTGCTCAACTCTAAAATGGAGACAATAATACCAGTTACCTCCCAGGTTATTGTGAGGATCAAATGAGAGGATATTTTTGAAGCACCTAGCACAGTGCCTGGCACACAGTAGAAGCTATATGAATGTTAGCTAGCCAGTAGTAGTAGTAGTAGTAGTAGTAGTAGTAGTAGTAGTAGTAGTAGTAGTGGTAGTAGTGGTAGTAGTAGTAGTAGTAGTAGTAGTAGTAGTAGTAGTAGTAGTAGTAGTAACTTCACTCTGAAGTTGCCTTCCACCTACTCTGTAGGTATCTAGTCTATTGTCTTCCTGCTCATAAAGCACATTCCTTAAAGGCAGGGACCATGTTTTTGTCTTTCTTTGTGTCTCCTGGGCTTAATTAGCACAATGCCTGACTTATAGAATGTGCTTAATAAATGTTCATTGAACATTATAATATAACTATTATATGTTGTTATTATCGATTATTAAAATGTTAATAATATTATTATAATATTATAATGAATTCTGACTGGTTGACTCTATAGCAAATTACTTCAGTTATCTGGGGCTTATATCTAAATAGGGAGGTTCTAGCACTAGCTAAAGGGGTTTCCAGACTCCTAAGTAGGGAGCCTTGAGATCTTTCTCTGCACAGGTTAGAAGCAAACTTTCTGATTTGGGGGGAACTCATGGGAATATTTTCCAGTGGAGACTCCCATTTTTTACCAGCAGCTCAAGTTAGAAGTGCATATCTTGCACGATGTAGCCTTGTTTGTTCCCTCAATTTAGCCTCACTAAAATGGGAGAAAGCCAAGAATCCCCAGTCATCCTTTAGCAGCCAGTAAGAAATCAAAGGAGGGAGGGAGGAAGATGGGGGGGAAGGTGGGGGTGGGGAGGGCCCTTTCTCTTTACTCCAGATGGCCAGAGCTACCACTTAGCCCAGCAGCTGTGTTTGGGTGGGAGGGTGAGAGTACAGACTTATTGTTGCCTGTTTGTGGGCAGCAGCCCAGCCCAAGGCTTTGTGAGGGGTAAGACCGATGGGACAGTAGGAAACAGTAGTGAGTTTGAAGGACAGAGATGGAAGCAGAGACGAGAGAAAGAAAGAGAGAGAAAGAGAGAGAGACAGATAGACAGAGAAACAGACAGAGAGACAGAGACAGACAGACAGAGACAGAGACAGAGAGAAAAGCTTCTTCAAACATCGCCAAGCCGGCCCAGGGTCTTTCACTGTCCCCACACAGGCCGAATTGATTTCTTGCCCCAACAGAGTGTTCTTTCTGCTTTAGGACCCTTGTTGCTTCTGCTGGTGGCATGTAACCCGTCTTATAAACAAAGCATTGCCTATGTAAAAAGCATTTAATTACTACTATTCTCAAATAATGTTTAATATTGGCAAGCCTCATTAGCTTTCAATTTAATTTTCTGCACGTTTTGGCAGACATCGCATGACTCATCTAACAGGGAGGGGGAGGCGAGAAGAACCGCTTTGTTGCTTAAAATACACCCAGGCTGAGCTTGGGGAACTCCGGAAGTCATAAAGGGGCTAATAGATCACAATGGGGCAAGCAGAGTATTTCATTACTCTGAGCAGAGTGAAGCAGCAGATAGTTTCTTATTCTCAGGAAGTGAATTGGCAGTCTGTAGAAGCCTGTAGGGCTTAAACTACTCTGGGAGAGACCTTAGCTCCAAAGTCTGGGATAGCCTACCAGCTAGCCATACTAACCATCTTGCTGTCCTTTGCATACCACATTTCATTCCCCTCTCCAGGTCTTTGCAGAGGCTGTACTCCATGCCAGGAATATCATTCCTTACTGTCTCTGTCTCAGAGAACCTCTGGTTTTCTTCAAAGCTCAAGCACCACCTCCTACATGAGACCCTTCCTGATCTCTTTCCCCTGGCTACCCTTCCCCCAATTACCTTGCATTTATCCTGTATATGCTTAAAACTATACATTAAATCTCTCCTGTACACTGAATCTCCTGTAATTTCCTTGGAATCAAATGTGGTTTCATTTTTAACTTTGTATCACTTTTTAAGCAGAGAGCCTGGAAGGTGCCATATAAATGCTTGTAGATGGACTAATGGTTTTTTTTTTTTTAAATCAGATTCCTTCCAGTCTTTTAGTCAAGAGACAAGTCAGTTCCTTGAGGACACAGACTGTGTCTTAAGATCATAGACACAGAATTGGAAGAGACCGATCCAGCCCAACCCTCCTCCCTGTTTACTATAACCTACTTTACTATAACCTACATCACAAACGGAGAAACAGAGGCCCTGAAAGGTAATCTTGATCACAGTCACACAGGTAGTTAGTATGGTAGCCCGGCTCATCTGATTCCAAATTCATCTGCTGCGCCACCATTGATTGGCATGCCCACACTCCATGTATCAGGCTTGTTTTTGTTTCACCTCTACATTCCCAACTCAGTACAGGGCCTTGCATGTTGTTTGAATTGATTTGAATGCTGGCTGTGTAGCATGGGTATGATTTCATGACCGTATCTATTTTTAATAGAAACTCCTTGCAGAAAACTCCCTCAGAATCTACGAACTTGTAATCGCCTTTTGGGAAAAACATTTTTAATAATGCATTCCAGACAGGCCTTGCAAATGTTCTTAATTCCTGCACTCAGTTGCACACAATTCAACAAACTTCCATCCAGCCAATATTTATTAATTGTCCTGTGCTAGAGTCTCTGTCCTAGAGACTGGGCAAACAGCCACAAATGATGACAGTTTCAGCCATCAAGGTGCTAATATTGTCTTGGAGAGAAACATCATGAACACAGGTAAGGAAATATGAGATCATTTCAGGAAGAGGAGAACTCTTAAGAAAGGAAAGGATCAGGAAATGGTTTGCATAGGAGCTGATGCTTGAGTTAAGCCTTGTGGAACTCGAAAGATATGTAGAAGCAAAGGTCAGGAAGGAGCGTGTTCCAGGCATGGGATACAGTTTCTGCAAAAATATGGAAGTAAGAGATGCAACAAGGAACAGGAAGTAGCCCAATTTGTTGATTGTAGAGTGTATGAAGGAGAGTACTGCCTAGAGAGAAAAAGCCTAGGAAGGTTGACTAGAACCAGATTATGAAGGGCTTTAAATGCCATGGGCAACTAAATGGCACGGTGGCTAGAGCACCAGGACTGGAGTCAGGAAAACCTGAGTTCAAATTCTGCCTCAGATACTTCTTAACTATGTGACCCTAGACAAGTCATTTATCCTTTGCTTCAGTTTGTTTAACTGTGAAATGAAAGTTATAACACTAGCCTCACATGGTTGTTATGATGATCAAATGAGACGATGCTTGGCATGCAATAGGTGTTTAATAAATACCTCTTTCCTTCTCTCCCCTCCTCGCCTTCCTCTGCCTCTAAAGTTCTGTGAATTTATTTTCTCTGGACTGGTCAGGCTGGTATGTCTCCCTCTCTGGGTTCTAGCCGTACCACTGAAGGGTTAGAGATTCTCTACTGCCATAATCTTTAACTCTATTCTGGCTATCTCCCCCTTTTAGCTGTCTGCGACTAGTACCCCAGAACCATTTAACAAATTAACACCAATTAGCTGAATTACCTTTTGAATGACTCCATAGATAAAGACCCTCTAATTCATTTAATTCCTTTATTCGATTACAAAAGGCAATCATTTCATTGACCTACTATCTTCCCTAGGCTAAGGGTTCTTTTAAGCTTTTTGTGTGTCATGGACCCCTTTGTAGTCTGGTGAAGACTGTCAATCCCTTCTCAGAATCATAGTTTGGTTTTTAAAAAATTCATAATTGAAGGAAATGCTAAATTTCAATGATAGAGAAAATAAAATTATAATTTTTTCCTACATAAATTCATGGTTTTTTTTTTAAATCTGTGGACCTAGGTTAAGAATCACTGCCTTAGAATGAAGTTGGCATCTTCTTTAAAAAAAAGTGTTGCTCTTTACTGGGGGAGATTTAAATGTGAGGCAGGAGCCTTTCCCTCACAACAGAAAAATTATAAAGATCTCTATGGCCATTCGGTTTTATGTGCTTCCTCCGAGGCAGTTGTTTCTAGAATCATTTGCTTTCCAATTATGACAAAGAGTAGAAATCTTTTACCCAGTTCTCTCCTGTGTGCTGGATGGGCTCCCTCACTCTGCAGGGGAAGAAAGAGTCGTCCTTCCTGACTTTTCCTTTCCCTGACGATAATGGTTTTCATAGGGTCCTCAATTTGGAGCTAAAAGTAACCATAGAGATACTCTAGTCTATCCCTTTCATTTTTACAGATAAAATGAGGCCCAGAGAGAGTAAGTGTCTTGTCCAAAACCAAGCCAGGTAGTGAATGGCAAAGCTAGGATTTGAACCTAGAACATAAGATCATATAATCACAGGGTCATAGACCTAGAGATGAAAGGATCTTAGAGACCAGCTAGTCCTACCCTTTCCTTTTTTACAGATAAGGAAACAGGGTAAAAGGGATTCAAATGCAGGTCTCCTAACTCCAAATCCAGTGTTCTTTCCTTCATGTCAGTTTTGTTCACATCATTCTTTAGAAAAGGAAGGCATCAATCTTTTAGGACTGGTGTTCTGTTCTAGGAATAACGTCCAAGGCTATGATACTTTCTTTCCCACTATGCTGCTTTCCTCACACAGGCAACCAAACAATCCCGTAGACTGTCAAGGAATTTGAAAGCACCTGAAAGAGATAAAAGATCAGTTCATAATGTTTCCATCCCCACCTATGCATCATTGAGAGTCACTGGCCAGTTTTTTTTTAAGAATTTATTTTTGAATTAATATTGTTATTTTTATTTTATTTGTGTGCAATTACCACCCTAGGTTGTACTCTCATCATTTCTATGTAATCCTTGACTCAGCTCATCCCACATGCCTAACCAGTTGCCACATCTTGTCACTCCGACCTTCACAATGCCTCTTGCATATGCAGCCTTTTTTCTACTTACCCATCCATTACCATAGTTTACCTCCTCAGCACTTCTCAGCACCTGGACCATTGCAATTGCCTTCTAAATGATCTCCCTGCTTCCACTCTTTTCCCACTCCAATCTATCTTCCAAACAGTTGCTAAAGTGATTTTCCAAAAGCATTGGTCTGACCAATAAGCTCCACTGGCTCCCTACTACTGCCAGAATCATTGTAAAATCCTTTATTTAAACCTCTTCCCAAGCTGATCCCTTCCTACCTTTCCAATCTTCTCTGCCCTCTGCTCGCTCCATGAGCCAGTCATACTGGCTTACTTACTATTCCTTGTATATGACGCTTCATCTCCTGTCTCTGTATCTTGTTACAGTTGTTCCCTGCACTGTTCCCCTTCCAACTTCCAAATCTTTTAATTCCTGGCTTCCTTTATGAATCAGAACAAGTACCACCTTCTACAGAAGGCTTTCTCCAGTTTCCCAAGCTGGTAGTGCCATTCCCTCTATGGTTGCTTGTATTTATCTTATATGTTCTGATTTATATATGCTATCTTTCCCATTAGAGTGTGAGCTTCTTGGAGGTAGGCATTGCTTTTCCTTTTTCTTTGTATCTCCAGTGCTTGGTCCAGTGCCTGACACATGTAGAACTTAATAAATGCTTGTTGTTTGACTTATTGAATGATCCTAAATTGTTTTCCAGAACAGTTGGACCTTATTTGACTGATCTTATTATGTATCAGGTCTTAATCTCATCTTTTGTGGGGGCGTAGGGTTGGAGAGGAGGCTTCTAATTTATTGTATGTCTTCTCTCAGGTTGGGAAGTCATGGATCTTTTCCAAAATGGAACAGAATGGGAGTCCTATCTGTCACTGAGACAGGGTACACAAAATATATTTTCCATTATCTCACAAAAACACATCTACCAAAATTTCATTAGATCACAAAGGAGAGATGATTGGGGAAACCTTTTTTAGTTTTCATTTCTTATAGCAACTTCCTCCCTAGACTCAATGGTCCTGATACCTTTCCCCACCCACCATAATGACAAAAATCCAGCACTTTGTTAAATTACTAAATGTATTCCTCTTAAGTTAAGAAATCATCCTCTCCAGATCCCCTTTTAAAAAGGAAAAAGGGAGATGATAGTCTCAATTATACTTCATTGATCAGGCCACTGCATGGCCCACTGGAGTGACATGGCATTTGGACTTGAGGGACCTGGATTTGAGTCCAAACTCTGACACTTAACCTATGTGACCTTGAGATTCGATTCCTCATCTATAAAATATAAGGTTGGATTAGGTGACCTCAAAGGTGCTTTCCAGCTTGAAATCAATGCTTCTATGACTCCTGCATCTAATTCTGGGTATCACATAGTGAAAAGGACATTAGAAAGCTGGAGCGCTCTCCAAAGAGGAAGATCTAAAGGAAGAAGTGATTTGAAATGATTGTTTTGTGATAATCTATTTATTGTTATTATAATTGTTTGTAATGATAGTGATGGCTAAATTTAGAAGTGCTTTAAATTCTGAAAAGCACTCTACTGTGAACTGACGGGTGCTTTTTTTTTTAAGATGCCAGACTTTTAATTTCATTGGTATCAGGACATGTCAGTAAGGAACCACCACTACCACCATCAATGAAGATTAGAGAACTAATGAATCATAAAAATATGAACTTAAAAAAACCCAACAGATCATTCACATTTACTGCAATTTATCATCTTAGATGGGGCTTGCAGTACTGAGAGGTTACTTTGCCAGAGTCACAGCTAATGTGTGACAGACTGTGACAGACGAAAATCCAGCTTTTCCTCACTTAAAAGCTCTTTCTCTCCATCATCCCATGCTGCTTCTTTTCATCAGGTAAAATAGAATCAAAGAAAGAGATGCTGTAGAAGGGAAATGATGGACTAGATGCCCTCTCTAGTCTCATTCTACTCGGAACTGCCATGCACATCTTACATTCTATGAAAATCCTATGGGAGAGAGGTTATCAGTCATTAACACCAGTTAATCAGGTCCCTTGAACTATCAGTCTCCTCTGTTCTTAGAGCTAACTTAGACGAGTCCTGAGGAATAGGAATTTTGATTAGGGCTGTAGAGAAAGAGATACTCTGAGAGCAAGGAAATTTGCCCTGGGTCCTGAGAAGCTCAGGGAATTCAGGGGACAAAATGGGAGACAGAGGATCCTGGTGTCTGGTGTGGGAGATTAGGGAGAAGAGCATGAACAGGAGGGAGAATCACAGAATAATAAAATCATAGAATTTGAGAATTGATGGCCACCAGGTCCAATCGCTATCCACCCCAGCCTGCTCCGCTCCTCATTACAATATATCCAACTGAAAAGCAGCTAAACTGAACTAAACGCACTGGGATCATAGATTTAGAGCTGGAAGAGACCTTAATGGCCACTGGGTCCAACTCTTCATTTTATTAAGAAGGAAACTGAGACCCAGAGAAATTAGGTGACTTACCCAGAGTCTCACAGCTAGTATCTGAGATAGACGTTTAACCTAGATCTTCCTGTCCTCAAGTTCAGTGTCCTGAATGTTACATATTGTGCCTTATTTAACTAACCATTCCTTTCTCTTCTCTACTACGTGAGACATGGTCTGACTGAAGCCTGAAAATTGAGAAAGGAGGAGAAAGTCACAACACCTAAGTTTCTCTTACACGTCCCCTACTTCCAATTTCCTCTCCAACCATCCTGCCTTTCATCTTTGAGGGTCTCTCCTTACAAGATGGATTCCTATCCTGCAATGGAGGCAGGAGCCATTTTGAAGGTCAGAGGCAGGTCTAATTTTTTTGTCTCAAGGACTGAATCTGCTAATACTTCAGGAATCTATCCCTTGACTCAAAGAATAAGAACGACTAATTAAATGAGCTCAACCCCCTTTCCTTTCCAATATAAAACAGCCATAAGTTGGAAGAAAGAAAAAGAAATGTTTTGTTTTGGTTTTTTCCTTTCATGGAAGATAGTCTATTTGCATGAGAATAAAAGCAGATGGGCCCAGCAGTCTCCAGAAAAATGAAGCCATTCCTTATCCCAGATATGCATAAATTGGCTGCAAAAAAGAGCACAGAAGACAGCTACAATGGAACACAGAGAGCAAAGCATCAGGGGCAGTCACAGACGACATTGTTTTACCCTCCCATCCCATATACATGGGGACGTCAATAGCCTCTGTTTTCCACCAGAATCTTCTTTCTAGGAGCCACTTAATGGAGCATTTCGGCCCCTTCCCCCCGACTTCTTTCTAACACAGTAACTTATTAAATTAATTTGACTGGCAACCAACATGCTAGAGAGACCCAGTAGCCACTTTCTTGGCAGCCAATCAGCCCTAATGCAACAATTATGAACCTCAATTAACAAAAAGAAACCAACCAAAAAAACCAAAAAGCCACCCGTGTTCATCATCCAGTCCTCTCTCTGTGGAAAAAAAGAGATACTATTGGTCTAAATCTCTGATCACTGCACTCCTGCACCATGCAGAACTTCAGAGCCACCCACCAAGCAAAGCACAAGGGAAGACCACCACAGTTGTTGAATACAACACACATGTGTTTGCAGTTGGATTAACTTTGCATTTAAGACTGTAAAAGCCCAGAGCTTCTGTTATTCTGTATGCAATACATCGGATGAAATGGCCCCATAAAACCTATTTCCCCTTAAGACCAAGGCACAGTTTATGAGAACTCCAACAGTGTCTGCCTCAAAGACAGATGAGCTCTTGCAGTCTCAACACTGAGAACATAATCTCCTTTATAGACACCCCAAACAGGCCATTACCCATAATGGTCCAAAGGGGAGTTATCTCTTCACCCAGACACACCAATACGACATTCTATGAGTCCATGGTGTTGCTCACCCAGGAATCTGAGTGCTTTTGGGAGCTGTCCACCAGCATCAAAGACTGCAGACCAGGAACTTGTCCTCTTAATCTCAAGATACCAGAACTAAGGTAGAAATTTTTAAGTCATAAGGTTAGGGTAAGTAGAAAGCAAATTGAGCACAGAGAAGAGTAAAGTTACAGAATTTGTTATCCACAAAGATGTTAGAGATGAAAAATAGGAACGGTTTCACAACATTCCAATCAGTCAGAAGTTCATGGACTGGAGTTACAACCTCACCACGGAAGTTTGATATAGGGTTCAAAGTGAAGTAACTAGAGCTAAGAAAGCAATATACACATTGACTACATCAATATCAACAGAGAGGTGGTAAGGTGGTGCAATGGAGCAGTGCTGGACCTGGAGTCAGGAAGAGCTGACCTGCTTCACATTAATTTGTGTGTGGCCACGGACAAGTCACGACCTCTCTCAATCTCAATGTCCTTAGCTACAAAATGAGAATGGTAAGAGAATCTATATCCCAGGATCAAATGAGATAACACATGCAAAGCGAGCATGCTATATGTGTTTATTACTAGGAATAGTGGTAGTAGAACAATAACCACAAAACAAAGATGAACCCTATGAAATCATAAAAAAATAGATTTTTGCAGAGGTGGGGAGATCCATGTGTGTGTAACATTGCAATTTTTCAGTGTCTGAGGGTTTTCTTGTATTTATATATTTTTGTACTTTTTTTCTTTTTCCCCTTTAAAAAAAATTTGTTAGAAAGGCTGGCTTTCTGGGAAGAAAGAAGGAAATAAGCATTTATTAAGTATCTACTATAAGTGAGGCACTGTTTTAAATATAGTGTTGTTATTTTGTTATTATTATTAAATATTACATTATTATAAATATCTCATTTGATCCACACAACAACCCTGGGAAGTAGGTGCTTTTATTATCCCTATTTCATGATTAGAGAAACTGAGGCTGAGGGAGGCTAAGTGATTTGCACAAGGTAACACAACTAGTAAGTATCTGAGGCTAGATTTGAACTGAGGTCTTTCTGACTCCTGTACTTCCTAGCTAGGTGGGAGGGAAAGGGATATAAAAATACAGTTATCAATAAAAGTCAGTTTATTTAAAATTTGACATCAGGGATGATAGTCATACTTACTTGTGACATACGAGTGAGCATGACTATCGTTTGCTGCATCTGTCAGAAGAACATTAGATCAGAAGGACCATAGAGTTTCTTTAATATGGAATTCCTCACGCTCTTGAGGATAAGACCAATGGTTCCTAAAGTGTGTGTTGGCATCAGATGTGCCAAAAACTATATGAAATTCACACTTGTATTCACATGTGCATGTGTCTGTCTTCCCAAAGTGTAAGGAACTAGCATTTGCTATTGCATGTGTCTACATGAAACTTGGACTCTTCTCTAGCTTTCTATGATCTCTCACAACAAAGAATAATACTGTATGTAACATGAACAGAGCAACGCCTGAGAACCACTAGGCTAGACCCATTATCCCTTAGTGGAAGATAAGATACTGAGGGGATGGGAAAAAGGATGGTGAAGTTTTGATGGAGGAGGGGAAGAGATCAAGAGTAGGCAACCAGCTAGATTTTTGCCTGAGCAGCCTGAGGAGGGAAGATTTGCATGGGAAGATTTCTTTCCTAATCTCTCACCATTCTGAGGCTATATTTGATTGTAGATCTTCAGGAAGTCATCAGGGATATCAGAAAATAAATAGAACATAAGGATATATGGCTTTAAGGTGACTTGAGGTTGGCACTGGGACTGCAAGGACATCAGGGCAATAAGGAGAGGTGATGATTGTGGCTGGAGTGTGTCCTAAGTGAATGAATTCATTCAGCTCCAAAAAGAATGAGTGGAAGGAAACAAAGGCACTGATTGCTGTGAATATGTTTCTAGAGTGTCTTGACTGGTCAAAGTGGAATCAGGTGAGCATACTGCCTGGGCCCCTTCAGTCCTTGGGTCTTTCCCCAATGGGCAGCATAGAGTATGCCTGGGAATGGTATTTGTCCCCTGTTGGCTTGCTCCCCCTCCTTCAGCTTAACAGATACTATTATAGACCAATCTATGAGGAAAA
>CM053626.1:34818319-34839604 GCA_028646595.1 Phalanger gymnotis
GGAACATCGCTTCCTGTTAAAGTACAAACTGTTTTATTAGATGGTAAGCTTGTCATCTTGAGAGGCTGGGTCTACTTTTTAATATGCAACTTTCACTTCCCACCCCCACCCCAGAACATGAAGATTGTACTGTGTGGGTGCTTTATACTCGTTGAAAAATAATAGCTCATCATTAGCCCTTTGAGGTTCATCTAGTGCTTTCATAAAGTTATAGGGCTCAGGGTGGAAGACATTTCAGAGGCTGTCTCATTTACACATGAGGAAACTGAGGTCCAGAGAAGTTAGGTCATTTATACAAGGTCACACTGGTAGTAAGCATCAGAGCCAAGCTTTGGAATCCTGGTCTCCTCACTGCCACTCTTCCCTGACTCTCTCTCTAGTGTGGCATAGTTCTCCTGCTTTCTTACCACTGGTTATTCAGATCACCAGCTATTTCTCCTGGATTTTCCTATGCCTTCTCCCTACCCTTTTAAGCCATAGGCTTTTGAATAATGGTTATTCTAAACCCTTGGGCTTCATAAGGGTTTCATGTGTGTGTGTGTATGTATGTGTGTGTGTGTGTGTGTGTGTGTTAGTCCTAATTAACAATCAGCACATGCACAGACCAAATTGCCTGGAATCATCAGACTAGTAGAACTGGTTTCTGTTATGTTTATAAAGCCAACCAAACCAAAGCCACTGGTGGATCAGTCTCAGCACTGCAGATCTTCAAAGTCTCCAAAGAGGCTCCCATTTCCCCCAGAACACTCTGCTTCTCAAACTCCTTCCTTCTTCCCACACAGGAGGAGAGTTAGCTGCCGCATTTAGCATCCTGAATTCTGAAGGAAAAACAAAACACTGCCATCTTTGCCCACATGGAGAGGAGCTCCCAACAGCATTGACTCTACTGCTATTTATAGACCACATTTTATACTTGCTAGACAGTGCCAAGTGAATTGTCAATGAGGGCCTTTTGCACACAGGCATATGGGAACAGGATTTAGCATGGTTTTAAGTTCTTTTTTACGTGGTAAAAACTTATGTGGTTATTATATACATGTACATTACATGTGTTTTGTATATCAGCTTTACAAATAAGATACAGAAAATCTTGCAGTTCCCCCCAAATTTCCAGAGTTCCTCTTCATGCCTTCCCCTCTGAGCCTAAAGAGGGTGTTCTATTCTCTACAGTCCCTTCCAGCTCTAGGGAGCAGAGGATCAGAGAGCTTTAGCTGAAACGAAAACAAGAGACAATCTAGCCAAACCCTCTCATTCTGCAGATGAGGTAAGTGAGACAGAGACATAAGATGGCATGCCCCAAAGCCACGCAGGTAGTGACAGAAAGCATGGTTTGAACCCAGATTCTCTGATTCCAAAGCTAGGGCTCTTTATCTTGTGCCACACTTCTCCCTCTGTTAAAGTAATAACTCAATGGGATTGAAGAGGCTTGAAAGGGATCTCAAACATGCAAACAGTGCCTTGGGGAGAGAGAGCCAAATCCTCACGGTATAGAGCAATCTGAGGGGCTCAGTTATTGGCTGCTAGGGTGACTGATGTAAGTCTATACCTTAGTGCCCTCGTCTATACAATGAGGCCATTTTTAAAGTTGAAAAATCAACTATGACTCCTACTAATTCTTTTAGTAGACGAAGACCATGCCTCCAAATCTGGAGAGCTCCCTATTTCTAATGAGAAGGGAGCTCCCAAGATAGAAACTTCTTCCAGTGAGATCATCAGCAACCAGTCTGTAATGGATAGCTTTAGAGAACCGCCCAAGGCAATAGGAGGTTAAGTGACTTGCCCATGCTCTCCCAGGTAGCATGTGGAAGAGGCAGAATTTGAACCCAAGACTTCCTAATTCCAATACCAGCCCTTCTTTCCACTACCCTCAACCCCTCTCAGCCTCACTTTCCTCATCTATAACATGGGGACAATAATAGCACAGGGTTGTTGTGAGGATCAAATAATTCAATATATTCAAGTGCTTTGCAAACCTTAAAACACTATATCATTGTCAGCTGATGATTATTATGAAACTCCATGCTGCTTCTGCACTGGAAGTCAGAACCAGATAGAATCTATTATTTATTCAACAACCATGAATGTTTACTGAATGCCTTCTATGAATATATTTATCCTGGAGGCAGTAAATTATTGCTGCATTAGAGTTTGGAAAAGAAGCAGGAAGAGGAGCAGTGCAGAGAGGGCCAGCTTGGAAGTCAGGAAGACCCCGAGTCAAGATTCAGTCCTGTCTCTAATGAATCCTGGCACCATAGCCAAGGGCAGTCATTTACCCTCTCATGCTCCATGCAACCTTCAGGAAATAGAAGCCAATGACAAGTTGCTGATATGTAGCAGAGGACAGAGTTCCCTCTTGTGATGAAATCCAAGTTTTGTACAAAAAGTATAAAAATATAATAGATAGATAGATACATGATAGATAGACAGATAGACCAACAGATAGATAGATAGACAGACAGACAGATAGACAGATAGGAAGGAAGAAAAGAAGGAAAGAAAAAAGATAGGGAGGAAAGGAAGGAGGAAGAGTATAAGGAAGGAGGGAGGGAAGGGAGGGAGAGAAGAAAGAAGGAAGGAAGCAAGCAGGGAAGGGAGGGAGGGAAGGAAAAGGAGAGAGAGTAAGGAAGGAATGAAGGGAGAATGTTTATTAAGTGCTTCTTATGTGTCAGATGCTATGCCAAGTGCTAGGGATATACTTACAAGGATCTAAGATAGTCTGTGCCTTCAAGGAGCTTACATTCTAACGGGGAAAAACAACACGAAAGTAGGAGGTGGAAAGAAGGGAGAAGGAAGACTGCTATCTGGTTGTAAAGCAGCTGGTGAAGAGGAGGAGACCATTTTAAAGTCAAGCCATAAGATAGATAAAGTATAGCTAGGGTACTAGGGAATAACCAATCAGGAAGTCAAGGCTACAGAGTGGAGGTTTCTCCAAGGTAGGAAAATGGCAAAAAAGAGAAGTCCAGAGAGAGGAGTTAAGAGCGAAGTACAGCATTTTTTATTATAAACATGAAATTATAGGATTTTAGACCATCCAGCTGGAGTTGGTGGAAGACAAGGGCACCTAGGGAATGGCAATGTGTGGTTGTGAGAGTTGAACTATAAGGAAAGCTGAGTGCTGCAGAATCGACACGAGAATTGTGATGCTTGAGAAGACTTTTGAGAGTCCCCTGGACAGCAAGGAGATCAAATCAGTCAATACTTAAAAGAAATTAATTCAGGCTATTCACTGGAAGGTCAAATACTGAAGCTGAAGCTTAAATACTTTGAGAAGACGTGAGTCATGGGAAAAACTCTGATGTTTGGAATGATTCAAGGTAAAGGAAAAGGGGATGACAGAGGATGAAATGGATAGACAGTGTCATGGAAACAACGAATGTGAACCTGGACATACTTTGATGATAGTGGAGGACAGAGAGCCTGATGTACTATGGTCTATAAGGTCACAAAGAGTCGAACATGACTGGAGAACAACGTCAAAGGTAAGATGGAAAAGTAGACAGAAATGGCAACCTGAGCCAGTCGACACTGAAACACAAATCAAGCTTAGGAGCTTGATCGAAATCATCGGCACCAAACACATGGCCCAACAATAATCACAAGTGTGGCCAAATCAGACTAGAATGTAGTTCCTATCTAATTGTAATGTGCCAATATATTATTTTTTATAAAAAGAACTATATAAACATGTATAGTTTTCTAAGCAGGGACCCTGATGTATGATTTAGTGGTCCCCATTTCTATTTGACTTTGACATCACTTATCTAAATGCTTTGAGAGTCAAATCTTTGGAGTTAAGTAAATCAGATCTTACTCGAAGAAATGCTTCCCTGCACCCAGAGATAGAAAGAGAAGTGACATTCTAAAGGGGACAAAGAGTACTCTTGTCAACCCAGATATAGCTCAAGTTGAACAAGATGTAGCAAAGATCAAAGTACAAGAACTTCTCCAGAAGTCTTCCACAAACACATGAAGAGTATGGGAAAGTGAGATCAAGCTTAGAGAGCTCCTGGTTGGGTGGAAGCCCTTCTCTCCCTTAATGGAATCCTCTTGAAGGTCTTAAAACTTTTTCTTGGGCTCTGAACATCAGAATGCTCAGAGTCTTGAAGCTGCCTCTCCTCATTGGGTCTTGTTTATTCTTGAACCAATTCCGTTCCTGGGAAATTGCTATTTCAGCTCATGGAAAATTCAAATATTCCTAACCTTTTAAGATGACAAGATTTTTCTCTGTCCAGGGGGGTCAGGGAAGAGACAGAGATTCTCCCTTTCTCCTCCCCACAGCAATTCCCTCTCAAGGGCTTAGTTGGATCTGTCCTACCACCAGACAAGGCTGTTATTGGGATAATGGATTCAGATGAACTCACCATTTCTAGCCAAGCCCTGAAGTATGAGACTGATTCCCTTCACCCAATCCCAATACACTTCTTATGTGCCATCTCATTTTATTCAATTGGCTTCAAGAATTTATTCCTTTTGAGCTAATTAAGGATTTTTCTCCCACTTAGTTTATGCCTGTACCTATTTTGTTCACACCTATCCTATACCTTTAATTGATTCTATAACTCAAAGAGGTCTTCTTAACTGATAAAGACATCAGGGCATATAACATCTTGTTAGTTAGTGACAATAATTGTGTTGGGAGTGATACATTCATTCAATAGAGAATCCGAACCTTCTGGATTCAATTGGAGTGAGGAGGACCCCATTCTTACCCAAATATTATGATCCCTACAATGAAGAAACTGAAACTTTAGGAGGTAAAGTGAGAAGCACCTGGATTTAGTGGAGAAAATGCTGGACTTGGAGCCAAGCAGAACAGGGTTCAAATCTGAGAGACAAGGGTTCCATTAACCTGGTTTTTTAAAAATATATTTTTACAACTGTTGTTTCCTTCGTAATCCTATATACTTTATTTTATGCATTTAAAAAGCTTTTCTGGGAAGGAGGTTCACTATTTTACCAGGCTACCCCAAGAGTCCACGACACAAGCTTAAGAACCCCTTCTATGATGCTTACTATCTGGGTGACTATGACCAATTTCTTCATCTGTAAAATGGGCATAATAATATCTGGAGTATATGCCTTGGATCATAGATTTAGGTCTGGTGTTGTCTATTGCAAACTCCTAATTTTACAGATGAAGAAACTGAGACTCAGAGAAGTTAAGTGACTTACCCAGGGTCACACAGTTAATAAGTGGTACAGCAGGATCATGCCTCAGTCTCCTCACCCATAAAGTGGGGGTACTTTTACTACTTACCTCAAAGGAGGCTGCGGAAAAAATGTGCTAGAAAAGAGCTATTGCCAAGATGGAACCCAAGAGCGACAAGGCTCGTTCACACCCAGAGAGAAAAGACTGATAAATAGAAGTATGTATAGAAGGATTTTACATATTGAGAGAAGTGATAATTAATAACCAATATTGGGGAGATAGAGAATTCTCCCCTTCTTCTAAAGTCCTGATTTTAAAAGTTCGGTCTCTTGAAGGATATTGCTGATGAAGCAATTGGACTAACTTTCTTGTTCAAGACCCCACCCTGGGGAAGCTATTGTGTTATGCTCAGGCTTGAGTGGGGTATATACTCTTTGAAGAGAGAGCTGAAAGCTGGGAGTGGTCTGAATATAGAGATAGTTTCATTGTCCAAGGGTGACATGTGTCACACTCAGTCCTTTATTTTAATGTAGCTCACTTCCTGTTGGGTTATGCCAATCAGAGTTGATTGCCACCCCCTCAGGAACACCGACTCTTTTAAGGGTGTATTAACTGTGAGCCACCACCAAGAATGTCTTTGGTCTAAGGGAGACAACCAAATAATCATCCTCTTACTAATAACATGTTGGCTTTATTAATAAAATGATTAAATTACCCAGAAACTATGTCTCTTGAACATTTTAAATTATCACTATATATATATATATACTTACATGCATGTATATATGTGTAAGCATGCGTGCGTATATATTCACATATATGTACATACATACACACATACATATTTGTATCTATCTAATGGTAGCCATCTCTAGGGCAGGGTGGAGAGTGAAGGAAAAAAGGGGGAAAAAGAGAAAGTTACACGATAACTTTATTATACATTTATTTAAAAAGAATAATAGAGTTGCAGTTTTTTCTATTCTACTATGTTATGGAAATATGTGTTCTATTTCTTAAGTTTAGAATAAAATAAACTCAGCTTTGGTTTGTTTTTTTAAAGCTCTATCTTAAAGTGAACCATCACACATGAGCACACATGAGCTAAACATGACAGAGTATGTTAACAGTGAGTCAGAACTCACTCAGAGTATCCCCCAATGCCAGTGTAAATTGGTAGTTAAGAAGGGCATACACATAGCTACAAAGACAGGCACACAGGCCTCAGGAATAATCACTGCTTACTCACACAGAGCAACTCAAGAGTGGCACCCACTCCTAATGAAATTCTTTATCCCACATGTAGTGATCACTCTGGACTCACTCTCCCAAAGCAAGGCGGGCTACATCTCTCACTCTGGGTTCTAGGAATAGCCCAGGGGGTTTCCTATGAGTCTTCAATACTATCAGCTCAAGTCCCTTTCCAGGATGCTTCTGAACTAGCAGCAACCAATAATTAAGACCTCAGCTCTATTTAACCAATTAACATTGATTCGCTTTTACAAAAACATATTTACATCGAAGGAAAAATGTACAAAAAATGTTTTTAGCAGCTCTTTTTGTGGTGGCCAAGAACTGGAATTTGAGGGGATACTCATCAATTGGGGAATGGCTGAACAAATTGTGGTATATGAATGTAATGGAATACTATTGTGCTATAAGAAACGATAAGCAGGTGGACTTCAGAAAAACCTGGAAAGACTTATATGAACTGATGCTCAGTGAAGTGAGTACAGAGTACAGGGGAACACTGTACATAGTAACAGCAACATTACGTGATGACTGACTTTGATAGTCTTAGCTCTCCTCAACAATGCAAGAATCTAAGACAAGTCCAAAAGACTCATGATGGAAATTACCATTCATATCCAGAGAAAGAACTATGGAGTCTGAATGCAGATCGAAACATACTATTTGCTCTCGTTTTGTTTTGTTTTGTTTTGTTTTGTGGTTCCTCCCATTCATTCTAATTCTTCTATACAATATGACTAGTGTGAAAATATGTTTAATGAGAATGTATTGGTAGAGCTTATATCAGATTGCACACTATCTTGGAGAGAAAGGAGGTAGACAAAATCCTTATGGAAGTGAATGTTGAAAACTAAGAATACATAAATATTTTTTTAAAAAAAGAAAGAAAAATTCCAACACACACACATATGTTTATTTACATCAAAGATATAATAAGAAGAGATGTATAAACATTTCCTCCTGGGGTAGGGTGGGGCACATTCCCTCTTGTACCATTTTGGTCCCTGGGAAGAGAAAGCTTAGAGGTCTATACAAAAAATCCCCTTGTAACTGTGGTTGCAACTCAGCTACCACCAGGAGAGTACCTAAAATTTGTGCTCCTCAAGGCCTCAGTGCTGGATTGGTTGGCCAATTTCATCCTTCTGGAAAATGGACACCACAGCTGAGTGTCTCCTTCTGTAACCAAAACATCCTCTTTATGCCACAACTATTTGGAAGTATGCTCATAGGAACAAGCTTTGTGCATCATTTGATGGAGGAGCTGTCCCAATAACTACAGTTTCCACTTCACTCCCAGATTAAAATGAGGGTCACAGACCTAATCCTAGGGAGCTGCAAAGGACCCTATGGCCCAGCCCCTTGAATGTTTATGTCTAACTAGTCCAAGCCAGATCCTCCAATTTCCTCAGAATGACCAGTTACTTTGATACATGCTCAAAGGCTCCCATATTTAGAATCACCAGCCTTTTAAAGACTAAGACAAGATACAGGAGGAGAGGATGTCTGCTTTCCAAGGCCTTCTGGTTGAAAATGAAATGGAAATCATGCTGGTAAATTTTTAAATGTCTTAGGGTAGAATATAAATATATGCATATGTATATCTTTGCATGTGTATGGGAGAGGGAAGGTCCAGATATTGGCTAATGTTCTTAGCAGGGAAAGGCAATTAAGAAATTCATGAGTCAGGATTATATTAGTACTTCTATTGTGAAAGATACTAATTTGCCATTTTAATTAAGACCTTATGTTATTACTGGTGTCAGCATGTAACAATGGGACTAAGGGACCCTATTGTGAATGTAAGACAAGTGAAATTCAAAAGTGTCTGAAGCAATTTAAACACTTCTTTATTTACTCATGGCTACTTATGGCTTTAATGAAGGTAGAATATCTCACTTAAAACAACTCATGAAAGAGGGAAAATGATGAAACCCATTTACCTACATCTTACCTCTTAGGGGTAGTAAAGTAGTATGGTGGATAGAGCTCTGGCTCCTGCTTCAGGAAAACCTGATTCAAATCCAGCCTCCTACATTTATTAGCATTTCCCCTGCCTCAGTTTTTTATTGGGGATAATAATGGCATCTACTCCCCAGGGGCTATTGTGAGGATAAAAGGATATAATATTTGTGAAGTGTTTTGCAAACTTTAAAGAGCTATACAAATGCCAGCTATTATTATTGTAGTAGGTGGGGGACTAAGGGTGTGGAATGTTGAACAAGCTGTTAGAAATAGTCAGTTTCTATTGTTTGTGCCTCATTCTCTTTGTTGCAAGACAGCTCTGTGGGAATATGGCCAATCAGGAATTTCATGTGGTATAAAAGATGCAAGTCATAATATAACTTGACAAACCATGAATTAACTTTAGAGATGAAATTCTTTAAACTACCCCAATGAAGTAATTTATTTATTGCTCTTCCTGGAGTCAGACATTATACAGCTTCCCTATCTTTAGCCACAATTGGTATGTGTGTTAGAAAAAAAAAAGGATCATAGCTTTTATAGTTGAAAGGAACCTTAAAAGTTATCAGACACAGCCTCCCCTTTATCTTAAGGATAAGTAAACTTGCCCAGTTAAGTGACTTTCCAGGAATGACTCAGGTAATAAATTCCAAAGCCAGGATTAGTCCAAATTCAGGCCTCCATCTACTACATCAGTCTCTGAATGAGGGGCTTCTTAACTGTTGATTTGCATCTCCACTTTACAGACGAAGAACAAAGAATGGCTGGGGTTTGGGTTTTTTAAAGTGTTGTTTTAACAGGTCACATGATTGTAGAATTAAAGATGGGAAGGGACCTTGTTTTTTTTTCTTTTAATTCCATAATAGTGAGGAATTTGGGATTCAGTCATGAGTTCATAATCACTAGAAGTTCTTGGATTTAAAGTCAGAGGAGCTGGATTTAAATTGTACCTGTGTGATTTTGAGCAAGTCAATTAACCTCTCTGGTCCTTAGCTTCCTTATCTGTAAAATGAGAGGGTTGGGACCAGATGACCCCTTCTGCCTCTCAATAAATAGCACTAGCTTAATTTCTCTAATAACACAATCCTTCAGCAAGAATTCAGCTCAAGTATAAAGCTACAAGGAGGATAACAATATAGTGTGCAGCTAACACAAAAACTAATAGAAATAGAGACAAAAGCTGTGGCCCTGGATGTAAAGAGCTTACTAAAAACAAAACAAAAACACCAAACACTTTAGATTATTACACTCTTATTTTATTCCTTAGCACCAACTCACAAAACAAGTTCTGTTGTTCCACCCACCCCACTCCCAATTAAAAATAAACAAACAAAAAACTCAAAACAAACAAACAAAAACCCCTGTCCCACAATAAAGTAAGCAGTTCAAGTACACAAAACCTAGCTGAAACTGACCAGGAAGTGGTAAACCTTCCAACTAGAAACTTACAAACTAGGTGAAATAAACCACATTGCTTCCCATAACTGAGACAAGTATCTCACTTTTCCAACTGTCCAAATTTATTAAAAACACATCTAAATATGTCCATTCAGAAACACTAACAAATGCCATAGTTTTCTCCTGGAACCAGATAGTTCTCTAGGGCCCAGAAGAAAAACAAAACCTGATTAAGGTATCCTGGAAACAGTTGTGGCTAAGTAGATTAAATAAATGTATACTCTTGTTTGAACAGAAGCAGCAATCAATTTGGCTCCTGAGTGTTCTTCTCAAGTGGAACTGATACTCCCAATTACTGGGCAGCCTTCTTCCACCTACAGCCCCAGGGCACCTGGGTCTCATCTGATCAAAAGACCACTGGGTGACAGGAGAGTTCAGGCTGAAGACTGAGCCCTGATAACTGATATTCACCCAGGGCCAGATGCAGACAAAACTGTAAAGGAGCCACCTTCCTGTTCTGTGCCCTTTCCTCTCTCCCTTTTAGCTATCCACTTTCCTCTGAACTTCAGCATTATATGGTTCCCCTGGAACTTCCACACTGAGGAAGGACCCAGACCGATCATCCTTCAATCTCAAGATTTCACCACCATGCTTCACCATCATGCCCATGGTTGGGTACCTCCCCCACCTTCACTTTGCTTTTTTAGCTCCCTTTTTTTGGGCAAGTGTCTTCCCCTCTTAGAATGTCAGCTCCTTGAGAGGAGGGACTATCTTTTTGCTTGTATTTGTATGGCCAGCACTTAGCACAGTACCTGATATACAGTAAGCACTTCGAAAATGCTTGTTCACTTGACTTTCATTTTCCTGGTCCCTCTACCCATTATCAGTTGAATTCTTCCCAGTTTCCCTTCCCTTTATGTATGTCCGTCCCTCTTATTGCTGCTTGACTGCTCACACCACTTGGAAGAAATGGGAATCACTAGCTCTATCTTCCAGGGAGATCGAGCACCACTAGGCTTTACCTCTGCCCTGCCACTGTTTCCTAAGGTATGTCTGGCCTGCCTCTACAGCCTCCCAAACTTAACTTGAGGACCCATGAGCCTTATTATCTGTGTGGCAGCTGCTCCCTGAAAACTTCCTGGTCTTTCTGTCCTCCCCGCCACTGAAATTTATTTTATGTGTTGTCTTCCTCAGGCAGAGGGTGAGCTCCTTAAAAACAGGGATTGTCTTGCTTTTTCTATTTCTGTCCTCAGAGCTAGCACAGAACTTGGCACATTGTAAGAGCTTAATATTGCTTTTTCATTCTATACCCACCTATCAAAATCTACTCTTAGGAAAAGATAATAAATCAGTCATTTATACCTTAGCGTGAATGAATTCAAGATCTCTCTTAAAGACCATAACTCTAGAGCAGAATGGGTCCTCAGACCACTAATCTATCCTTTTCATTTTACAGATGAGGAAACTGAAGCCCAGGGTGGTTTACATGTCTTGCCCCAAATCATGTAGATCATGGGCATCAAAGGCAGCATTTGAACATAGGTCCTTGGACTCCAGGGCCAGTGGCCCTTCAACTTTGACATGTTGTTTCACAGATATTTGAATTTTAAGTTTTAAGGACTTAAGTAGCAGCACCATCAGGTGAGCTGACCCAAGACCCTGGTCAGGCACAACTCCCTCTGCTAGCCTAGGGGTGTGGGAGGCTGGATAGGACCCACCCCTCTCCATCCAGCCAAGTCAGACCCTAGTCTTCTGGGATTCAGGTGCACCACTGTCTCCCCTTCCCCATCGGGGGGAGGGAGGGTAGAGAAGAGTGACCACAACCCTACAACCCTGGCCCTTGCCCAGCAAGGGAGATGGAGATTTCTATTTCAACTATCACTCACTACTGTTGCGATAGCTAATTATTTCCTCGTACCTGTTTCCATTTTTATCCTTGTATTAATTAACTACCGGCCACTTAGCAGAAACTATTCCCAACCCCTAACTCCTGTTCTCTCATCCTCTTCCTCTTCAATACCACTCTACCCATGTCCCATGCCAATCCTGCCCACCTCTTCCATTGTGCCTTCTAAAATTCCCAGTGAAGGAATTTCCCTTTGCTTTGGATCATTCTTCTCTCACACTCTTAGACCTCTCTGAGCCCCAGCTCTGCCCTGGTATACAGTAAGCACTTCATAAATGCTTGCTCACTTGACTTCCATTTTCCCTAGACCCTCTTCTCTACATTGGCTATACCTCCACCTGCACTCACTCACATACTGATCCTGGAGGGAAAGTCAGAATACTTTTTGCTCCGATTGACATTTCCAGACTGCTTCCCCTTTACCACTATCACTTAGTGCTCTCTCCTGCTTTGAAGTTACATTCAATCAAAATTTTCCACCCAGTCCAGATTATGGTGTCTGCTGCATACTAGCCCCTCTGTGATTCTCCCTCCTTGCTCAAGGAGTTTTTCAGCTGACTTAATCTTCCTCTCTTCTCCAGATCCTGTGCCAATACTAGGAGCCTTCAACATTCATGTTGATGTTCCCTTATAAAACCTAAGTTCCAATTCCTGAGTCTTCTTCAATCCCACAACCTGCTCATTCTCTTTTCTTCAGTCACACATAGGGATGGTCACACACTGTATCTCATCATTACTCACTTTCCTAATTAAAAACTCTGACATTCCCCTATCTAACCACAACCTTCTATTATTCCATCTCTCTCAATGCCTTACCTCTCCTAAACCTAGTCTTCACCCTCATTAAAAACTCCAATCATTCTACCCCCTCTGTACTTTCTCAATGCATTTGCCTTGCTCTGACTTCCTTGACTTGAATAGTTAAGCAATCCAATTCTATAAAGTCCTCTGCTCTCAAATCCATCGATCCCTTGTCCTATCCATAACCATCCCTTTTGACAAACTTTAGCCTTGGATTATTTCTCACTATCCACTTCCTCAGCACCTACTCATATGCTTCTGAACAGAGTTGGAGAAAGTCACACAGCTATGCTGACTAGGTACATTATAAATCAATGTTATCCAACTGCAAATGGGCCCTCATTGCAGAAAGACATTTGTTTTCTCCTAATTGATTCCCCATCTCACGCTCCACAAACATTTTCCAAACCTTCTCTTCTCCTTAAGCCTACCACACCTCTGTCTCCTCCCTTTCTCAGGTCTAAGGACTTCACCTACTAAACTGAGAACATTGAGTCCATTTAGCATAAGACTCTTTTCTTCCCTCCTCATCTAGAAACCCCTTGATGTTGTTCTCTAACCTCTCCTCTTCTCCCCCTTCTCTTTTGCCCAGGCCAACTCCTCAAAATGTGTCCTTGATATCCAACCCGTCTCATCTCATTGTGCCAGCAGTAAACTGTAACCTCAATTCTCTCTGTCTCTGTCTGTCTGTCTGTCTGTCTGTCTCTCTCTCTCTCTTTCTCTCTCTCTCTCCCTCTCTTTCCCTCTCTCTGTCTCTATCTCTGTCTCTCTCTTTCTCCTCTCTCTTCCCCTCTACTCCCCTCCCCATCTCCTCTCTCTCCTCTCTCCCTTCCTCTTCCTCTTTCTCTCCCCCTTCCTCCTACTGCTTTCAAACACATCCAAATCTCCTCCATTATTAAAAAAAAACCTTCATAAAACCTATCAACCCTCAAGCTATTTTCCTATATCTTTCTCTTTTCTCAGCCAAACCTCTCAAAAAAGCTGTGTATATTCTCTGTCCTCACTATATCTCCTCTCATTTACTTTTCAACCCTTTGCTATCTGGCTTCTAATTTCACTCAACTGAAACTGCTCTCTTTTAAGTTACCAGTGATCTCTCAATTGTCCATTCTGATAGCCCTTTTTCAGTCCTCATCCTTCTCAATCTGTGCCAGCAGTAAATTGCAACCTCGACCCACCCCTCACCCTTCTCCATTGCTCTTTTCTGGTTCTTCTATCTGTTGAAATTCTCTGTTGAGAGACTGCTCTGTACCAATCTCCTTTGTTGGTTCAGCATTTGGATTTTGCTTCTCAGCTGCAGATGTTCCTCAAATGTCTGTCCTAGACCCCCTACTCTTCTCTCTTTACACTATTTCTTGGTGACCTCATCAGCTGCCAAGGGTTGAACTATCCTCTTTGTGCCAATACCTCCTGAGTCTATATATCCAGCTATAGCATCTCCCCTGAGCTTCCAACCTGCATCACTAATTTGTCTACTGGACATTCCAAACTACATGTCCTAGTGTCATCTCAAACTCAACATGTCTAAACCAGGACTAGTTAACCTTTCCCCTAAGTGCCCCCCTCTTCTGTTGAAGGCCTCACCAGTATTCCAGTCTCCAAGATTCCTAATCTTAGTGTCATCCTCAACATCTCACTCTCTCCTGTTTTCCTATCCAAACAATTATGAAATTTTGTCATTTCTACTTCTACAACATCCCCCTCCTCTGACTCCTTGTCTCTAATCACTCAGCTGCCAGCCATAGGTTAGGCCCTCATAATCTCTTGCCTGAATTACTGCAGTGGCCTTCTAATGGTCTCCCTAACTCAAGTCTCTCGCCTGACTTCAATTCTTCCTCCAAACTGTTGCCAAAGTGATTGTCCTATATGCAGATCTGACAGTGTCACTCTTTTATTCAGTAGCCACCAGTGACTCCCTATTGACTCTAGAACCCAAAATAAACACCTCTGTGTAGCATTTAAAACCCTTCAAAACCTTTCCCCAACCTAATTTCCCTCCTCCAGTCTTCCATTCAGTCGAACAGGTCTTTTCTCTATTCTTTGCAATAGAAAAGAAAATATATCTTATCTTTCTATGTCTTTACACTGACTGGGCCCCATGTCCAAAATACGCTCTTTTGTCCCCTCCAACTCATAGAATCCCTGACTTCCTTCAAGGTGCAGTATCATTTTCTACACACACACACACACACACACACACACACACACACACACACACACACATAATGTATCCTGTTTATACATATGCATATACATATGTATGTATTCTACATAGCTTTTATAGATAAATATATTTTATACTTAGAAGCCTATGATTCTAAGCATATACTTATATAAGTATAATATAGATACTCAGTATTTGCAGAATAAATATAAAGAGAATATGTGTATATATACATATATTTATGTATCTATGCATATACACAGACTGAGAAATGTATTGTCTCCCTCCATTAGAATGTAAATTCCTTGGGAGTAGGGATTATTTCCTTCATTGGATCTTTATCCAGAGAGCCCTACAACACTGTCTGGCACAAAGCAGATGTTTAATAAACACTCAATTAATGGACTAATCTCTTATCTTATTGGAGAGTGAAAGGCTTTGTTCCCAGTTAAAGAATTTCAGCCGTTATTAGCTCAGTAGGTAGATGAAGTATTGTGTGGGGTTATTGGGGCCTTCCCAATACCCCTAAAATCACAATAAAACTGGGATGTAGTCCTTTGTTGTCATATCTATTCCAAGGAGGTGTTCACACTGAGGAATAAACCAGCCACTCAGAATCCCTCCGTTTTTACCTCCTTGGCAGGGGTGTAATATCAAAGAGTGGTACTCAGGTTACAATAACAAACTGGCTGTTGCTCACATCTTCCAATGATGAAGCCAACCCCAAACCCATGACCAAAGCGACAATTATTTTTAAAGAATGCAGTTCAAAAGCTTTCTCTCTGGCTAATTCAGAAAGAAGCAGATCTTCCTGTCAACAAGAAGGAAGGAGTAGAAACCATTGGACCAAGACCATTCATTCTCAAATTTCAAAGGGGTCAGGAGGAAAATGAGAAAGCAGAAGTGGGCTGGCAGTCTGAATGACCTAGACAGGTGCTTCACTGCTTCCTGTGGGCTGTGGATCACAGGACATTAGTATTTAGAACTAGTGGCAATCTTTGATATCATCTAGTCCCGGTCACATTTTATAAATTGAGGAAACAGGATCAGTCGGGTTAGTTCTGGCCTTGTGCCTCTTACTGGGACTTCTTTTGACTTCTCCCACTTTATAAATCAAGTGGTTTTCCTCCTCTAACTACCATCATGTCCAGTCTAATGAGCAAGAGTCACCATTGATTCTTTTGCCAGTTTTTGTAATTTAACTGGAATTTATAGTAGATTTCATATATAGTTGATGATGTGTGCAGTAGAATTTGCTCCATCTGCCCTGTGGCTTGAAAGGGCCTGAACCTAATAAAACTTCACTTTTGTCATGAAACAAACACCGAATAGTGTCTTTCTAGAGCCCAGAATGCTTTAAGTTTCCAGGGATTACAGAGGTATTGTGAGATGACCTCATTCATCCTCAAAGCATAGTCTTCCCAGGCTCCCATGGTTAACGTGCAGCCAAACTCTGGTCGTGACTTGTAGCTTCCTGCGATATGATTTGTTGCTAAAGATACATTGAGATTGATGTGTTGGTCCCACCATAGCCCAATTATTTGATGCTTTCCCCCCCTAATCCACGACCAAAAAATATATTCCTAACCTCAATCTTTTTTTTAAATGTGTATTATTGACCACAAAGGAAATCTGAAGGCTGGCTATGAATGAAGTAGGGCAAACCCACCAGTGCTAACTGAAAAAACATCTGTAACTATTTACCTTGCAAAAATAGCTCAGCACAAGAATACCTCATGTAACATTAGACACAAAGAACATAGTTTCACACTAACATTATTAATATGAGAGAATCAAATTTTATCTTTGTGTCATAAAATCAAAAAACCCAGTTCTAGTCAGTTAGTCAACAAGTACTTACTGTTCTTGTTCAGTTGTGTCTGATTCTTCATGACCCCATTTGGAGTTTTCCTGGCAGAGATAATGGAGAGGCTTGCCATTTTCTTCTCCATCTCATTGGAGAAAACAGAGGTAAGTGACTTTCCCAGGGTCACACAGCTAATAAAAGTCTGAGGCAGGATTTGAACTCAGATCTTCCTGACATCAGGCCTGGTGCTCTATCCACTGGCTCATCTAGCTGCCCAAGAATTTATTAAGTACCTACAATACACTAGGCACTGTGCTAAGTGCTGAGGATACAAAGAAAGGCAAAAGACATCTCCTACCTTCAATGAGTTCCTAGTTTAATGGAGGGAGACAACATACAAATGACTATGTATAAACAAACTATATCCAGGATATATTGAGGATCATCTCAGAGGGAAGTCACTAAAATTGAGGACTGGGGAAGGCTTCTTGCACAAGGTAAGGCATTAGCTGAGACTCGAAGATAGGCAGGGAAATCAAAAACCAGAGATGAAGAGGGAGGGAGTTCCGGTCTTGGGGGACAGCCGGTGCAAATGCTCAATCAGGACATGGAACATTGTGTGAGAAGAACAAGCAGGAGGCCAGTGTCATTGGATCCCAGAGTACATGGGGGAAGTAAAGTACAAGAAGAATAGGAAGGTAGGAGGAAGCCAGGTCATGAAGGGCATTAAAAGCCAGATGATTTTATATCTGATCCCGGAGGTAATAGGGAGCCTTTAGAACTTAAAGAGTAGAAGGCTAACACAATCAGACCTATGCTATATTAAAAAAAAATATTTGTTTATTTTTAGTTTTCAGCATTCACTTTTATAAGATTTTATGTTTTAAAATTTCTCCCCCTCCTTTCCCTCCCTCCTCCCCAAGATGTGCAATCTGATATAGGCCATAGATGTACAATCATATTAAACATATTTCTATATTAGTCATGTTGTAAAGAAGAAATAGAACTGAAAGGAAAAACTAGAAGAAAGAAAGGAAAAAAGGAAAAATAGTATGCTTGGTCTGCCTTTAGACTCCATGGTCTTTGTCTGGATGTGGATAGCATTTTGCATCATGAGTCTTTTGGAATTGTCTTTGATCTTGCATTGGTGAGAATAGCTAAGTCTATCAAAGTTGGTCATTGCACAATGTTGCTGTTACTGTGTACAATGTTTTCCTCGTTCTGCTCACTTCATTGAACATCAATTCATATAAATCTTTCTCGATTTTTCTGAAGTCTACCTGCCCATCATTTCTTATAGCACAATAGTTTTCCATTACATTCATATATCACAACTTGTTCAGCCATTCCTCAGTTCTTCCAGTTCTTGGCCACCACAAAAAGAACTGCTATAAATATTTTTGTACATGTGGGTCCTTTTCCCTTTTTAACAATCTCTTTGGGATACAGACCTAGTAACCTTTGTGCATAATTCCAAACTGCTCTCCAGAATGGTTGAATCAGTTCACAACTCCACCAACAATGCATTAGTGTTCCAATTTTTCCACATCTTCAACATTTACCATTTACCTGTTTTGCATGTTAGGTGTATCTGATAGGTGTAATATGGTACCTCAGAGTTATCTTAATTTGCATTTCTCTAATCAATAGTGATTTAGAGCATTTTTTCATATGGCTGTATCTGAAAAATGCCTATTCATATCCTTTGGCCACTTATCAATTGGGGAGTGAATTGTATTCTTATAAATTTGATTCAGTTCTCTGTATATTTTAGAAATAAGGCCTTTATCAGAGACATTAGCTATAAAAATTGTTTCCCAGCTCTCTGCTTCCCTTCTAATCTTGGTTGTATTGGCTTTGTGCAAAAACTTTTTTAATTTAATGTAATCAAAATTATCCATCTTGCATTTCATAATGTTCTCTATTATTTGGTCATAAAGTCAGGAAAATCAATTTGACAGCCGAGTGACAGATAGACAGGGGGCTGCTGTACCCCATATTCTTGGACATCTTCCTGGCACTAGTGGAAAGCCATTCAGGTGTGTCAATATCAAAGGTTTATTTTATTTTATTTTATTTTATTTTACATTGTTACACAGCAATAGATCTTAGCAACGCATTGTTTTAAAAATGCAAATGGTATCCACTTTGAATCTTGTGCATTTACTACATAATTTTTTTTCAATAAATACTCCCAGTTCATTCTTAATAGCAATAATATCAATGGTAGTCTTACTCCTTTAAGGCAGTGCACTGAAATACCTTTTTTTTTTTAATTGAAAGGTGATCTACTATATCGTCACCATTTTTCTCTGGTAGTATAGTTCTGGGCCTGAGGTTTACTGCTGAGTAAGACCACTGAACAGCAATAAATTATATTGAAGAAAATGCAATATATCATGTGATAAACATACTTTGTTGTTTTTTTTAATTAATGTCCCTTCCACTATATTTTCCTTCTCCTATTGAGCAAATTAATGTAAAGAAAGAACAAAATGAAGCCCTACTCAGCTGCACAGCCTGACAAATCTTTCTGCATTTTAAGTTTATCACCTGTGTCAGGAGGAGAGTGGAGTATTTTCTCTTCATTCTTTTGGACTCATGGTTTATCATTGCATCCATCAGAATTCTAAAGTTTTTCAAAGTTGATTTTTCTCTATAATGTTATTATTGTAAATTATACTTCTACTTCTGCTCATTATAATCTTTGTCAATCCATAAAAATATTTCACCTTTACTTGAAAACTGTCCATTTCAGCACTTTTAATGGAACAATAATATCCTAGTACATCCATGTATAGCATTCTCCAATAGGATGCCTGATTAGTTTTTTTTTAGATAGTATAGATACTATTCCTCTTTCTTTGATTTAGATTGTAAGTGGAGGCTATGTCTAATCATCCTGATCTATATCTTGCCACTGGACCTGGATGGCTCTGGAGGAGAATGTGAGGCTAGTGACTTTGCACAGCCCTGCCTCATCTAAATCCAATGCACTTGCCACTCATGGTATCACCTTCCTGATGTCATGGTCCTCTTGGAGAATGAAGGACAAATGAGATTGTAAGCAATTTGTAAATTCTTAGATTGTAAGCTCCTTGAGGGCAGGGCCTTTATTGGTTTTGTATACACAATGCTTAGTGCAGTGCCTGGCATACGGTAGGCATAAAGTCAAAGCTGCTTTAATTTGCATTTTGGATATGAAATCTGAATCTAAAATTTGATCATTTATCATTTGGGAAATGGTCTTTAATCATAAATTTGAATCAGTTCCTCATATATCTTAGAAATGAGACTTTTATCAAAAAGACTTGCTGCAAAGATTTTTTCCCCTCAACTATTCCCCTTCTAATGTTTGCTCTGTTAGATTTCTTTCCATAAGACCTTTTTTACTTTTATGTAATCAAATTTGTCTGTTTTCTCTACCGTGGTTTTTTCTCCCACTTGTTTAGTCATTAGCCCTTTCCCTATCCATAGATCCAAAAGGTGATTTCTTTCTTGCTCCTCTAATTTGCTTATTATGTAACTTTTTACATCTAAGCTAAGTATTTGGAGCTTATCTTGGCATGTTGTGGTTTAAATATAATTTCTGTCAGATCGTAGTCTGGTTTCCCTAGAAGTTTTGTCATATGACAAATCCTTCCCTCATCATCAAACACTATACTACAGTGTATATTGTGAACGTTCACTGTTCCAATGATTGACCTCTCTCTCTCTTAACCAATACCAAATAATTTTAATGATCACTGCTTTGTAGTTTGATACATGCAAGTGATGGAACTCCCCCTTCAGATTCTTGGCCTTTTGTTCACGATATAATTTTATTTTCATTTTTGAAAATTTTATTTATTTATTCTGAATTTACGAAATAAAATGAGCATTTCCATAATGTAGTAGAATAGAAAGATTGCACATGAAACTGCAAATCTATTATGTACAACTTGCTATTTCTTTTATTCTCTTTTTCTCTTTTCTTTTTTCCCTTTATTTCTTTATTTAATATTTTTAGTTTTCAACATTGATTTCCACAAGATTTTGAGTTACAAATTTTCTCCCCATTTCTACCCTCTCCCACCCCAAGATGGCATATATTATGATTGCTCCTTTCCCCAGTCTGCCCTGCCTTCTGTAACCCCACTTCCCCCTCCCCCACCTTATCCCCTTTCCCCTTAATTTCTTGTAGGGCAAGATAGATTTCTATACCCCATTGCTTGCACATCTTATTTCCCAGTTGCATGTAAAAGACAATTTTTTTTGAGCATTTGTTTTTAGAACTTTGAGTTCCAAATTTTTTCCCTTCTTCCCTCCCTACCCAACCTCCTTGAGAAGGCAAGCAATTCAACATAGGCCACAGACATATCATTATGCAAAACACTTCTATAACAGTCATGTTGTGAAAGACTAATTATATTTTCCTCCATTCTATCCTGTCCCCCTGTATTCAATTTTTTCCCCTTGACCCTGATCCTTTTCAAAAGTGTTTGCTTTTGATTACCTCCTTCCCTGCTCTGCCCTCTTTTCTATCATCCCCCCTCTCATATCCCCTTCCTCCCTACTTTCCTGTAGGATAAGATACCCAACTGAGTGTGTATGTTGTTCCCTCCTTAAGTCAAGTCTGATGAGAGCAAGATTCACTCATTCCCTTTCACCTGCCCTCTCTTCCCTTCCAACAGCACTGCTTTTTCTTGCCACTTTTATGTGAAATAATTTACCCCATTCTATCTCTCCCTTTCCCCTTCTCCCAATATACTTCTCTCACCCCTTAATTGTATTTATTTATTTATTTTAGATATCATCCCTTCATATTCAACTCACCCTGTGCCCTCTGTGTATATCTATCTATCTATCTA
>CM053626.1:34840104-34859111 GCA_028646595.1 Phalanger gymnotis
AAGCAACTGCAGCTGTAGTTCTGTAGCTGCACCACCCCCATTGCCTCCTGGGTGGTGGCTGAACCACGAACTCCTATCACTGGGTCTCCTGCAGCTTTTCCCACTAACCTTCTCTGTTGTCTTTGGTGTTTGTGGGTTGAAAAGTCAGGTAACTGCCACAGCTCACTGATTCAGGGCACTAGGGCCCGCTCCCCCTGGCTCCCGGTCTAGTTGGTCCTGCTGCCACCCACACTGGGTTCTGCTCCACTCCACTCCCAGCACCATGTGCAATAGACCTTACCCAGAGACCATCCAGGCTGTCCTAGGCTGGAACCCTGCTTCCCTCTGCTATTTTGTGGGTTCTACAGTTCTAAAATTTGTTCAGAGCCATTTTTTATAGGTTTTTGGAGGAACTTGGCAGGGAGCTCATGCAAGTCCCTGCTTTCCAGCTGCCATATTGGCACTGCCCCTCAAGATCTGGTCTTTTCTTTGAGAAAGTCCTCTATTTTATTGAAAATCCATATTTTATCCTGGAGTATTATACTCAGTTTTTCTGGGTAGGTGATTCTTGGTTTTAATCCTAGTTCCTTTGACCTCCAGAATGTCATATTCCAAGCCCTTCAATTCCTTAATGTAGAAACTGCTAGATCTTATGTTTTCCTAATTATGTTCCCACAGTACTCGAATTGTTTCTTTCTGGCTGTTTGCAATATTTTCTCCTTGACTTGTGAACTTTGGAATTTGGCTTATAATATTCCTAGGAGTTTTCTTTTTGGTAACGTTTTCAAGAGGCGATTGGTGGATTCTTTCAATTTCTATTTTACCCTCTAGCTCTAGAATTCAGGGCAGTTCTCCTTGATAATTTCTTGAAAGGTGATGTCTAGGCTCTTTTTTGATCATGACTTTCAGGTAGTCCAATAATTTTTAAGTTATTTCTCCTGGATCTATTTTCCAGGTCAGTGGTTTTTCCAATGAGATATTTTACATTGTCTTCCATTTTTTCATTCTTTTGCTTCTATTTTATAATTTCTTGATTTCTTTTAAAGTCACTAGCTTCTACTTGCTCCATACTAATTTTTAAGGTAGTATTTTCTTCAGTGGTCTTTTGGACCTCCTTTTACAACTGGCTAATTCTGCCTTTTAAGGCATTCTTCTCCTCATCGGCTTTTTGGAGCTCTTTTGCCATTTGGCTAGTGTATTTTTTAAGGTGTTATTTTCTTCAGTATTTTTTTGGGTTTCCTTTAGCAAGTCATTGACTTGTTTTTCATCACTCACATTTCTCTCCCCAATTTTTTCTTTACTTCTCTTACTTGCCTTTCCAACTCCTTTTTGAGCTCTTCCATGGTCTGAGACCAATTCATATTTTTCTTTAACGTGGGCTCTTTGACTTTGTTGACTTCTTATGGCTGTATGTTTTGATCTTCTTTGTCACAAAAAAGATACAATAGTCTGAGTCTTTCACTGCTTGTCATGTTCCCACCCAACTACTTGACCCTCGAGGTTTTTGTCAGAGTATGACTGCCTTCAGAATGATGAGTGCTTTGTTCCATGCTTCAGGGGCCTTGCACTGCTATTTTCAGAGCTATTTCTACACAGCAAGCTCTGCCACACCAGCAGTCCTCCTTCTGCAAGAACCGCCAAACAGGACCATGATCCAGATCCAAATTGGTCAAAGCAAGAGAACCCTGCCTCTGTGCCAGCAAAGTGCTCCCTGTATTCCTGCTCTGATCTGTGACTTTATTACTCTCACCAGGTGGGCCTGGGGCTGGAAGCAATCACAGCTGGAGCTCTGGAAGCAACTGAAGGAGCTTCCTGTGGCTACCACTGCTGCTGTACCACCTCCACGGCCCTGGGTCTGGGGCCAACTACACACTCCTCCAACCCTGATCCAGTAGTTTTCCCACTGACCTGCTAAATTGTCTTTGGCATTTGTGGTTGAGAAGTCTGATAGCTGCCACAGTTCAGTGATTCAGGGCCCTATGGCCTGCTCCACCCAATCTCCTCAGTGCTTGGTCTGTGCTGGTGTGGCCCATGCCAAGCTGTGCTCCACTCCCAGCATAGTGTGATAGACCCTTCCCAGCAACCATCCAAGCAGTTTTGGGCTGGAGACCTGCTTCCCTCTGCTATTTCATGGGTTCTGCAGCTCTAGAATTTGTTCGGAGCCATTTTTCACAAGTGTTAGGAGGGATTTGGGGGAGAGCTTAAGCCAGTCCCTGTTTTCCAACCGCCATTTTGGCTCCACCCCCCATTTCATTTTTCTAGCTCTGTAAAATATACCTTTGGCCTTTTGACTGGTACAGCACTGAATAATAAATTAATCTAGGTAAGAATGACATTGTATTGTGTTGGCTCAATACACACATGAGCAGTTAAAGTTTCTTTATTTAAAACTGAATTAGCTCTGCAAAGCATGTCTTATAATGGTTTTATATAGGCCCTGGTTAAATCTTGGCAAAATAGTTATTCTAATAGAATTCTCTTCCCATGTCTTCTTGCTGGATTTTATTGATTATATATAGGAATGCTGATTATTTGTATGGATTTATTTTTATGTTATGACTTTGCTGAAATTATTATTTCAATTAATTTTTACTTCGTTCTTTAGGGTTCTCAAAGCACATCATCATATCATCTTCAAAAGGTGATATTTTTGTTTCCTCTTTGCCTATGTTTATTCTCTCAATTTCTTATTCCATTATCACCACTATAGCTAGCATGTCTAGCACTATATTGTATAGCAGTGGTGAAAATGGGCATTCATGCTTTATACCAAATCTTAATGGAAAGACTTCTAACTTTTCTCCTTTACATATAATGTTTAGAATAGTGGCCAGCACTTAGCACGTTGCCTGTAGGAGCTTAATAAATATTGATTGTTGATTTCTCTTGCATTTAGACAGATATTATTTATTATATTAAGAAAAGTCCATTTATTCCTATGCTTTTTAGAATTTTTAACAGAAATAAGTGTTGGATTTTATCAAAATCCTATTCATCATCCATTGATATAAACCTATGATTTTTATTATTTGTGTTGTTAACATAGTTTATTAGGTTTATAGTCTTCATTATGTTGAACCAACTCTGTATTGCTAGTATAAACCCAACTTGGTATTATATATACGCATATGCACACACATACATACACAACATTTTGCATTATTCACTATGGATAGTAGTCTTTTGTTTTCCTTCTGTGCTTTGTCTCTCCATAGCTTAGACTTTGAGACCTTATTTGTATTATAGAAAGATATTGGAAAAGCACCTGCTTTTCTTATTATTGCAAACAGTTTATGTTGTATTGATATTAATTGTTCTTTGAGTATTTGATAGAATTGACTTCCCCTGGTAAATCCATCTGTTTTTTGGGGGCAAGGGGGTAGCTCATTTATGACTTGTTCAATTGCCTTTTCTGATATTAGGTTATTTAAATATTCTGTTTCTTATTTTGTTCACCTAGGCATTTTATATTTGCATAAGTGTTTAGTTTTATTAACATATATTTGGGTAAAATAGTTTTTGATTATTCCCTTTATTTCCTCTTCAACTGTGTGAGTTCTTTTTCGCTTTCCATATGAACAATTTGGTTTTCCTCAATCTTTAAAGAAATCAGATTAGCTAATTGCTTATTTTATTGGTTTCCCCCCAAAAAAAGCCCCCAGCTTTTAATTTTATTTATCATTTCTTCTTTAATTTTCATTATCTCTATTTCGTTATTTAGTTATGGTTAGTTTGTTAATTTTGTGCCCAATTCACTGATTTGTCCTTTCTCTCTTTTGTTAATGATTTTGTTTAGAGATATGAAATTTCCCCTTAGAATTGCTTTAGTTAACATCTTAAAAGTTTTGGCATATTTTTTCATTACTGTAATTTTCTTTGAAGAAGTATTCTATTGTTTCTATCATTTCATCTCTGACCCACCAGTCCTTTAGAATTATGTTGTTTAGTCTCCAATTATTTTTTAATTTTTCTTTTATAGATTCTTTATTGCATATAATTTTGTTGAATTGTAATCAGTAATGATGTGTTAAGTATTTCTGTTTTTCTAGATTTTTGGTGAGGTCTTTATGCCTCAATGTATGGTTGGTTTTTGTAAAGGCACTACATAGAACTAAGAAATACATAAATTCCTTTCAATTCCCATTTAGTAATTTCCAGAGATCTATCATCTCTATTTTTCTAAAATTCTACTCAGACACTTTGTTTATCTTTTGGTTAAATTTGTATAGGCCCTGTCTAGGATACATTAAGTTCCTCCACTATAATAGTTTTGCTGTTTATTTCTCCCTCCAATTCTAATAACATTTATTTAAGTATTTATAAGCTATGCTATTATATGCAAATATGTGTATGTAGTAATGATATTGATTTGTTATCTTTGGTGCCTTTAAGTATAATATAATTTCCTTGCTTATCTCTTTTTATCATGTCCATGCAGTATACCAAAAGTCTTAGTGAAATTTTAAGCTTTAATAGCTTAAAACATATTGTTAGATTCTGCTTTCTAATCCACTCTGCTATTTTTTTCCATTTTATGGGTAAAGTCATTCCATTTACATTCACAGTTGTGATTATTAATTTTACATTTCTCTCCATTCTATTTGCTTGTATTTTTCCTCTCTTTGCTCCCACCTTCCTCTTTACAAATAAGAAAAAGGTGGTAGATGAGAGGGATTTTGCTTGACACTTGTAATCCTATAAATGAAGTAGCCAGTTTCCTCACTGTTGTAGCTTTACTTTGACTTTTATCCCACATGTGATCCCAGTTTTTTACTCTCTGTAAATCCTTTCCTGTTGATCTGCCTTTCATGTTTGTCCCTCCAACTTTTGAGTTCATTTTGCTTATGACTATTTCCTTATCTATCTTGCCTCTCTACTTCTTCCTCTGTTCCCTTCTTTCCTGTTTCCCTTTTGCATTTGATGAATTTTTATACCAAAAGCTATGTGTCTGCATGTGTAATTGTGTTCGATCTTCCTTTACCTAGTTCAGATGAAACTGAGGTTCACAGACTGCCTGCCTCTCTCTCTCATTTCTTCAATGACTTTGATCTTCATCTTACGCACTTCTATTATCCAATAGTGATTTTCCTCTACTTCTTCATTCTTTATTCTTCAATATAGTTCCCTAATCCCCCCATTTTTCTTCTTCTAAGACAATTAAAACAAAACTAAACCACCCACAGACCCTCTGTCATTTTCCAATTTTCTGTGACTCTTAATGACATTAGATTTCTGAGAAGACATTTGGTTTTGATCCCCATATTAAGATGTCAACAATTCATCTCCATGCATCCCATTTCTTTTTAAATAGTATTTTATTCCTCCCCCCAGATACATATAAAGAGAATCTTAAACATTTTTTAATTTTGAGTTCCAAATTTTTTCTCTCCCTCTCTCAATTCTCACCTTCCTGAGACAGTAAGCAAGTGGATATAGGTTATTATGCATGTTTAGCCATGCAAAACATATTACTATATTAGTCATGTTGTGAAAGAAGACACAGACTCCCCCTGAAACCATCCCCCCCCCCACACGCACAAAAATACAGAAAGTGAAAAATAGTATGCTTTAATCTGCATTCAGATGCCATCAGTTCTTTCTCTGGAGGTGGATAGCATTTTTTCATTATGAGTCCTTTGGAATTCATTGTATTACTGAAAATAGCTAAGTCATTCACAGTTGAGCATTGTACAGTATTGTTGTTACCATGTACAATGTTCTTCTAGTTCTGCTCACTTCACTTTGTATCAGTTCATATAAGTCTTTCCAGGCTTTTTCTGAAATCAGCCTGCTAGCACAATAATATTCCATTACAATCATAACATTCCATTACAATCCAATTACAACCACAACTTGTCCAGCCATTCCCCAATTGATGAGCATCTTCTCAATCTCCATTTTTTGCCACTACCAAAAGAGCTGCTATAAATATTTTTGTGCAAATAGGTCCTTTTTCTCCCCCTTTTTAAAATTTCTTTGGGATGCAAACCTAGTAGTGGTTTTGCTGGATCAAAGGATACATACAATTTTATAGCTCTTTGGGCATAGTTCCAAAATGCTCTCCAGAATAGTTGGATCAGTTCACAACTCCACAAATAGTATATTAGTGTCCTAAGTTTTCCACATCCCCTCCAACATTTATTATTTTCCTTTTCTGTCATTTTAGTCAATCTGATAGCTGTGAGGTAGTATCTCAAAGTTGTTTTAGTTTGCATTTCTCTAATCAATAGTGATTTAGAGCATTTTTTTGTGACTATAGACACAGGCATTCTATTTTAAAAAAATATGTGTGTACTTTTCTATATTTCTTTTGGCACCTATTTCTAATTTTATACTCAATTTAGACATTTTCATCATTAATGCTTAGAAATCTTCCATTCCAATAAAGGTACATATTCTCTCCAATAGAATTATACTTTGCTTTTCTGGATAAGTTCTTTTTGGTTTTAAACCTTTATCTTTTGCCTTTTGAAAGATCATATCCTTTACAGACAACTGATAGGTCTTGTGTTATCCTTACTGTGGCTCCTTAGTATTTGAACTCCTTTTAAACTGCTTGTAAATCTTTTAACCTGGAAGCTCTAGATTTTGGTTATAAGACTGTTGGGAGTTTTAATTTGGGAGTTTCTTTCTGAAGGTGACCAATGGATTATTTCTATTTTTACCTTTTCCTCTGATTTTAAGTAGTTTTCTTCTATATTTTCTTGAAATATGATATCCAAGGTTTTTTCTTACCTTATTTTTTAGATATAATAATTCTTTGACTATCTGTCCTTGAACTATTTTCCAGCTCAGTTATTTTGGATGTTATCTTTCCTACACTTTCTTTTTTTCTCAAATCTTTTAGTTTTGTTTTAATTTTTTTTGTTGTCTTATTGAGTTGTTTTCTATCTGGACCATTCTAATTTTCAGGCCATTCAATTGTTAGTTAAGGTTTTCTACTCTTTGATCTAAAGTGCCCTTCTTGCCATTCTTTTCTCCTTAGATTTTCCATTATATTTCTCTTATTTAATTTCTTCCAGGTACTCCTTCAATCCCTGTGGGCAAGACATTTTTTTTTCTCTCTGAGGTTTTTTTCTGGACTTATTCTGGGGTCACTATCCTTTTCAAGGTTTATTCCTAAGCCGTTTCCCAAACCAAGGTATCTGCTCATGTTATTCATTATTTTCCTTGGTTTGTTCACCTAATCTAGGTACCTAGGCTGGTGGGAGGGGAGCCTGTACTCGGGTCAAGCTCTGTACCTGATTGGTATGGACAAGGTCTGCATGAGTATGATAGCCCTGAGTAAGTCCCAACTTTGAAGGACTCGGATTGCTCTGGGGCCGCTCTGCCTGAGGATTCCTTCTTGCCCTGGGGCTCTAGGATGCCCCCTTGCTCTAGTCTTTGCCTGGGTTCCTTCCTCTGAACTGTTGAGCTCGGGGGCTACATTCTGGACAGCTTCAGAGACTTGTCAGGATGTATTTTGCCTAGGGCTTTTCTCCCACTTCTGGGCTAGGGCCACTACTGTCTTACTGGATTTACCTGGGATGCCTCAAGGATACTCTTTCTGACTGAGTTCTAGAAGCTACAAGTTTCAGGTAAGATTCATTCAAAGAGTGAGAGACCTGTCCAAAGCCTCTAGGGGCTGCTTGTGATCTGCCCTTTCTGCTCACCATTGACCCACCTAGTTTTTTAAAGCAGGGTCTCTGCTGAATTCTGGGGGTTCCTCTATAGATTCCTGGGTTGCGTAGGGGAGCACAAAATTCTTTTAGAGTGGTGCATTCCTAAGCCCCTCTGCATTATTTTCAGAATATCTGGGCTCCTCCTCATCCTAGCCATTTTCCTACAATCCTTTCTCTCAGTATCAAAGGTCGAGAGAGTTTGGGAATGGGCATAGCAATCAGTATGGTACTTCTTTCATTTGTTATTTCATTGGTATGGAAATAATTGCCCCTTGTCATCTTGTTTCCCCTAACGGAATGTTTTATTGGCAACAATTGATAATATCAAGTAAGGTATGTCTGTCGTGTCACTTTCATATACAAATGATCAGAGTTTTGAATTTTATATTCAGTCATTTTCAGTTTTGCCAGATTCTTTGTGACCTTGTTTGAGGTTTTCTTGGCAAAGTTACTGGAGTGGTTTGCCATTTCCTTCTCCAGCTCATTTTACAGATGAGGATACTGAGGCAAACAGGGTTAAATGACTTGCCCAGGGTCACACAGCTACTGTCTGTGGCCAGTTTTGAACTCAGGAAGATGAGTCTTTTTGACTCCAGGCCTGACATTCTATCTACTTCACCACCTGGTTAGCTGCCCTTCAAGTTTTGTAGAAGAGGATAAAAAGAAAAGGTTAATGACCTCTTTGTCAGCCAAATTGTAATCTGAGAAAAAGCTTATTATTGTCCCCAGTACTTCAGGTTTCCTGTTGCCCTTCTGAGATATTCCAATTTCAGGTCTTAGAAGGTGATATTTTAACAGTTTGCTTATGACACCACCAGAGGTAAGTTTATCCTGAGGTGCAAATACAAGGCTAGCATTCAGAGGATTTGAGGTTTTGTGTCAGACATTTCCAACAAGATCTTCAATGCCATGAAAAAAAAAGCGCAGCTCAGACACTCCATGTATTTCTTATAGCTGTGTAGCCAAGGCAGTTGGAAGCAGGAGGGCAAATACTCCAAAGCAAATTGACTTTCGGTAGAATAGCAAGGACACAGTAAGAAAGACTCCGTTACTTTATGGAAGAGTGGTGTCATCAGCAGGCATATTGTTTTTTCTGCTATACAGATCCCACCCTTCACAACCCCCTCTCAGTCTGTGCAATTCTTGTTTACGTTTCAGCATTTAACATTCTGGAGGCCAACACATGGTTCCTTTAATAATTGGGGAGGGAGCACCCATGTCCTATTTGGGCCATCTACCTGTTACTAAAAGTGCTAGGTGACCTCCTATTCTTGTCATATATATCCTCAATGAGGTCAATTCAAACAAGCTTACTGCTGGCATACTCCACCCTACTCCTCACTAACCTTTTCATTGCCCTGACACATCATTTTGAGTCTTCTGAGATCTGGGTGTATCATGATTCATAGCTACATAGAATGACTAAGAAGATGTTGGTGTTAGTGAAATGGATTTTTGCAACAGCAAGTAATTTGGGATCAGAGAAAATACTGCTCATTTCCCTTAATTCTAGTGCCTTCTCTCTGTGGATCTTTTCCAATTTATCTATAATATGGCTTGTTTGTACATACTCATTTCCATATTGTCTTTTCCTTTAGACTTTGAATTCCATGAAATTAGTGACTATCTTTTACCTATCTTTGAATCTCCAGTGCTTAGCTCAGTGCCTGGCATCTAGCAAGTGCTTAATAAATGTTTATTGACTGACATGTGACACAGACAAATCATCCTCCTCTGTTACTCAATGCTGGATCCATCTTATTGTTCACCCCTGTTTCTTGCTGCCTATCCAGCAATGTACAATTTTTCATCCACTTTGATTGACTGTATAGATGGATAGACAATTTATTTCATCATGCAATGGATTTGACTAAACAGATTTTGTATTGTTTTGGGTCCCAATCTATAAATAAGGACAGTTGTTCAGTTTCACCAAGGAGAAGGAACATTTTTGTATGGACTCTTCAAAGGAAATCTTAATACCAATAGATACCTCTATTGCATACATTCATCAATGCCAATATTCAGTGAATCATTAAAGTTATGAGCTCAATCATACCTGTCACAGAGTCTCATGTAATTATAATGTGTAGCATGGGCTCTGGAGCTACAATCCTATCTCCCTCTTGAACTGGCAAGGGTGGCTTCTACATATCTCCTTAGGATTCTAGGTATAGCTCTGAAGGATTGGGGAAGTGTCTCTAAAGTTATAGCTCATAAGCCTTACTAGTTGTGTGACCCTTGGCAAGTCACTTAACTCCATTTGCCTCAGTTTTCTCACCCATAAAATGAGCTGAAGGGGGAAATGGCAAACCCTCTAGTAGCTATCTTTGCCAAGAAAACCCCAAATGGGGTCATGAAGAGTTGGACATGACTGAAACAATGACAAAACAGATGTGTCCCTTAGTGATTGTTAGTTTATCTTAACTAATCAGCCAGACTTAATTAGACTTTCAGAAAAGGGTATTTACTTAGGTGGCATAGTAAGGACAGTTAACACAAAGATTCCCCCAGAATTGTGTAACACGTTCCCCCACGAGTATATGTGGAGTCCAAGGGAAAGTGAGTACAAGCTTAGAGTATATGTAGCAAAGGGAATAATTCGTAGTTCCTAGAAATATTTTTGTTGGAATCCTCAAGTCCCCTTTACTATGGTATAGCTTTCTGCTGGGCTTTTTCTACAGTCCTCAAGGTACTTTTTGTCAACATGCCTCCTTCTTCCTCAGCTTTTGATGGAGACACCACCACCCATCTCTGCTAGGAAGCCATCCAAAAGGTCAAGCCCTACCACTACCCAAATTTCACAAAGTTATCTTCTGGTCAGGGAGGAGAGGAAAGGCAGAAGCGTTTTCCTCTTTTTCCTCTCCCCTAAGGAATTTCCTCTCTGGGGCTTGGATTGCTCTCTCCACCCTATGACCAAATCCTGAATTCTTGAAAGCAAGCTGTCTTTCACAAAATCTAAAGGGCATAACCAAATTCTTTCAGCCAATCCCAAAGCACCTCCTATTTTCATCACTCCATTTCATCCTACAGTCTTCAAGGACTTTTCACATCTAATCTAATGCCCTTGATTGATTCAACAGAAGTGTTCTTATCTGGTCAAGGTATTCACTTTTCAATAGGAGTGTCATGTTTAGTTGAGGCCTTGGTTACATCTAATTCATTTTTCTGATTGATTTATTCATTCAGGAGAGACGTTCTCACCTGGTAAAAGTATCAGGGCTCGAGTATCTTGTTTGTTGCTTTAAGAGGGATAAAGAAGGTGGCATAGTGATGAACTCAATCATCACCCTTACATATACTTGAGAGTTACCTGTTCAAATCCGGTCTTAAACATTTACTAGCTGTGTGACCCTGGGCAAGTCACTTAACCCTGTTTGCCTCAGTTTCTTCACCTGTAAAATGAGCTGGAGAAGGAAACAGCAAACTACTCCAGTATCTTTGCCAACAACAACCCAAATAGGGTCACAAAGAGTCAGATATGACTGAAAGACTGAACAAGAACAGATCAGTAGCAATCCACAGCCTCATAGAACATAGTTGGCCCTGGAGCTCATCTTCTTGCACTTGGAGGCATCTGACAAGTTCTCCTGATGTCATTTGCACCTGGCTATGTGCAGGACACTGCCCCATACTGAGGTTTGACTTCCCTTGGTTTCCCATGTCTTTTTTAGCCTCTCTGGGGCCAACAGTAGACACAAGAGAATCACCTGCCAATCCAGACCATTTATTTTCCCTTTAGGACTATGATACTATAGATTTTGAGATGGAAGAGATCTTGGAAGTTATTGAGTCCAATACCATTATTTTACAGATGAGGAAACTGAGGTCCAGAGAGTTAAGTGATTTTTCCAGGATCATACAATTAATAAGTGTCCAAGGAGGGAGTTGTAATTCATTTCAATTCTCAATTCAGCAAGCATTTACTCAGTGCCAACCATGCGTCGGGGATTGTGCCAAGTCCTGGGGATGTGAAGACAAAAGTCTCTGATTTTAAGGAACTTGCATTTTACTGGGGGGACACAGAGAAATTGATACAACATGCGTATAGAGTATTTAGACGAGGTGAGAGGAAAGCATTCGCTGCTATTACAACAGTTCTTGGTCAGCCTCCATGCAGCCCCCAAGACCGAGTCACTGCCCATGTGCAAACTGCATATTATACCCATAACTGGCACACTATCTGCCAGATCGCTAGATGAGATGGAGAGATGCATCTTTCACTGTCTGCTCTGTATGTTCAGGCAGACCCCATAACTCAATACATCGTGCAACTGCAGAGCAGCAGGATAAATGTCTACGTGTGTGTACAAAGACAGCATGTGGAAATTACAGCTTTATGGATATTACATACAGAATATCTAAGTAATCATATGTGAGAAGTACATATATATATACATGCACATATATACACATATGTATGTATGTATACACTCACACAAAACCATACATACACAGTGTCCAATTGCAGAACAGAATATGTATATATGTAAACATCCTAAATTGGGACAACCAGCTGTTGCTACAAGCTAGGACACAGGAGAAAGAATAATAATGTCATTCATAAATTCAAATGAGGATTCATTGATCATTTGCCTGATTTGTCATTTTTTTTGTTGAGTTATTTCAGCAGCGTCTGACTCCCCACAACTGCATTTGGGGTTTTATTGGCAAAGATCCTGCAGTGGTTTGCCATTTCCTTCTCCAGCTCATTTTACAGATGAGGAAACAGAGGCTACCAGGGTTAAGTAACTTGCCCAGGGTCACACAGCTAATAAGTGTCTAAGGCTGGATTTGAACTCATGTCCTCCTGCCTCCAGAGCTGGTCTTCCATCCACCGTACACCTAACTGCCCTTTGTGTCCAATCTGTCGTGGACGTGAATAAGTCTGTCACCAGGGCTTAACACAGTGCTGACACATAGTAGGTGCTTTATAAATGCTAATCGAGCAACTATTTGATCATAAGACTTGTTCCTCCTGAGATAGCTTTGCATCTCTGAGGAAGAATGACCAGAGAGGAACCGAAAGTGGTACAGGCCTACCTTATCCTGCTCTTCAGATGAGGCTCAGACCAGTGAAATAGCTTATCTGCTTATATAGGTAGCAAGTAGTGGAGACAAAATCATAGGATCACAGGCTTTGGGAATCGTCTAGTCTAATGCCCTCATTTTACAGGTAAGGGAAATGGGTCTCGGAAAGAGGAAGTGACTTTCCTGAGTGTGTACAACTGCATTTAGTCTCAAAGCTAGGAGAGCTCTTGGTGATCATCAGGTTCAGTCCCCTTATTTTGACAAAGAAGGAAGCTGAGTCTCAGAGAATTTAAGTGACTCACCTAAGGTCTTGCAGCTGGGGCCGAACCTAAGTCTTCTAATGTCAAGTTCAGGGCTCTTTCTGCTATGCTATGATGGTATTCTAAGATGATGAAGCTCTCCTCCTGAGTCCTCAAAGATTAACGTGTTCAATATAATCTTAGAGATGTATATTCCATGAGGTTTGAGTTCTTTGAAAACCATTAATACATATCAAATATAGTAGGTAACTCTATGATTTTATGTATGTAAATATTGTACATTGTAGTATATATTATATATTATTATATTATATATGTTATATACATTTCATGTTTTGGTTTCTCTTTGCTTATTTGTGTGCATATTGTCTTCCCCCAGAAGACCGTAAGCTTCTTGAGAGCAGGAACTATTTCGGGGTTTCTATTTGTACATGCACTGCCTAGCATGATGCCCAGCACATAGTAGGAGCTTAATAAATGCTCGATGAATTTAATTAAACAAGTTGTAGCAGGATATAAGGGAGACTCCTTCTTTGGGACTCCAAACCTAGGTAAAAAGGGAAAGCTTAAGACTGATGATTTTTGTTTATCAGACAATCAACAAATACTGACTAAATGCCTAATACATGCCAGGTACTGCTCTAAACACTGAGGATTCCGGGACAAAATGAAGCAGTGCTTGACCTTGGGGTTTGTTTCCATTATATTAGAGGAAACTATGTGTGTGTGTGCGCGCGCGCATATGTGTGTAGACACATTGTTCATACACATACATACATACATACATACATGTATACATACACACATATACATATACAAAGTAATTTGGAAGATGTACTAAAGTTGGGGCCAAAAATCAATGTTATACTACAACAAGGTAACCAGGTAAGTATATATTTGTGTGTCTCTGTGTGTAGGGACACATAAGCCTCTTGTACAAGGCACCATTGAACTAAGTGTTGAATTAAACTAGAGACTCCAAGAGTTGGAGGTGAGGAGGAAGTGCATTCCAGATTGTGGTGCAAAGACATGAAAACAGGAGATGGGATGTTGTATGCAAAGGGCAGCTAGTAGCCCAGGCTAGCTGGAATGCAGAGACATAAAGGAAAATAATGGGTAAGAAGTCTGTGAAAGTAGGTGGTGGCCACATTGGGAGAGGATTTCGTTACCAAACGGAGGTGTTTGCTTTCTTCATCCTAAATGCCATTGGTGGCCTCTGGAGCTTTTTGACTAGGGGAGTGATGTGGTTAATCAGTTAAGGTTTGGGTCTTTTCAGAGAATTCATGGGCCAATCATACAACTCCAGACTTCTATTCTCCTCTCACTGATATATCTTTAAGATGAGTCTCTGAGGGCCTTAAAAGCCGTGCTGTGTCAGGCTAGGATTTTTTTCTATATGTATTCAATCAGATTCAGTTACTCTTCTTGACAGTTACCTTAAGGAAGGTGGGCCTCTTCCATTTTTCATTATTAGAATGCAAATAGTTTGAATTTTAGAATTTTGTTTGGAAATTTGATTAGAAGGAATACCGCGTTGCATCTGGGAAACTGTGCCAGTTGATTTGAAACAGCTGCCTGACACAAAACTCCATCTTTTTTATTTTTAACACCAATATTCTCCCACTGATGCCATCTGGCTCTAAGTCATAGAATGTCCTGGTCTCCAAAGAATTAAAATGAAGGGGGTTACTTCATGGGTATAGGGAGCTACTGGTAAGGAAATGTCCTCTGCCAATGGAGAACTACAAATGTTCTGCAACCTAGAGTCTTAGAGAGTTACCTGGGTCACTGAGTTGCTTTCACTTGCCCAAGGTAACACAACTAGCTTTTATCAGAAACAAGACTTGACATGACATCTTCTTTGCTTCAAAACTAATTATACCATGCGGCTTCTCATTTCATCTGATTATTTGTTATTTTAAAAACAAGTTAATATTTTTTATGTCATTTATATTTACTGATACGTCTCCCACCTTCTCTCTCCTAGAGAGTCATTACTTGTAACAAAAAACAGAAAAGGGGGAAAAGCTCAGCAAAACTAACCCACACATCAAAAAAAAAAAAGCTAAAATTATAGTGTTCCACCTCCACAATTTCCCACAACTACAAAGAAAATGGTGACATGTTCACCCATACCTCTTATTTCAGTCCAACTTTGGTCAGCATAATTTCCTAACATTCCATTTCAGTTGTGTTATCGTTCTTATTTTTCTATTGTTATAGTCGTTATGCATATTGTTTTCCTGATTTTGCTTATCTCATGCTGCGTCAGTTCATACAAATCTTCTCATGTTTTTCTTAACTCATCATATTAATCACTTCTTCAATCACAGTAGTATTCCACCATATATCTATATCATAAGCTACCTAGCCATTCCTTTGTTGATGGATATCTTCGTTTCCATTCTTAGTCATTAGAAGAAGTCCTGTTCTAAATATTTCAGATGATGTTTTTATTATTTCTTGAAAATTCTAAATTTATAATAAGAATAGGAACAAAAACAACTTGTGAGAAATGTATTTGCTTTTGACTATTTCACATTTTTTGGAGTTGTTTAAACAATTCAGTAGACGTTATGATCACATACAGTATATTCTCTTCTTTGTCCTTTTTTCCAAGTTGGCATTTCCTTCGACCTTTTTTCTAACTAGCTGATGATCTGACTATACACACAACTGATTCTGAAATCACTTTCCCACCAATAAGTAGTCGTTTTCTGACTGTTGAAATACAGTCAGTTTTATTTTTATGATGTTGTCTGATGCTCACAGTGTCCAAGAGAAGACAGGCTTGCCTATCTCCATGATGACTCCAGTTTGCTTCAAAACTTAAGGCTGTCCAATCTCCCCCTCATACCTGTGTACATCTTTCCTATCCTCAGCCTTCTCCTCCAGGGCAAGGAGAAGATACTACCATCTTTTCAAGGCGTTCTTCGGTCAACAGATTAAAAAAATAAGTTGAATCCTATCCGGGAGACTTCATTTTAGCTGTTCTAGATCCTTTAGTAAAGGGAGTGCTATGTGTGGAATCCTGGGTAAAAAACACACTTCACCTGCTGGTCCTCAGATGACACACAAACTACCAGACATGTCCTTAAAGCCTTTTCATCTTGGTAGAATCCAGTCAAGCAATGAGGAACTGACCCGGGCATCAGACAACTTGGGTTCAAGTCCCACCTCGGATTCTTGCTGCCCCTGTGACCTTGGGGAAGTGATCTCCCCTTTCTGGCCCTGAGTTCCTCACCTTATACTGAAGAGGCTGGATGAGATAATCTCTATGTTTCCTTCTAGCTTTAGATTTATGATACTTTGATGATGTCTGTCATGAGGCATCAAAGGAGGACTCTGGTGGAGGCCACAGGAGGGAAGCAAACACTGCATTTTTTAAAACTGGCTGGAGGCTCGGATTGCTAGAAGATGCAAGTCATAACCCTCTGTGAGAGTTTCCAAGAAATTATTGAAAGAGTGTGCTGAAGAAACAAATGTCTGCTATGATAGAAGATAGTTCAAGAGTTTAGGGCACGAAAAGACTCCAGTCTGGATTTGTTTTTCTCAGATGAGATATTAAAATTTGGCTAGGTGTCCCATGATTGGTGAGCAAACAGACACTTATTTCAACAAAATAATGATAAATCAGTTGTGAATAAGAAGCAGTAGCTGGAAAAGAATGTGCTCAAGTTTCTGAGTATCATTTTCTATCGTGACTTGTTGCATGTGTTACTTGCCAAGTTCTTTGTGCCTCTACGGGAAAGAACCAGACTCAGAAGTCAATGTGAGGGATAGAAGCCATCGTCAAAACATTATTCATCAACTAGAAAATGCTAGCATGGAGAACAAAGGCTCCGGCTCGGCTTATTTCCTTCCAATGGAGACTGGACTCCAGGTCACAAAGTCACAACTGATTGAATATTTAAAAAAGACTCTGACCCAAGTAATTACTTATTGCAATGTTCACATTAGGACTGGGCTAGAGGCAAAGGTCTTTTGAATACGTGTAGGATGTTGCTACCACACAAAGCTGGCTCAATACTTTGCGTCAAGTCAAATCAAAAATTGATATCCAGTCCTGAATAATACCAATAGTAACTGACATTTACATAGTGCTTTACAATTTGCTGTATGTCATGGAATTTGAGCTTTATAGTACTACTATAAGAGAGGATCTTCAGGTATTATTCTCTCCATTTTAGGGATGGGGAAACTGAGGCAAAAAGAGGTAAAGTGGTCTGTACCTGGTGACAAAGCAGTGGGTGTCAGAGGTGGAATTTGAACCCAGCTTTAGCATGCCAGCCACAATGCCTCGGTGCCTTTACTGCTTCACAAATCAGATTAGCTCTCTTCTTTCCAATTCCCCAAGACTAAATTTAGCCGTTGACTCATCTACCAGCAGATTGGGAGGAGGTGGACACTGGGGAAAGGGGGTTCACTAGAAAACCTGAAAGGGGGTTGGATATTCCTCTGTATGTATGTGTGTGTGTGTTTATGCCACTGTTTTTAAAGGGCATCAAAAGGAACACTTGGCCTTGTATTCATACCTTCACCAGACATCAAATCCTACTTTTTACATAGCATTTTGCAAAAAGATCCTTTCTTCTCTTGATCTTTTCACATTTCTGTTGATTTAATGACATGAATGAGGCCAGGATGGCAAATCTCATTTCTGTAATGCAATTGACTTTAAAGCAGAAGGAGGAAAAACTACCTTGTTAAGAGGACAAAGCTGTATGTGTCACCCCAGCCAGCTGCGTAATAAATGAATTGGATCCTTCCATGACTTTAGCAGTCATGCTGGGTGTGCTCAGAAGCCATAAGCAGGTTTCTAATCTGTCTCAAGTTGAGTGTTTCTGCTCTGTACCATCTGTTTCAGAGATCTTTCTGTATCCAGCCCTTCCCCCCACCCCAACATGTATACTGGGGGAAGCAGTGTGGTGAATGTTGAGTGGGGGCGGGGGGAGGTAGAGTGGGAAGTATGATGCTCAGCTCTGCCACTGAGGTAACCAGAGGTACAGAGAGATGAAAGACTGTATCAGTGACTAGTTAAGAAGCTTCTTGGAGGGACTCACTAGTGATTGTGGCCACAGAGATGAGCGCATAAGGGATTCACTGAGTTTGGCTCACCACGGTGCTGGGACGTAGATATCACAGGGAAAGACAATGTAACTCTGGTCCTAGGCCTCCAGTTACATCTGTAAGGATCAGTGATGGCTACATAGAAACTCAAGACACAAGTGCTAGGAGGTTTTTCTCCTGCCCCAGGCAATCCATTACAGCTGCTTCTACCATCTTTACCTTTCTGCCCTCCCCACAACCCCAAATAGTTGTACTGGATATCTGGGGGCAGACCAAGTGTTATTGGCCAGAGCAGAGCCCAGGATGTTGCTAGGAACTGGCAGGACAGCCAGAGTTCATCCCTTAGTATAGTGACTTGACTAGATAAACCAAAAGAACCAGGATGAGTTAGCATTGAGAAGAGAAGGTCAAAAAAGATTTAGTAGCATCATAGATTTAAATCTGAAAGGTACCTTAGGGGGTCCTCTAGTTCAACACCTTCATTTTGTAGAAGAGTATATGGAGTTACACCAAGGTAAGGTGACTTGCCCAAGGTCACACATATAGTTAAGCAGTGGATTTGAACCCAGCTTCTGTGACTCCAAAGCCAATATTCTCGCCACTATACCATATTGCCTCCGATTAAATGGACATGGGTGAGTAGGGTCGATTGTTGACCATTTATGTGCTTCTATGAGCCCTTTGTGTTGCATTCTTTCTATGGAGTTAAATAAAGGCTATCCCATATTCAATATATATGGTCAGACTGAGTATTTGCACGGGGAGGAGGGAATTGAACATCTTTTAGGCTTTTTTTTTTCTGTAGAGACCTAGATATGAGCCAAGTTCTGAGGTCCTTAGGAGACTCTGGTATGAAAACATGAGCCAAAAAGCAATATGAGAAAAGCACCTCCCCAGCTCAGAGTTAGGTTTCTGGGATGATAAATTACCATAAGGAAGACATTCCAATCTGTGAAGTTTTGTTAACTTTGGGCACTAATAAAGGAAGCTATCAAAGCTCCTTTGG
>CM053626.1:34859611-34882074 GCA_028646595.1 Phalanger gymnotis
AGCCTACAACAAAAACCTCCAGGAAAAACATGAACTGGTCTCAGGCCATGGAAGAACTCAAAAAGGATTTAGAAAAGCAAGTTAGAGAAGTAGAGGAAAAATTGGGAAGAGAAATGAGAAGGATGAGAGAAAACCATGAAAAACAAGTCAATGACTTGCTAAAAGAGACTCAAAAAAATACTGAAAAGTATACTGAAGAGAACAACTAACTGAAGCTCAGAGAGGTTGAATAACTTGCCTCAACCTCTCATGGCTAATAAGCAATGAACTACGATTTGAACCCAGGCCTCCTGACTCCCCATCTAGTACTTTCCCTAAGGCTAAATGTTTCTCTACTTCAAAATATCTATCTCCAAGTTATCATATTATTATATACATACATGCATATACCTATGTATGGTGTGTCATATGTGTATGTATGTTCTATTTGCACATTGTTGTTTGCATATTGTCTCTCCCATTAGACCATGAGCTCCTTGAGCGCTGGGACCAATTTTGTTTTTGTTTGTATCTTCAGTGCTTAGCACAGTGCCTGGTACACAGTAGGTGCTTCAGAAATTCTTGGTGAACTAACTTGACTCAAACAATGTGAAACCTGGAATTTTCCATTAAAATGACTCAGTCCAACCCCCTTACTTTAAAAACATGTAAACCGAGGTACCAAAAGATAAGATGGCTCCATTAATTAGCAATAGATGAGGGACTAGATCCCAGACCTTCTGACTCTTAACCCAAGGCCCTTTCTATTAAACCATTTTGCTTCTGCTTCTCCAGGTGATCAGTAATCAATGTCAATTTTCTGTCCAATCATGCACATGGCAAACCATGCCTGCCAATGCCATTAGGATCTCAACTCTCGTCCTCATCCTCTGATAAATTCACCACATATGCTAGAGTACTCTCCCATCCCATTTTCTCTGACATTTCAAGAATATCAGTGTGCCCCGTTAGTAATTCCCCAGTCCTCCCACTGACCAGGCCATCCTCTTTTTCAGTCATACATATCTTTTGCAAAAGCCTTTAGCTCTTCCCTAGGCCATAATTGTGTTGTGGAAATTGGGAATTAATGTTATAAGTATCCTGGTCTATAGTCCTTTGGTCTCCCTGGAATTGGTCTTCCTTGAATAGAAGATAATCGATGTCAGGCCAGTTTCAATAAGAAACTCTTCTTGAAAACCATAGGTGAAGCTAACACAGTCTCAAAAGAGAAGAGATAATGGAGAAAGATATACACACACACCAAGTGGAGCCCCAAGATATTAGGAAAAACAGGCTTCGTTCATTCAACACATATTTATTGAGTATCTACTTTGTGCAAAAGATGGATTATTTTGCAGAGATAAACTATCTCTTGTAAGGAAAAGGCAGAGACCTCCCAGAAAAAAGGGCAGTTAAGGATGGCTTGCATATCCAGGGTGTATTCCCAGCAACTGGTTCTTCCTGCCTGGCTATTTATTACGTGACTTTATGACTTTGCTGTAGCACTTCAATGTTTGCAAAGCACAGTATATGCATTATCTCACTTAAACCTTTCAACCATCTTGTAGACATAAGGAGTTTTTGAGGGTTTTTTATTGTTTGTTTTCTGAAACTATGATTTTACTGGTGCTAGTGAAGAAACTCCTGCCAATGTAGCTTGGCAACTGTTCTGCAAATTATAGTCTTTTGGAGTTGCCTAGGGTATTATGAAATTAAGTGACTTGCCCGGGGTCATGTAGCCAGTATGTGTGAGCACAACTTGAACACAGGTCTTCTGGACTCTGAGGCTGGTTCCCTATCCACTATCCTCCATTGCCTCTTATAAGGTAGGTACTATGGGTATTGTTCCCATTTTATAGGTAAGAAAACAGCCTGAGTAGTTAAGTGAATTGCCTATGGTCACATAGGAAGTAGGTACTGGAGTGCAAGATTCTACTCAGATCTTCTTCACTCTAAGTCTTCCAGTTTATCTACTTGTACTGTATACAGCAGTGGTACAAAGTAACTTCCTATATTCTCATACTTTCGAAGATCCCAATTCTTGATTGTCAGAAGTGCAAAACCTCTTTTTTCCTCAGCAGAGATAAGCCCTGGGGTGAAGAGTGGATGGTAACAAACATTTTGGCTTTCTTACCAAGGAAAATTATAGGAGAGAAAATCCAAACCCAACACTTGATTGTTGCCTTGTGTCCCCTGGGGAGCTGTCTGTCATCTCTGCCACCCCCTTAGCTGTCAATCCACAGCCCACTGAAGTTTGGAGTTTTCTGTATAAAGACGGCAAGTCCCAGAGTGATCATCTGGCCAATCCCACACAGCCTCATGGCCTTGAAGCAGTCTGTGGGGAAATTCAAGTTCAAGGGGTGAATTCCATTGGCTTGTGGTTTCCATTACATTAAAAGCATCTTGTGTCTTCACTCTGGACCCTCAAATAAAGCATACAAGAAAAAAAATAAAGAATGTTTGCATTGGATGGGGAGAAGGCGGCAAAGACCTTGTCAGACTTGAATCCAACACTAGCTTTTAAATACTCTTGCAGTACAATTTTCTCACAGAGATTAGCAAGGAGAAAAGAAAATGCTCACTACAGATCACAGCAGATAACTTTCAAAGTATTGCCTTGAAAGTGTGTGTGTGTGTGTGTGTGTGTGTGTGTGTGTGTGTTAGAACATTTAGAAACAGCTACAAAAGATCAATGCCTGTTTTGTCTTGGTCTTCTCCGTTGCCTACCTGCTCCATGGATCATCCTCCAAGGGAAAAAAATGAATGCAGTTCATATCTCTATTAGTCCAGCTGATTTTGTGTATGCTCCAGCCTCATGCCCCATGTGAATTACCCTATTGTGTTCTGGACTACTAATCTACTGGATTCTTTTGAGAAATCTTCTCTTTGTCCCATACCTGCATTAAAGACTGGGCCAGTGACCTTAAGCAAGTCACTTAATCCACTTAAGCCTCAGTCTCTTCACCTGTAAAATAGGGGGAATTCTTATGCCACTACAGGATTGTTGTAGAGAGGAGTCATCACAGGAAATAGAATGAAGCAAAATATCTAAGAGTAAGGGAAAGTAGGAACAATGAGAGGGTACAATCAGGTTGGACAGCCAGGACCTATATGTGCAGCCTTTAGGCCAGGCCAGCAAGAAGAACAGGAGATCAACACTGTTCTTTCAGAAAGGCAGCATACCAGCTCCCCAAACCCTCTGCTGATTCCTCCTAGCAATCATCTCTCCATCATGACAGTTCCCCGAGGCCTGAAAAGGTGATGGATTGCATAGGAAAAAAGATAAATTCTCACTAAGGTGGGTCAGTGTCAAATGAGAGAAATGCTAGGATCATCTAATATGAAAAGATTGGTCCAACCAAAGAGGGAGCGCAAGCCTAGAATATCAGTCAATAGAATAGCATTTTAATTAAGCCCCTACTATGTGCTGAGTATACAAAGTCAAAAGCAAAATAATCCTTGACCTCATGGAGGCTACAGTGTAGCAAGATAGATCAAACCATGGTCATTGGAAGCAGAAGGGGAAGAGAAGTCACTAGCACCCGGCAGTTTTCAGAAAATGGCAGGATTTTAAGGGTATTACCCAGGAGGAGAGGTCATGCCCAGGGTCCAGAGGAGAGATAACCTTCTGAGAGTGGGGCTTAAAGAAGCTCAGAGGGTGCAACTCTTTCTTATCATGGTCATATCATTAGTAAGTGTCTGGTAAGGGATTTGAACTCAAGTCTCCTGGCTGCAAGTCCTTTCCACTGTAAGACCTTTCTACTCTAGGACAATGACTCTCTTAGCCCCTACCTAAGTGTACTTGCCACTATCTGCCCTGTTACAATTAAATAGCTTCTTCTATCTTCCTGCAGAATGAGGACATCATTATTGTTCATTACAAAAACCGTTTAGTCCATCAATAAGCATTTATTAAGCCCTTACTATGGTCAAGTTACAATGTTAAGTACTGGGGATACAAAAAAAGACAAAAGCTGCTTCCTGCCCTTGAGGAGCTCATAATCCAATGAGGGAGAAAATATGTGAACAGATATGTACAAACAAGCTATATACAATAGGAGGAAGGCACTAGAATTGATGGATTGTGAAAAACTTCCTGTAGAAAGTGAGGGTTTAGCTGGGGCTTGAAGGAAGCCAGGGAACTCTGGTGGCATTGAGAAGGTGTTTTGAGTAGCAACTAGGTAGCACAGTGGATAGAACACTGACCCTGGAGTCAGGAGGTCCTGAATTCAAATGTGATCTCAGACACTTACTAGCTGCCTGACTCTGGGCAAGTTGCTTAACTCTGATTGCCTCTCCAAAAAAAGTGTTTTGAATCTCTTGGATAACATATGTAGCAGCAAAAACCCACATGAGAACTATTGTTTCTATTAGGGAAGAAACATTAGCAGTTCATGAATTCTTTCAAGCATAATCAATCAAAAAATATTTATGAAATATTTACTATTTGTCAAGCACAGTATTAAGCACTAGGGATACAAAGAAAGGCAAAAATAGTCCCTGTCTTCAAGAAGCTTATATTCTACTATTGTAGACCTGGAAAGATTTATGTGAATTGATGCTGAGTGAAGTGAGCAGAACCAGGAGAACATTGTAACAGCAACATCGTGTGATGATCAGCTATGATAGACTTAGCTCTTCTCAGCAGTACATGATCAGGACAATTCCAAAAGACTCGTTACAGGAAATGCTATCCACATCCAGAGAAAGAACCATGGAGTCTAAATGCAGGCTGAAACATCTATTTTCTCTCTTTTTTTCTTTCTCATGGTTTTACCTTTTCTTGTGATTCTTCTTTCACAACATGACTAATGTGGAAATATGCTTAACCTGATTGTTCATGTATAACCTGTATCAGATTGCTTGCTGTCTTGGGGAACAGGGAGGAATTTGAGGGAGGGAGAAAATTTGGAACTCAAAATCTTACAAAAATGAACATAGAAAACTATCTTTACACATAATTAGTAAATATATATATATATATGTGGGGGAAAAAAAGAAAAGCACTTTTTTCTCTTTTTTTGTTTCTTATTTCTCATGGTCTCTCCCATTGGTTCTAATTTATCTTTACCACATGACTAATGTGAAAATATATTTAATATGAATGTATATTCATATTGCATGCCATCTTGGGGAGGGGGAGGGAAAGAAGGGGGAGAAAATTTAGAATTCAAAATCTTATGGAAGTGAATGTTGAAAACTAAAACTAAATAGTTTTTTTTTAAAAAGGAAAACACTAAAAAAAAGAAGCTTATATTCTAATGGGGAAGACAAACATAAAAATAACTAGGTACTTCCAAAATATGTAGGGGGTAAATAGGAGGTGATAGAGAGTAACCTCAAAGGGGAAGGCATTAGCATGTGGGACAGCAGGAAAAGACCCTCCTGTGCAAGGTAAGACTTCAGCTGAGATCTAATGGCAGACTGGAAACTAAAAGGTAGAGGTGAGTAAAGGCAGTCAGGCAGTCAGCCAAAGGCAAATGGAAATCGAGTATCAAAGTTGAAGAGTGGCTTCTTGAGAGAAAGGACTATTTTTTTTTTTACCTTTGTATTTCCAGTCTCTAGAATGGCACTTGGTGTGCAGAATGTACTTAATAAGTGCTTGCTGAACTGAATCAAATTTATTTCAGAAAGCTGCCTGCTTACCTAAGAGGTTCTTGTCAAGGTTGCCAGATCAAGAGTGATAGCAGGATTCCTAGAATATGAACCACCTCATGAAGCAGAACTCAAGGATTTGTGGTTCAGTGGAAAGGGGATTGTATTTAAACCCAGAAGTGCTGAATTCAAATTTCGGGGTTGCTCCTTACTCTCTGTATGACTTTGTGTGAGTCACAATCTCTCTGGGGCCTCAGTTTTCTTATTTATAAAAGTAAGAGGTTGGACTATATGACCTCAAAGGTCCTTTTCAGCACTAACCCTATGATCCTGCTAACCATATACCTCCACACATGGACACATTGGAAGGATTATGGAAGATTCTCATGCTTCAAATGGAGAAAAAAATGAATAATATCTTTTAAAAAGCAGAATTTCAGTTAGAAATCAGAGTCAACTTAATAAATCTAAATCCTGGCGATAAAAACTTTAAGGTTGACTTCAAATTGTCAATGCAACATCTCTTCTAGGGAGCTATCCAGGGTACTGCCACCTGAACACAATGCATCACAATCCTCTCCTACCCTTACTTTTGTCCTCCTGATTTCAAGTAAGGTGTCCTACCACCTGCCTGCCTGACTTCATTTTGTGTCCACTCTGCTCCCGACTAACCTATATTCTGCACCTGACATAGGGACAGTATGGGGGGGGGGGTACAGTACTGGACTGAGAGCCAGAAAGATGAGCTAAATCTCAACTCTGATGTTTACTAGTTATGGCCTTAGGCAAGTTACTTAATCTCTATGAAACTGTTTCTTTATCTGTAAAATGAGGAGGTTGGTCCACATGGTTTCTAAGGTTCCTTATAGTTCTATGATCCTATCACTCTTGACTACCAGACTTCAACTACTGCCCATACCTGCTGCCTCAGTTACATCTCAAGCCAGCAACCCAATGCTCTAGATATCCCCAGCATTTATGTCTTGATATAGGCCAGTAATCAAGGAGACTGAATTGAGATTTCCATAAATATGCCTGGAATTCACACTTTTACACTTCACATAGAAAGCCAACCTCAGCTAACACTTTCATTTCCTAAGTCCTTGAGACAGATATAGTAGTTTACCTGAACAATTAATTTTCAGAATTTAAGATTAAGTAGAAGGATAATTCACGAGCTGGATAATTATCCTTTCCTGCTACAGATGTTTAGTCTTTGACAATATACATTCGCACAGTAATTGTAAGGTAATGTTATATTCATAGAGGGTTAATGTCTTTCATTTTAGAGAGTTAACAAGAAGAAATATTTAAAGTTTCATAATGAATCTCAATGATGCCATTAATTAGTGTATGCCTGTAAATACCATAATGGTTCATTCTAAGGAACAATGATGTTAACAAGTTAAGTATTTTCTTTATGTGCACGGTAATTCTTTAGTATCATTTTACATGTATTTTAAAACTATTTACTTAGGATATGTAAGAATGAAATATAGAGATTGTCTAGACCAACCTCATTTTAAAAAATTTAGCAGAAGCCCATTGTTTTTACATCACCTTCATTTTAATACTACCCCCATGCTGCACAAAGATCCTCTATGTCATAGCGACAACAAAAAATGCCAGTAAAGCAAAAAATATTGACACCTTATGTGCATCTGATAGTGTATATAGTACTCTATTCCTAGGATCCCCCACCTTTCTGCCAAGAAGTAATTATAGTTATTCTCAGTTTTGCTTCCTTTTAGAATTCTTTTAATTTACATTATTATAGTCACTATACAAATTGTTCTCTTGTTTCTGCTTATTTTACTTTGTATCAGTTCATGCAAATCTTTTCACCTTTCTCTAATTCCTCATTTTTTAAGGTCCAATATCATGGCATTACATTCACATGCCACAATTTGTTCAATAAATCCTTGATGACTTGAAGTGAACTGAATTCAGTCATTCTCCCTCTGATGGGCTCCTACTTTGTTCCTGCTCTTTGCTATCAGAAAACAAGACTGCTAGGAATGTCTGTATATATGGGTCCTATCTGTTTTTTACTTCATCAGAATATACTAATCAATCAACAAGTATTAATTATCCCCAGTGCCTGGCACTGGGAATACAAAAACAATGAATAAAATAATCTCTAATCACAAGGAGCTTCTATTCTAACAGAGGAGACAAGGACATGTATAAGAATATGCTCAGTGAAGGGACCTCTGGGTCAAGGGGCATAAGCAAAGAAATCATTTTTTTTTTAGCAAAAATATAAATCCTCTCCAAGCCAAAAGTGTGTTAGTAAGACTCTCTTCTCATAGCTTCTCTGAAACTGGTGATTTCTGTCTTTTACCCTTGGCAATTTCCTGGACCTGAGATGAAACCTCAGCAGTACTTAAATTTTCATTTCTCTTTTTAGTAGTAATTTGGAGCATCTTTCATACAGCTGTTCACCCCTTGTCTTTCTCCTTCTGAAAACTATTTACAACCTTTGACCACCCATTTATTAGGAAATGACTCTTGGGCTTAGACATGGGTATCAATTTCCTATATATACTGTACATCAGACTTTGAGCAGGCATATTTGAAGCAAAGGGTTTTTTTTCCTTTTAAAAGTTTCATTTCTTATCCTAGCTATATTGATTTTCCAGCTAAAGTAACTTACCTACAGTCTTACAGATACCAATGAGGAGCAGACTTAGAATTCAAGCACAGATTCTGACTCCAGATCTAACTCTCTTTCCAACAATATCCTATCTCCTTGTTGCTCACAAAAACCAAAATCACGTTTGAAGACAGCACGGAGGCTGGGTATTGGGGAGAAGGATGAGTCCTGGCCAGTTCTCCCCTTTTCCCCATGTGGCAACTGACCACTCCTTTCATGTCAGTCATGCTGCTGATTTTCGTGATTAATGTGTGCCCAACAACCAATGGATCCAGGGAAAAGTGAGAAGCTAGAAGAAGCAGACGAGTGCAGCCTTAAATATTTTCTTCTTCTGCCCTATGGCTAACATTAGCAAATAAAAGCTCTGACTGACTGATTTCTCCCCTTCTTAAAAACATAACGCTTTTACTGATCTTTAATAAAGATCTTACCCAAAGGGACCTGTCTTGTTTGTATTTATTCGAACTGTCTTCATTGAAACCTCTCTGTGTTGTGGCCCTAGAGAGCAGTTTATTCACTAAGATGGGTTTTGTCAAAGATATCGTCAATCCTGTCAAAGGTATAGTCAGTGTTAGCTGAGTAACTGGTCGAGGAAAGTCTTGGCAACAAGACCAAGGAGCCGCTTAACTTGACATCTTTTTCGTGGACTGGTGGAGAGGAGTATTTATTTGCACTTGCCTAGGCTATCTCATATTTGCTTTCGATGTTTAGATTTTGCAACTTTCCTCTTTGCTTAGTCATATCTTTAGATAAGTATGAATCACAGTACACAAAAAAGGTAACACTCCTGAAGGTGTGCCAAGGAACAAACAAGGGGCAGAGGTGAGGGAATACCTTTGGGAAGTACCAAATTCCAAGTGCCATTTAGAAGCATATCTAGCTTGGGAACAATAAAAACCATGTAGAATTGTGGCTCTTATCTAAATTGAGTAACCTATTACAGTCCTATATTCAGCCATGTAATCTTCCATCCATCCTTCAGATTCAATAGACTTACCAACTACCTTATGAGCCATCTTATCCAATTCTTTTATTTTGTACTTAAGGAAAACTGAGGCCCTTGTAGGATGTAACCTACTTAGGGACAGGAACTGTCTCATTTTTATCTTTGTATTCCCAGCACATAGCACATAGTAGGGTAGACATTTAAATGTTTATTGAATTGACTTAAAAAGGCAAAATTTTATTCTCGGGTTTACATAGATAATATATGAGTGACTCAGACCTAGAATGCAGGTCTTTTGACTTCCAGTTCAATGTTCTTTCCATCATATAATAGTGACCTTTTCTTTCTTCCCCAGATAGTTTTGATGGGCTGTTGGGACTTGGACCCCTAAAAGGAAAAGACCATGTCTTTGAAGGCAACCAAGTCCCTGAATTTCCCCATATATTTCAGCAGCCCAGATCACAAATGCCCACACCCAAGGCAATTGGCCCACCCCCAGCCCACCTAGATCACCTAATTACCCTATTTGACATTCCTTTCACTGTTTCACCTGGCCTACCCCAGGCTACTTAACACTCCTTAACCCCATCCAGCTCTTTTCACTGTCCTTTTGTATGTAAGCATCAGTCTCACCCCTGTTAAACTGCAGGTTCACTAGGAACCCTTCTACTGGTGTTACAACAACCCTTGTTTCTTGACTGGAAGAAGGTTTGAGTGCATGAATGCATTCCAGGAGGACACTACCATGTACCGTGACATTTTGAGGTTCGCGGCAACCCTAAGCTGCATCAGTTTCACTTAGAAAAGGAGGCATCCTGGTCCACTACCTCTATTAGTTTTTGAGATTTTCACACCGACATGCCTACCAGGCCCTCACCCATCAATAAATAAGGATAATTGGAATCTAGATCTCTTGACATTCCATTCTTCTTTCAGTAATTCCTATTGTCCCTAAAAATTGTGATTGCCTTGAAAGAAGGGACTATCTTGCATGTATTCATGATTGTGGCAATAGAAATTAATAAAGGTAGACTAAGGTTCAAAATTTATGAGCTTTATCCATTTAATAGCAGCATATCTGTTACAAAGTAGGTCAAAATAGCTGTCTCTGTTCAGCCAAATGATTCCAGTGAGTGCTGACCGGCTTTTTAAAACCTAGATGGGTTTTCCTTCTGATTGACCTGATGGTGCATCATTTGGAACACCCCTGGCAAAGGTAAGACATTCCTGATTGGAGGAGGTGGGATGAGGGTCACCTCAGCTCTTCTCCATTCAGAAAATGGGAATAGACCTCAGATAATAGGATTAGGCTGCAGACAATTGAGAGTATGTGATAACTGCTTCGGTTGAATCTACTCGAATTTGGGTTGAGTGGGTGGTAGGTGAGGTTAAAAAGGTACGTGCCTTTGAGTTAAAAGGGTGGTGGGGGAGGTTTACAAAGGTGGACTACACCAGAGTGGAGATACAAATTAAAATAATAGACTTGAGACTCCAACAAGTTGGCAGCTAGGTGGCACAGTGGATAGAGGCCAGGCCCTGGAGTCAGGAGTTCAAATCCAGCCTCAGATATTTAATAGCTTATGTGACCCTGGGCAAGTCACTTAACCCTGTTTGCCCCAGTTTCCTCCTTTGTAAAATGATCTAGAGAGGGAAATGGCAAACCATTCTAGTATCTTTTCCAAGAAAACCTTAAATCAGGTCAGAAGAGTTGGACATGACTAATCTACTAAACAACTACAACAACACAATTACAAGACAAAAGCTTGACTAAGACAACTGGTGATGGGCCAGGATTCAGTGGATGACCTTGGCATCTTCCCTATCTGACCAAATTCTAGGCAATCCACAGCACCTGCTTCAGCTGCCTACACGACCATTGGAACAAATTGTTCTCATCTGCTCATTCCACCAGAAGGAGTCTTCATGTGCTTGGGGTAGATGCCCCCCTAAGTCACCAATGGGTTGCCTAGACAGTTTACCAGGGTGTGGTGCCGGGCGTCTATACCTTCTTGGAGCCACAAGTGAAAGCTGAGTACCAGGTAGACACCAAAGGGAGATGAGCAGCCCAGAAAGAGGCTCAGCGAGTCTTCATACCAGAGATGCTAGTCCTCCTTGAAGATCACATTCACCCTAGTAGGAACAAAACATATAGGGGAGAAGTAGCTAGGGAAAAGAGTTTTTCTCTAGGTAATCATGGTGATTGTGAATAAAACAATAGGGTACTAGTTGTTACTCTATTGAGTAGCAGTAGTAGGTACTGGTTTGATTAAAAATGTTCACAGATCAAGAAGAGTGTAGTTGTAGAGAGACACATAATGGATAGGCCCATGGAGAGGCAGCTAGGTCACAGCAGATAGAATGTCAGGCCTGGAGTCAAGAAGATTCATCTTCTTGAGTTCAAATCTGGCCACAGACACTAGCTATGTGACCCTGGGCAAGTCACTCGAGCTTGTTTGCCTCAGTTTCCTCAACTGTAAAATGAGCTGGAGAACGAAATGGCAAACCACTTCAATATCTTTGCCAAGAAAACCCCAAATGGGTCATGAAGAGTTGGACATGACTGAAAAACATCTAAACAACAACAAGGCTCACTTATAAGCACACTATCAATAAAGATTTGCACAGACGCTATTATTAAATTTAAAGTCATAAGAATAGAAAAGGGCAGGCAATCACAGGGTGATAGCAAAGCCCAAGTGTTCCCCTGCAAGCTGTGCATGCTTAAGATCAAGAGATCTAAAGGAAATCTCTTAGCATGATAGGTTTGGCCTTCTCTAGAGAATTTGGAGGACATGGGAAAGAGTTCCACAGCACGAGAAGGTATGGATGGGTTGGGAAGGAGTACCCTCATTAGTTGAGAAGGCACTGGCATCAGTGTATCAAAGTTCAAAGGAGAGACTATTTCATTTGGTATTTATTGGCAAAAATGGGTCTTCCCATCCTCTTGATCCATCACACATATGACTGGCCAATTTTCAGCCCTCCCCTAACTAGGATGTCTTTTCATAAGGTGTGAATATCCAGGCATTATAATGTGGATGAAAGATACCAAAAGACACTTCAGCTCAGGAAAAGCATTCCTCATCTGAGCCACCAAGGACATTTATTTTTTCAACAAACATTGTGATTATTCATTATTTCTTTAGACCAGTTTCATGATTTCATCAGTATTGGAAGTCTCCTTCTGCCAAAGAGTATTAGTACCTGTTCTGCAACTTTTAGTCTTAAAGAATTGCCTGGAGTCCTGAGAAGATGCATACATGACTTGTTCAGAGTCACAGCCAGTATGTGTCAAAAGCAGCACTTGAATCCAATACCGTCCACTCAGCTAAGGCTGCCTTAAACACTGATTAGGTGCTAGCAATTTGCTAGTGACTGAATTAGGTATTGGGATGACAAAGACCAAAAAATGACGCTGTCCATGCCTTCAGGAAGGGTGGGAGTGGGTTTGTCATGAACACAGTTAAGTATAATTCAAAGTGGGACATAATAAAGGTATGTGGGGCAGGGGGGAAGATTTCGTGTTTCCCCTTCAGGCATTTCCAATGAGCGAGCTAAGTTACCTTTAAAGTCTTTGAATATGATATTGATTCTTGAATGTGAGAGTAAGTCTTGAGGGTATCTCAAGATATGACCAGATCTAAAAATAGCCCCCTAATTTATGTCACGTTGAAAATCTGGCTGCTTTCCACCCACACCTTCCAGCCCCTGCATACAACCCTTAGGCTAGTTGCATATGATTTCTGATTATACCCCTTCAATGGAAGGTTGGTGCTTATTTATGACAAGCCATTGTTGAAATTCCTGGGCAAAGAGCTACCAAGGCTCCCTCCAGCTACAACAGTTGTAAGCTGCCTGGTAGTTTGGTAGGTGTTCTGTATCCCACACTGAACTATTGCTATTTTTCATTTCCTAGATCTCTATTTAGGCATTGTCGTTGGAGACTTTCTCTGGGGCTAAGTAGAGAGGCCTCAAGGCATAATGATGCAAACTTCACACGGAGCTGAAATGAGCAGTGTTCTCCCAGGGAACTCTTTCAACAAGGCTTAGAAACTTACTTAATGTCCTTCTTATTTTACAGTGTTCTAGCTGTGTTCCAGAAACAACCATTCTGGGCTTCTTCAAGCTGGCTTTGCTGTACTGGGAAAATAGCCAAGTGATCCTTCCCCCCTCCCCTTCCCCCTGCTATCTCTCTATTCATTGGTTCTGAGCCCCATTCTGGGTTTACAGCCAATTTAGCTGTCCTTGATCAGGCCAAGAGGCTTTAATTGACTCAGTCCTGGAGATTGAATGAATTGTTGGAACATTTCATTACAGGAGAACTGATTCCAAGGCAGGGTGGAAGAGAATAAACTGGGTGCTCTTTATTTTTTCTTTTCTTTTCTTTTCCTTTCTTTTCTATTCTTTTCTTTGCTTTGCTTTGCTTTTCTCTCCTCTCTCCCTCTTTCCTTCTCTCCTCTCCCTCTCTCCCCTTCCCCCCTCTCCTTCTCTTTCTATATATGTATATGTGTGTATACATCTATATCTATCTATCTAGTTATCTATCTGTCTATCTATCCACCTATCTATGTATCTATCTATCTATAAATCTATCTTTCTATCGCTCTATCTAAACACACACATGACCTGTTTGGGACCAAATAAAGTGGTTTTCACAGCAGACAGCCTCAATCATGTTATTTCAACTGAATAATATAATTTTTTAAATGTTATTAAGACTATAAATGGGATAAGGCTGAAACTGGCCTTGATAGTTACTAGTTCTGTGACCATGATAATAGGTAAGAAATATCCGACCCTGACCCCTCCTTTCCTCTCCCTCTGTCCCTTCTCCATGCAGGTTTAGTTTGTTTTTCTTTAAAACTTATTAAGAACGAACTCCAGACAATTGGCTCAGGATACTAAGGGCTTAGCAGCTGATATGACTTCTGGGTTGCCATAGTAAAAATAGCCAGAAGGGCTTCAGTCTGGCTCTGAGGTTTGGCTGATGGACCACAATGAGCAATTCAGAGGCAAGTAAGCCTCCTTCAGATGATATATCTCACATTGTAGTTAATGCCTCTCATTATTAAATAGCCTTCTCCTACATAAATCTCCTTTTGTTAACTGTTGAATGACCTATGAGTGTCTCATTTTAATCCATTATCAAACCTGAACCACCAGAGGACTGGAGTCAGTCAGGCTTACTCCATAATGCACAGTTATACCTTCTGCAAGATAAGGATAACAGGATTTGCCCTCCCCTACGTCCAACTCACTGGGTTACTGGGAGGATCAAATATCATAGCCTTCGAGCCAAAAGGACCACAAAGGCCATCTAGTCCAACCCCAGAATCTTACAGGTAGAGATATAGAGTCCCAGGGAAGGGAAGTAATTTGCCTAGGGTCATACAGATAAAAAACATCAAAGGTAGGATATACTTTGTCAATTTTAAAGCACCATATAAATGTGAGAAACAACATGGTTCAGGTAATTGCTATCTGGGTGAATTTGTACAAATTCATTAACTTTTCTGAACCATGTTTCCTCAGCTGAAAGGTGCCTTATCTATCTCACAGGGATGTTGTGAAAGTGTTTTGTAACCAGTCAAGTCTTTTGTAAATATGAGTTATAATGATGGTATCAGGATTTTCGATACTTACACACAAAATCCCCAAGAGTGCAGAGTCCAGAAGATGGAACTGTGGACTGACAGATAAAAGACCCAATAAATTTGATTCATTGGGTTTGATTGATTTGTTCTTTTTGAGCCCAGAAGGTAAAACCAGAAACAGTGGGTGAAAGTTGAAAAGAGGTAATTTTGGGCTCGATTTTAAAACAATAACAGCAATTAGAGCTGTCCAAAAGTGAAATCAGCTGCTTCTGGAAGGAATGGGTTTCTCCTTGTTGCAGATCTTCAGGCTGAGGCTAGATGGCCATTTGTCAAGAATGTTATACTGCAAATTCCTTATTTAGCATGAGTTAGGATAAATGGCCATTGAAGTCCTTTCCAACTTTTAAATTCTGTAATTTTCTGATTCTATGACTTCATAGCAATTTTGCAAACATGAGAAAGAGCCTATGTATTTCAGTTTCTCCATTTGGAATAGATTATTCCTTGCCTTTTACCTGTAGAGCTGGCCAATTAGCCAAACTCTTCCTTTTCAAGACCCCTGCCTCTCCCTTTCAGGTAGCCAATGCAATATATCTCCACCACTCACCTCACCTCCGCCCCAGGGCAATACCTGACTCAATCCTGCCCTTCTGAGCAGTGCCCCATAATCCGAATCTTGATCTTCCCCTTCCTCTCCATAAAAAAAAAACAAAAAAAACAAAAAACAACTTTCTCTTCTTGAATATCATTTGCAAACTGTTCGACTTCCAACAAAATGGCTTTTGGGAAAGTGATCCAATGAACTAATCCATGCTAAGATATCAATGATTGGCATAGTCTTACCTTGGCCCTTCCAGGGTTATCTGTATTTTGAGGAGATAAATATCTTACCCCAAAGGAACCAATCCCTTGATAAATATTTCATATTTACCACATAAGTCCCATCTATTTTAAAGCTTTGTGATGAACCTTTTTTCTTTTTTTGTAATTTAATATTTTCTTTTTCCCCAGTTACATGTAAAAATATTTTTAACATTCATTTTCAGAATATTTGGATTTCCAAAGAACCTCTCTTTACAATGTGGTGACTTACAACGAGCACTGGATTTGAAGCCTGAAGTCCTGAGTTCAAATCCCAGCTCTCCTATTTACTGAAGTAATTTTGGGGAAGTCATCCTTTCTGGCTCTCAAATTCCTCATCTATAAATTAAGGAATTTGGACTGGGTAATCTCTAAAGTTTGGTTTGGACTTTGTTTGTTTGCAATCTATGACTTAGCAGCTACATTTCACACAGTTATTAAATGTCAAGGATGGGATTTAATTACAGGTCTTTCTGAATCCAAGCCAAACATGCTGACCACCACACCTAGATGCCTGTTGTATCCTAACAGTAGGAATTTGGAGATCTTTGTCAAATTTGGGAGCTATTTGGAGGCTGAAGAGGGACTTTCAGAGCCCCCCAAATCATACCTTGTAAGCTTCTACTGCCTCTGCCCATAAAAGAGTGTGTCCTTGATTTCAGGCAGGTCAAGAAGAATAACTAACTTTGGTAAAATGCCTTGAATCTTTGGGCAAGAGAAGGCATATGCTCACAGTCAGTATTGATGATTACATCCCATAAGCTGACTCATCAAAAAACTGGAAGGCTAGCATGCCAAATGATTTTTTTAAAGGAAACTTTTAAGGAAATGACTTGGCACTAACTTAGAGTTTCACATTAGGGACACACCAGCAAGCCCAGAGAAAGTTCAAGTTGAGATAAAGGCAAGTAATAGGTACACTATGTAGTGCATTGGATTCTGCCAAAGGGTAACTTCCCCTGGCTTGCTCTTGTTCCAGGGTAACTGTGGTACTGCTTGTTTTTTTTTTAATTGGATACACAGTCATTTGTATTTCGGTGTTTGGATCTCCCAACAAAAAGGTGAATATCTCACCATTTCTTTCTTTGTTTTAATGATTTTTAAAAGAGCTAGTAAGTGACAGAGTCTAGGTCCCAGGAGAACTATCTGTTCATTTCCCACCAAACTGTCCTCCTTCAGATTCTCCATCATGCCCACAAAGGTATCTTCTCCCCCAACCCCTTTCAGCTTCTTCTTGTGCATCTCCCCCCTACCCTGTTAGAATGTAAACTGCTTAATTGTTGTGGTTGGTGGTGGTGGTGGTGCCGGTGCTGCTAGTCCTTCATTCTCAAAGAGGACCATGACATCTGGAAGGTGATGTCACAACTTGCAAGTGAATTGAATTTAAGTGAGACAGAGCTGTGCAAAGGTCACTTGTTACCAGACCATAAGCAGACATTCAATCCACCAAAGGACCCATCTTTCTCAGTTTGGATCTGCCAGTTTACATTCCACTGACATATCTATAAAGAACCCAGTGTCCTCCCTGCCACAATGAGGCATTGAAGAAGTCACTTGGGAGATGTAAAAAAAGATTAACAAACGCTAATAAATTATCGATTTAGATCTGTACAGGCATACCTCGAAGATATTATAGGTTTGGTTCCAGACCACCTCAATGAAGCGAATATTACACTAATGTGAGTCACACAAATTTTTTTGGTTACCCAGTGCATATCAAAGTTATGTGTATACTAATACTGTAGTCTATTAAATGTATGATAGTATAATGTCTAAGAATACAATGTACATACCTTAATTGAAAAATATTTTATTACTAAGAAATGTTAACCATTATCTGAGTGAACCTTTAGGGAGTCAAAATATTTTTGCTGGTAGAAGTCTTCCCTTGATGTCGATGGCTGTTGGCTGATCAGGGTGGTGTTTGCTGAAGGCTGGGGTGGCTGTGGCAATTTCTTAAAATAAGACAACAATGAAATTTGCTTCATTGATTGGCTCTTCATTTCACAAAAGATTTCTCTGTAGCATGTGATACTGTCTGATAGCATTTTCCCTACAGAAGAACTTTCAGAATTGGAATTAATCCTCTCAAACTCTGCTGCTGCTTCATCAGCTAAGTTTATGTGATATTCTTCAACATTCTTGTGTCTCAGGGAATAGGGAGTCGGGAGAAGGAGAGAGATGGGAAGCAGCTGGTCAGTGGAACAGTCAGAACACACATAATCATTTGATTAAGCTCACCCCCTTATATGGGCACAACTCATGGTGCCCCAGAACAATTTCAACAGCAACATCAAAGATCACTGATCACAGATCACCATAACAGACATAATAGAAATGAACAAGTTTGAAATATTGCAAAAATTACCAAAATGTGACACAGAAACATGATGTGAGCACATGATATTGGAAAAATGATAGACTTGCACCACACAGGGTCACTTCAATTTGTAAAAACAAATTTAAACCCACAAAATCTGTGAAGCACAATACAACAAAGCACAATAAAATGCAGTTTCCTCTCTCTCTTGTGCCTATCTTGTAGTCATCCGCATTTTGTTTCCCCCGTTAGAATGTGTGCTCCTGGAGGGCAGGGAAGGGTTTTGCCTTTTGTTGCATCCCCAGCATCTGGCACAGTGCCTAGCATGTAGAAAATGCTTCATAATTGATTTTGCAAGGAGTACCTTTTTGGTGGCATCCTCTGTAAGGAATGACACATTAGGTCAATTGGTCCAGACTTGAGTGCAGCAGAACAGAAAGGAATAGATTTGATTTTGAAACCTAATCTGAATCGGATGTTCTTTCAGTCTTCAACTGAGGCAGCTTGGTGGCACAGTCACCCAGAGCCCTGGGTCTGGAGTCAGGAAGACTCAAGTTTAAATTTGACCTCTGACACTTAGGAGCCAAGTGACCTGAAGCAAGTTACTTGACCTCTGTCTTCCTCAGTTTCCTCAACTGTAAATAGCACTCCTTCCACCCACGCCCCCAGGATAATAGCAAATGAGATAATAATTTTGAGGTACTTAGCTCAGTGTCTGGCACATAGTAGGTACTTAATATGATTTGATCCATCCCCCGCTCCCTTCATCAGAGCAATGACCTCTTGGTAGGACTAAAAAGATTCAGAAGTCAAGGAATCAAAAAGCAAATGGCTTCCCTTTCCCCTGATCTGATAAGAATTAAATACAGAAGAAATTATAAAAAGAAGGCTCAGAAAGGGAAGGGCTACCAAAGAATGGGCTCAAGGCTATCAGTACTTTCTAGAACATATAGGGAAAGAGATTAGAACCATGCTTCCATTGGTATATGTCATTCCTAGTAAAGGAAACCTCCTCTACCAAAGCAACTTAATAACTTCTGAACAGTTATGGTCTCAGAGATCTGCCTAGAACGCTTGGCCATGGGTCACACAGCCAGGACGTGGCAGAAAGGAATATCTTGAAAACAGATCTTCCAGCTGAGAGGCCAGCTCTCTCTCCACTATGCCACACTATTTTGCAATGTAAGAAATAGAAATTAAGAAGTTCAGCAAAACAGGTCTTCTAATCACAGTAGCCCAGTTTCTCAAAAACTCTAAAATGGACTCCTTTGAATAATTACAAATATAAATTGCCCCTTAACCAAAAAAGATCAAACTGTCAATTTCATTTTTTTCATCATGATCCAACTAATTAATATTTTTTGGACATGACTTGATATTAAAATCTATGATGCTTTTTAAAAAATTTTAGAATTAAACCAAATATAATTCAATAAAATATTTAGTATGCATTATACTGCCACTCATTCTGACAAGGACTATTGAGAAATATTAATTTTAAGATACATGGTTCAGAGATGCAGGATCATCTTTATTCATGAAATTATGTTCCCAGAAATAGTCTAGATTTAATTTACACAAATTGTGCTACTGTGAATCCCTCTCCAGCAATTATATCTACTGGTTCCTGTCTTCAGTGGTCCATAGCAAATACCTAACAAGTTATTACGTGAGTGTTGTGTTTTATATCTACATATATGTATGTACACATGTATATATGTATATATATACATACATATACATACACACATATATTTTTACTTCGTGTAAGGGTCAAGGTGGGACCACCCTATCTGAACTAGATGAGAACATACCTCAAATCAATTAAAAGACCTTAGACTAAATGTGAAAAGTCTTTTAAAACAATTAGATGAAATGAAGTAATTGTATATCAGTCTTTTCTAATGGCTAGAAAACTTGGTCATACTTCCAGGGAACATCTATACATTATCAATAAAATCCAGAGGGGATCTATTTTCCAGAAGTCAGAGTGTTTGACTCTATCAAAAACCACTGAGTAGGAACCATTTGAGAGAAAGGCAAGGTCTTGGCTTTAGCATTGGCCAGATCTCATTTCCCAACTATCCCTCTTTAACCAGAGAAGGACTTGGTTTCTTCAAAGGGTCTGGAGAATATTGAATTTTCCCATTGATGCGCTAGCATCTTGCCCTAAAACAGCCATGACTTCTGTCTTCTCATCAGTGTCCTTAGGTGTTCCCAAGTCAGCTGATGGCAATATATGCATCATCAGAACCAAGGACAGACTGTACTCAAGGCTCTATAAGGAGCCCAACAAAGACATTACATCATGTCTAAGGGTAACTTTTTGAGCATCCTATGAATAGGAGAAAAAGACTTCCAGCAGCCAGCAACTATGAGCTACCCCTTTACCATGTGTTGTCTTAACTTGAATCCATTCACCTTTGGACACTGCGTGTCCTTTGGAAAATATATTTTGTACCAACTGCCTTACTGTATGACCTTAGTAAATACCCCCTTCTAGAAGCTACTTAAAGCTGGCTGCCTAGATGATCCTCAACTGACAATTTGGGGAAGAAGCTCAGTGATAAGGTCTTGAGACAATGGCATTAGGGAATCACTCCTGAGCCATCACGTGTATTCCCTGGAACCCAAAATGGGGAGAAGTGGCCAGCCTAACTTAGGGAACTTCTCTTTTCAGTGAGAGTAGGAATTGAGATAAGGCTTCTCAAGGCATATATGGTACATACATATGTATATACACACACAAACATATGTATATATTCTGAACTCAAGTTCAGATGAAACTGGAGAAGTCAAATGGAAAAAAAAATCCGTTTCAAAACAAAACCAGAATGTTGGACATATATATATATACAGATTGTTCAGTTTTGCATGATGTCTTAAAAAATAATTACAGACTAGGGCATAAAAGTCTAATAAACAAATGCAAAAAGGCACAGATACTAGACACAGCATTTCCTGACAATAAAAGTTGTAATCAATGAGTATTTAAAGAATATAGACTTCAATGGAGATTAATATAATCCTAAAGAATGCATAGGTTGGAAAGAAATCTTCGACACAATAAACAATTTCACCAAATGAAATGACGATGATGAAACATTTTCAAACTTTGGGGCAGAGCTAAAGTTGTCGCTAAAGTAAAAAATTCTGTTTCTAAATACTTTAATTAAAAAGTAAAACTGAGGTTAAGAAAGCTGAGGTGACTTGCTCAGGGACACATTATAAGTGTTTGAATTGAGAACCCAGCTCTTCCTGTGCCATGCTGGATAAAATAATGTGCAGTGATAGGGATGGTAAAGAGTTGGCATCCTTTCTTGAAAGAATCTATAAATTCAAATTATCATACTCCTTATAATTTTCATTTAGAAGTCACCAAAGGTATCTCATAACCAAATTTTCTAAAATTCCATCTAGGTCCTTAATTTTCTTGTTTATCTTTCTGTTAGATCTTCCGAAGTCTGAAAGGAGCAAATTAAAGTCCCCAACAACTAAGTTTTCTTTAGAGACATCCAAGAGTATAACAGGCAACCTAGAAAGGTAGGGGGCTTACCTACCTTGGAAGTCTTCAAGCAGAGGCTAGATGACCACTTGTCAAGTATACTACATTGGTGATTCCTTTTGAACTAGATAGACAGCAAGGAACCTTCGAAATCTCAGATTCAGTGCTTCTGTGAAAAGAGAGGGAGAAAAGCATAGCAAAATTAATTCACATATCAAAAGAATTTGATGCTATATGCAATGTTTCCCACTCATGGTCCCCCACCTTGGATAAAGCATAGATGGTATGTTTTCCATCTCCATTTCCATAGATGGAAAAGTATGGGGCAATGTAAACTTGTTATTTAAAGTCCTTCATACTCTGAGTCCAACCTACCTTTCCTGGTTTATTTCACATGACTTCCCTTCATGTGTTCCAAATGCTAACTAAAGTGACCTATGTGGGGTCCCTCAAACTCAGCTTTCCCTTTCCCTCTATCTCTTAGAATCCCTTCAAGGCTCAACTCAGGGGCTAACACCTAGGGGAACTCTTCCTGATTCCCCCAGGGGTTATTACTCTCTCCTACCTCAAATTGTCATACATGTGTTGTTCTGATTATGTATTGTATTCTCTCAACAAAATGCAAGGTTCTTGAGGGTAGGGCCTTTTTCATTCTGGCTTTGTAACTTCACAGCCTAGCATGCAATACCCTACACATAACAAGTAATCACTTGTTATGTGATTTATGTACGTATTATGTATGTATATGGTATGTATCATATTGCATGATAAATTCCTTAAGGCAGAGACCATCATTATTAAGACAGGGCCTATCAGTAGTAGTAGCTGTTGTTGTAATAATAATAGTTAGCATTTAGATGGCATGTTAAGGCTTATAAAACACTTTAAAAATGTCTCATTTGATTATCACAACCACCCTCAAAGTAGGTGCTATTATCCCATTTTACAGATGAGAAAACTGAGGCTGCGAGAGGTTAAAGGACTTGCCCAGGGTCACACAGCTTGTA
>CM053626.1:34882574-34910534 GCA_028646595.1 Phalanger gymnotis
AAATATAGTTAGTCTTTCACAACATGAGTATTGTGGAAGGGTTATACATAATGATATGCATGTGGCCTATGTTGAATTGCTTGCCTTCTTAGGGAGTGTGGGTAGGGAGGGAAGAGGGAAGAGAATTTGGAACTCAAAGTTTTAAAAATAGTTGTTCAATAACAAAAAACAAAAGTTTTTGCATGCAACTAGGAAATAAGATACACAGGCAATGGGGCAAAGAAATTAATCTTGCCCTACAAGAAAGTAAGGGAAAAGGGGCTGGGAGGGGAGTGGGTGACGGAAGAGAGGGCTGACTGGGGAACAGGGCAACCAGAATATATGCCATCTTGGAGTGGGCAGGAGGGTAGAAATGGGGAGAAAATTTGTAATTCAAACTCTAGTGAAAATCAATGCTGAAAACTAATATATTAAATAAATTTAAATGAAAAAAAAAGTCCAACGGCTTCCTATGACCTCAATTCAAACTCCTCACTTTGACATTTAAAACCCTTCACAATTTATCTTCAATCAGCTTTTTATAACTTTATTATATATTACTTCTTGGTAATATTACTTCTTGGATATATTACTTCTCTTTTTTTACTCTTTAGTCTAGTTAAACTGCCTACTTACTGCTTCTCACACATAACCCTCCATCTCCTCTCTCTGAACCTTTGCATAGGCTGTGCACCATACCTGTAACATATTTTCTCCATCTCTGTCTCTTGGAACCCCTAGATTTCTTCAAAATTCAATTCAAATACCACCTCCAGGAAGCTTTTCCTTATCACCCCAGCTGCTGGTGCCTCCTCACTAAATTATCTTGTATTTATTTTTGCACATGTTCGTATTTACCTATCAGGTATACATGTTATATACATTATCTCTGACAGTAGACTGCGACCCCCTTGGGGGCAGGCACCATTTCACTTTTGTCTTTGAGTCCCTCAGTGCTTAGGTACTTAATTACATACGTACATAAGTACATAAGTACATATTAGGTACTTAAGGGTGTGTGCCAGCAGCAGCGCAGTGTAGGATGAAGTAATTAAACACACACACAACACACACATATATACACACACAGGGCTAGGCGAGTCATATAGTCTGTCTATAGACTGACTTTAATGGGGGCACTGACGGTCTTTTATTCAGGTTAATGTTGAGTCATTCTGACTTCTCATAAAACTACACTGCTGTAATGCATCAACATAGAATATTTTTTTATCTCCTTGTTCCTGGGTATGAAACATTTGTTCCCTCAATGCTAGCCCTATTGAAACATTTCTGTTCTTTCCCATGCGGATGGCAGCTGTGAGGGCGGGTCCTTGCCTCATCCTCTTATCCTTCATGGCCTTGCCTTGCATAGACCTAAACAGGATATAGCTGGCTCTCCACAGGTGTGTGTATGCGTTGCTTTGACATTAATAAATGCTTTTTGATTGATTAATTCCTCTGAGGCAGAAGGTAAAAATGAAAGAGTGAGACATGCTATTAAAAGGTTTCAAGGCCCAGAGAACAAAGGAGGGAGCTCACAGTGACTGGTCTCAATGTCCTCAATGAAATGGGAAGCTAGGTCATCCCCTCTCTGGGGCCAGCCTCTGAGTCTTGCAGCTCGAAGAGTTTACAATCGCTTTGGAGAAGGAAGAAAGAATACGTACCAACCTTCCTCGCTTTGTGTCCATGTCTACTTTTCTCCTGTGCTTACTTGGCATGTGTTTCTTTAGAATCTTGGTGGCTTCAGAGCCCATCTGAGGATTAGAGGCACACAGGGCTCAGAGAGGGATGAGATGGCCACTCCTCAGGACAATGTCTTCTTCGCTGTTCCAGAGGTGGACCATTTTCTTCTAGCACATGCACCTCAGACTCACTATGTGAACTAAATCATATTTCTAATTTGATTTTTAAAAATAATGTTTTGTCAGGCGTGGTGGTATATAACTATAATCCCACCTAGACAGATGGATAGAAGACAGGTAGACAGACCGATTGAGATGATATGCTACGACACGATATGATATAGACATATATATATATAAATAATAGTTTTGTTAATAACACTTTCAAAATATATTCTAAACAGTAGAATTATTGGGTCAAATTGCAGGAGGGCTTGGGGCTAACTTTTACTCCATACTGCCAGATTGCTCTCTTAAATGAAGGGAGGAGTTTTTAATTCCTTTTCCATTGCTTTAAACCACTAATGAGATGAATGCGAATCAAAACAACTTTGATGTTTTGCTTTATGAAAAAGCTAATTGTCCAAAATGACAAGAGAAAGGAAAATTAATTTGGGAGAGGTATGCAAAGAGGAGTGCACTAATTCATGGGCAAATGGACCATCTGTGATCTGGTCCAGCCATTCTGGAAAGCAATTTGGCATTATGCTAAGAAAGAGATGCCCACACCTTTTGATGTAAAGATCTAACAGCTAGGCATGTATTCCCAGAAGGTCAATGGTTAAAAAGGGCTGCATCTACATGAAAATATTTGTAGCAGCAATTTTTTACAGTAGCAAAGAATTGGGAACAAAGTAGATGCCCATCACTTTGAGAATATCTAAGCAAGGTGTAAGTGAATGAACTGGAATGTTACTGTAGGATATGATGAATATAGAGAAGCATAGGAAGACGTGTGAACTGATGCAAAGTGAAGTAAGCAGAACCAGGGAAATAATATACACAATGACTAGCACGAATGGAAAGAATCACTGTACTTTTGCTCAGTATGGAAGTAGAGGTTTCCACCTAATATATTTTGTAAAAAATATTCTTTGGAAGACTGAAATAGCAGGTGGAAAAATAACAGCATTCATTCAACCATTTTTTTTCATTCATTCATCAACCATTTACCAGGTGAAAATGCTGTATTTCACTGTAGTTGAAAGGAAGTAAGTGCCTCAGGCTCTAATTATTAAAGTAAGGAGAAGACTAGACCTTAGAACATAGAGAAAATTAAAGGGATTTGTCCTAAAATAACTTTCTAAGCAAAGCAAAACAAGAAAAAAATCACTTTGAACTTTTAAGTCCTCCATGAATGCTGGGAAATCAGATTTATTGGGCATTTTCTGAAATTACTAGTTACATTTGGTTGAATAAATGCCCCCAAATATAATTAAAATGTTAAGAATATAGACTATGTGAACTTCATTGGAAGAACTAAGGAAAATATTCATTATCTTGTCTCTTTAGGACACACCACAATGCAGCTTGAGTATTTTAGAAGGCTTTACAATTGTATACTATTTGTAGTGACAAACCCAGGAGAACAGAAACAAATATCTGCTGCCTACATAGTGTACTCCCTTGTCCTCCCATCCCTATTTTCATTGTCACTTCTATTCCATCATCAAATTCAGAGGTCATATTCCCAGACAATGAGACAGGGTGGAAAGAGGCCTGGCTTTGGAGTCAGAAGAAGTGACCAGATTCAAATACTGTCTCTCTTACTTCTGTGGGTCTGGTTTTGGCCACTGTCAACAGGCAGAGACACTTGTGTAGAAGTGTAGGGGAAAATTGATCTGAGAGATGGACAATTACTCGGAATACCAAGTTCCATCCTGACCCTGATCTTGCAGGAAGGCTGGTAGTGGTAGAGAAAAGCAGGAGGCTATTGCAAGTTGGCAGATTAAAGAGGATGCCAATGCAAGCTGGCAGACACTTGAAAGTGGCCATGAGGATTTGCCAGGAGGAGGAGGCATCCGTGTTGCAGACAGTGGGGATAGGACTGATCACATATTTAAGCCAGGTGCCAGTGAGAAAAGTAGAGACAGGAACCTGCAGGCCCTGGGGCAGCGAGAGAGAGAGAGAGAGAGAGAGAGAGAGAGAGAGAGAGAGAGAGAGAGAGAGAGGGAGGGAGAGAGAGAGAGGGAGGGAGGGAGACATTGGCTCAGGCTAAAGGCACCTGGCCATTTACATTTCTTTGTCATCATCCCCAAGCAGTTCTGCTAGGAGCTAGTAAACTTTCCATCTCTCAGAGAAGGTCACTTATTCCTTTTCTTGCAATATGTAGTAGAGTATGTGTATAACCAACTTGCTTATCCCTTACCTGTTACTTTCAATTTATATTTTTTTAATTTACTTATCACAAAATATACTGGAAAGCGATTTTGACCCTGACCCAGAAAGGATAGAAATTTTAATTAATGAGATTTTCGTAAACTCAGTTTAGAGTTTGCAAGTACAGACTAACTGGGGGCTCAGTGCTATACATTTAAAAGAGATTAGAATTTATCACAAGGGTTGGTTTTTTTAAAATGAATTCCCTGAAAGAAAAAGAGCAAGATACCCCTGGGAAGATATCCCCTGGCAAAAATGAGCTAGTATTTCCTCCCTTCCTGATTTTTCTCTTACTATTTTTAAAGTGCTCTCAAATTGAGCCTTGTGACATTTTGCTTTGCTTCTGGGATCAAGAAATATTTTAACATTTGTTTCCATTTCTTCAACAATATTCATTGAGGACTATGGTATGTGCATAAAGGATATTAAAGAAATTGTTCATTTTTACAGATGCAAATTGTCAGTGCTAAAAAAAAACTCAAGTTAAAGCCCGTCTAGTATAAGCTCCCTATTTTATTGATGGTGAAACTGAGGCACAGAAAAAATGAAATGACTTGCTTGAGATTTCACAATTTGGAAAATGGCAAAGACAAGAATTCGAACCAGGAAGCCCAGTTCTCTTTCCACTGTTCCAATCATGTATTTATCTACACTTTTGTAATGAGACTCAAAACATAATAATAACTGATACTTTATAGCACTTTAAGGCTTGCAAAATGTTTTACATGCATAGTTGTGACCCTGGTCAGGTCACTTAACCACTGTTTGCCTCGGTTTTCTCATCTGTAATGTCTTCATGTTATAGATGAGGAAGCATAGGTTCAGAGACTTAAGTGATCTACTATAATCATATACATCATGATTATTAAAGGTAGGATTCAAATCCAGTGCTTCTGAGTTCAATCCACTCTACCACACTGCCTCCCTTTGGTCAAAACAAGGCCAAAGGAGAGTAGCTGTAGAGGCCCACACCTATAGTGGTGTTCTATTCAGAGCTATAGCTAAGCTTGAGTGACCAGGGCTTTTCCCCAGGACACTGAGTTTAGTGGGCACTGATTGCATGTACATAGTTATGACAACACCTATAATCCATTAGTAGTACAAAAACAATAGAGCTTAGCCCCTAGTATAAAATGGAAAATGGATTTTAATTCTATTTTTAAGACAACAGTCAAGCTGGCATAGGTTTAATACTCTCACACACAGTGCGAGTCTAAACTCCTTACCCATGAAACTTCACCCTTCACCTATATGCTGGATAAACTTGCTCGAAGGTCAAGCTTTTGTCTCATAATTACCTCTACCCAGGTAGTCTCTAGTCATTTAAGTCTTGATTCTATTATTCTAATTTGTATCTCCATCCTGGTATGTTCTACTTTTGTACCCTCACCTACCACCTACTCAACCCCAAACTCTGGTTGATTCAACCAAAGCTATTACAGACTACTCCCATTATCTGCAGCCTAACCCAATTATGTGAAGACTATTCCCATTTTCTGAATGGGGAGGAGCTCAGGTGACTCTCCTCCCATCTCATCATAAAAACATCTACCAATAGATATTGTCTTACCTTTGTCGGGGGAGGTCCGAATGATCTATTTTAAGACCAGTCAGAAGGAAGACATGCCTACCCTGTCAGCCCTCACTCAAGGTCTTTGGTCATTGAGGGAGGCCATTGACCCAGTTTATTGGTTACTGTTAGCCTACCAATAAATTGATCATGCTTAGAACCTTGTCTCTCAGTTTCTCTTAATTTTCAAAAGTAACACTAGTTAGTAAGAATGATTAGTTAAAAGAGGATACTATGAAATAATGGGATGGGGTATGACTAATTCTTATGCCCTATCCTGCTGCTACTTCCTATTCCCTAGCAAGGGCTTTAGGAGGGTGCTCCAAAATCTCAGAGGTCCCCTTTGCCCTATTCCCCTCAACTGAGGCCACTCTCGATACTAGACCTGGAAACAGCATGTCATGTACTTGCACTGAGCCTCAGAATTCCCAGCTATAGCTACGGCTCCACCTTATCCACACCATATAGCTAAGAAATATATCTCTTCCAAACAGCCAAATTTTATTATTGAGTCACTTCAGTCATGTCTGACTCTTCATGACCATATTTGGGGTTTTCTTGGCAAAAAATACTGGAGTAGTTTGCCCTTTCCTTCTCCAGCTCATTTTACAGATGAGGAAACTGAGGCAAACAGGTTAAGTGACTTGCCCAGGGTCACACGGTGAGTGTCTGTGGCTGGGAAAATGAGTCTTCCTGACTCCAAGCCCAGCACTCTATCTACTGAGTCACCTACCTGCCCTAGGGGGCCAAAAAATAGCCCCCAAAATGAACAATTTCTGTCAAATTGAGGTCCAAAGCTATTCTTTACTAAATTCATACCTCTAAAACATCTCCCTATCTTGCCCAGATCTGGGCTATTATCAGTAACAAACAGCTGTTCGGGTTCAGTAACTCTGAGTCTCTTAGAACCATGGTCCATCTTAATGAGGCATTCTAGGTGAAAGGTCTAGGTAGCAGAAAAAGCTACCTCCCTCCATTTCTATCGCCTTCTTTTGTGAACAATGCCCAACCAACACCATTGGAATTAGACGTTTGTGATGGAAGAGATCCTCTGAGGCCCTATCTCAAGCAGATTAGGCTTCTTTTTCCTTAAAAGGTCCTGAAACTGTCTTTGAAATTAAATTAGTTCATGGGATTAAGGCTCAGACCAGGCTCCCAACTTCATTGCAATGAGGCCACAAGGCTCTCCCACTTATTTGCTGAGGCTGCTGGCCAGATCCCAACAGCACAACCAACAACAGGACTGTGCTTAGCTAAATCATCATGGTGTCCTCACTGAACATCGTTGCCAAGTATCATTCTCCTGCTACGGATAAGTAGACCTCCTTTTGATAACTGTTAGATGTATCACAGGCATTGAATTTTGTTCTACTATCAAACATAAAGTAACAGGAGAGTGGCCTGAGTTAGGCCTTTCTTACATCTGATGACGGTCAAGCATGACTAGAATAGAATGATTTCACTGAAGTGAGATATGAGAGGTAGAGAGACAGGTGAGCCCAAGGCTCTGGAATGAGGAGGGGTGATATAGCCTTTACATAAGAAGGCAGAGTCAGGCCTTGGTAGGGGAGGCAAGGGGCAGAGTCAGGCCCCGGTGAGAGTAGCACTCCTCTGAACCTTGGGGGATCAGTTCTTGATTCCCAGATGAGAAAGCAGCAAGTGGCAAGCCCCAGGAGCAGGCATCAGAGTGGGTCCTGGTAGCAGTAGCAGCAGGGGAGGCCCGAGCATCAGTGGCAGCAGAGTGGGCATAGACGGACACCCTAGCAGAGTGGGTACTGGCCTAGCAGAGTCGAAGGCAGGCCCATTCATCATCCTCTTCTTAGTGTAATATAAAACAGATCACCCCTCCACATCACTACCAGGATAGTACCCAGGGATCATTGGACAGCTCCCGACAGGGAGGGTTTAAAGGACATTGGAAACTCCTTTGAAGGGTCTTTACACTATTTTGTTTTGTCTTATTTTTGGTATCTTTCTATTTTAGTTTTTCTTGTCTTCATTCCAAGTGGCTCATGTTAGATTCTTGCTTTGCCAAAGTCAGAGTTACCCAAAAAGATTCTTAAAGCTATTTAAGAGGTAGAAAGACCGCTAGAAGACCTTCCTAACCTTACCACCAACGGGTAGAGTATAGTGGAAGCAATATCCTAAAATCTCAGCTAGTTTTTTTTCTTTAAAAGGCACTGAAACGATCCTGGAGATTTAAATGGCCCAGGAAACAAGCATTCAGGACATTGGCACAACTTCCCAGTCACCTGAGTACAAAAAGCCACAAAGATGTCCAGTTTGCTCACTGAGGCTTCAGTCTCTGGACCAAGAGTATGACTAGTCATTACAATGTTTCCATCAGATGAATCGACATGGTGTCCTCACAGTAAATCTTTGTTAAAAATCCTTCCCCTACTGTGGACAAGCAAACCTCTTTTTAAAATGTTCTATGATTGTCTCATTACATTTCAGTATCAAATCTAAACTACCAAGGGACTGCCATGAGTGAGACTTTTCCTACAAGAGCACCCAAATCCCTTGTAACCCCACATCAGGGCCTCAGCCCTGAATTTGACAAATTCTATTTGAAATCCTTTACGATAGAAGTGTCCACTTTTAAACCTAGAGTTGAGAAAATATTTTCTCTGTGAAAATGTTTGCTATGTTTTAAACTCTGAGATACTATTCCATCTTCTCATGTTTTAAATGCTTTGCTCCTGAGATGTTTTGATGTTTGTCTCTTAGCAGACTAAAATATAACCAAGTCCATCAGTCCTTAAATATATACATATGTGTGTATAACTATATATCTACATATGAGTTTTGAGGAAGTAAGGCATATGACCAAAACAATTTGCTTTCCATCCCCCCTTCCCCTACACCTCTCTCAGGATCATCTCAAAGTATAGATAGGGCTGAGGAAAATTAATATTATACTGTATCATTTGATAATTAATATTATTCTGTAGTCCATTCTTTTTGTCAAAACCCCCTCTCTTAACCTAATTCAAAAGGAGACCTATCCCAGTCTGAACTAAGATGTGGTTGAGGAATGTGATTGTTCCTAGTTCCCACCCCTATCTGCTCCTTTGCCATTTTATACAGGATCCCTGATTCTGCTCACCTCATAAACAGCTTGGGCTAGACCCTCCCCAGGGGATGACTCTACTGTTTATGCTTCTCATTTTCAAAGTTAGGGGTGTCTTGGTCTCTAAGGAGAACGTTAAATGAGGAAGATACCAATGGGTTTTATTTCCTAGCCAAGATTACTAAAGGCAATTGATACCAATCAAGCAATCAACCTTTCTTAATTACCAATGATCATCCACACCTGAAAGCCAACCCATCTACCAATCAGGATTGCCTCACCTTGACCAGGGGAGGTCCAAATGATGTACCGTTAGACCAATCAGAAGACAGACACACTTGGGTTTAAAAGACACTGTTGGCCCTCACTTGGGGTCTGGTCATTGACAGAGAGGTGCAGTAGACCCAATTTTTCTGGTGACAAAAAATTGGCCATACTCAGGTCCCTGGCCTTTGTTGAGGTGCCAGCATGACCCACGTTACCAACAGTTCCATGTTACTGTTTAAAAAAGTATATCTTGCCCTGGAGAAAACTTTGCATTTGTTGCAATTTTGTTCAACACAGGGCAAAATCTAAGTATATTTCCGCAAACAGGAGAAAGCTTTGGATTTGTCTCTGTTAAAACTTTGGCACCATTTTCTGTATAGATTGTTTAAAAAAAAAAAAGTCACGCTTAAAAGTGTAAAAAACCAGCTCCGAGGTCAAGAAACAAAACAGCTTCTCTCCACATCATCATTCACAGTGGTATGAAGTAGACAGTCTGCTTCTGACATAATTTCTCACTTAAAAAAATTTTTGTTGCCAACTTTTGTTTTTAAATCACTTAAATTTCCCCCCTACATCCTCCCTTCCTTTCTTATAGAGAGCCATCACTTATAAGAAAATATTTTAAGAGAGAGAGAATCAGCAAAAATCAACCAGTCTATGAAAATACAAATGTGACAGTACATACAATGTTCCATACTCATGGAACTATGGCTCATGGTTACACATTGCAAAGGAGTAGAGGGAGGTGTTTCTCAGATCTCTTCTTCAGGGCCAAGCCTCTTCTTTGTAATGCAAACCCCTGACATTTTCAAGTATGTGAGGGTTTACTTTGGTTTGGAAGTTGGCAACTCTTACCAAGAAATCCAATTTTCTTGGCTAGAAATAGGGATGGAAAAACATGACACTCCCAGGAATGTGTTTGCCATTTCACCAAGAAATATCATTCATTTTGAAAAGCAAGTGGTTTCCCAGGCTTTTATGTTGGAGATGGTCTGTTTCCATGGGAAGACATCCATGTACCAGGATGGAGTCTGTGTGAGTCACCTCAGGGCTCTGGGCCTTTTCAACAGGCTTCAAGGTTTCTTTTGTGAACTAGAAGGAATAGAGTTTCTGTCCAGTGTCTATTAAGACCTAGTACATTGTTGGGGCTCTGTAAAGATTAAACAACACTTAACAGGGACCTGGAGACCCTTCCCAACGCCCTGCAGAGTAGAGGGGAAGTGGTGCCCTGGGAGAACCAACGACCCCGGGGAGCTGCGATGGCAGCATGCCTGGTAGTTGTGGGTAGGAAAGATATGCCAACCTCAAGCATGCGGACTGTTGTCTATTTTCATGATTATTTTTAGCTTCTCTTGTGCCAGGCACTGGATCAAACCTATTAAAGGCATACCGTCTGCTCCCAAGGAGCTAACGTCCTGCCTCAATACAGAGACTTGGAAGAGGGGGTTATGTTCTTTGTTCTTAACCTTTTTATAGGGGTGGGGGAGTTCTTGAATTTTCACTTCATGCTGACTTCAGATACAGAGCTTTGCCACTTCTTTCATAGAGTGGGGTATAGCAAAAACAAGTGTTCCTGCCCCATGGTCAGGGATCTGGACATTGAGTTATCAGCCTACTTATAATCTCCAGCCTTCGCTGAGATGTTTTAAATTTGGTGGTACCTTAGGTGATAGGGACAACTTGGTGCCACAGTGGATACAGTACTAGCCCTAGAGTCAGGAGGACCTGAGTTCAAATCTGGGCTCAGATATTTACTAGCTGTGTGACCCTGGACAAATCACTTAACCCTATTTGCCTCAGTTTCCTCATCTGTAAAATGAGCTGGAGAAGGAAACGGCAAACCACTGTAGTATCTTTGCCAAGAAAACCCCAAATGGGGTCACAAAGAGTCAGACATGACCAATCAACTAAACAACAACCATCTTAGGTGATGTACAGAAGGCAGTAGGGCAGAGCAGAAGGTACAATAATCCTGACTCTACCAATGACTTACTGATTGCTTAGCTTCATTTTTCTTATCTATGAAATGGGGGCAGGGATATTCTTCCTGAGAGGTAATATTGCATGGTGGATAGAGGGATGGCTTTGGAACCAGGAAAACCTGGATTCAAGTACTGCCTCTGATGAATGTGAGCTGGGTAACCCCCAGCAAAACACTTAAAACTCTCAGTGATCCAGGCAATTTTCTTAAACCTCTAAGTTGTGGAGAAGTTGGCTATCTGCATCAGTGGAAGGACTATGCATGCTGGGATTTCTGATACAGATGAGATCACAGGACTAGACCAAAATAATAATAACAATAATAATAAATAAGGTCACTACTCACCTCACAGGATCATTTTGCTGAAAGGAGTTTGTAAACCCGAAGCCCAATATAAAAGAGGGTTATTACAAGACTTCGTGGATCTGTTGTCTTTCATTTTCCCATCAAGAGAAAAGAGATTGGGATTTAGGGCATTGGACTTGGAGTGAGATAGATTTGGTTTCAAATCCTAAGCTAGGTGACCTTGGACAAGGCACTTGAATTCTCTTTGCCTCAATTGTCTCACCTATAAAATGAGAGAGTTGGATTCTAAGGTCCTTTCCAATTTTAAGCCTGTAGCCCTGTGTTTGTTTAGTAGAGCAATAGGATCTGCTTGGAATTCTTACTGCCCACCTTCTCCCTCTATCTCCCCCCCACTACCAGCTCCATAGACTGCTGGCCATTCTGCTTTTCTAAGTTCTATCCTTCCTTCAAATCTAGCAAGTTTCAACAGTTCCAGGAAAGCCTCCCCAACTATCCCAGGACTCAATGGGCACTCCTTTAAATAAATATATATGTATATATACATATATATATGTGTATATATACATATACATATATATACATATACATATTCTGTTTTTTCATTACCATATATCCTTTGTCCCTCTCAGAAAGCCAACCCGTGTAGCAAACAGTATTTTAATTTTTTAATTAATTAATTAACTTTTAGTTTTAGTTTACAACACTTAGTTCCTCAAGTTTTTGAGTTTCAAATTTTCTCCCCCTTCCTCTCCTCCTCCCTCCCCACCCAATACAGCATGTAATCCAACATAGATTCTACATATACCTTCACACTAAACATATTTTCACAAGTCAAGTTGTAAAGAAGAACTATGACCAGTGGAACAAACCACGAGAAAGAAGAAACAAAACAGAAACAAGAAGAAAAAAGAAAAAGAGCAGGCAGTTTGCTTCAATCTGAATTCGGACTCCATAATTCTTTCTCCAGATGTGTATCACTTTTTCCATTATGAGTCCTTTAGAGTTGTCTCAGAACCTTGCATTGCTGAGAAGAGCCAAGTCTATCAAAGTTAGTCATCATAGATACCACGTGTTTATAATGGTGTATAATGTTCTCTTGGTTCTGCTCCCCTCACTCAGCATCAGATGATATAAGTCTTTCCAGGTTATTATGAAGTCCATCTGCTCCTCATTTCTTATACCACAATAGTATTACATTACATTCATATAACACAACTTGTTTAGCCATTCCCCAATTGATGGGCATCTCCTTGATTTCCAATTCTTTGCCACCACAAAAAGAGGTGCTATAAATATTTTGGATCCTTTTCCCGCTTGTATAATTTCTTTGGCATATAGGCCTAGAAGTAGTATTGCTGGGTCAAAGGGTATACACATTTATAAAATAACCCTTTAGGCAAAGTTCCAAATTGCTCTCCAGAATGGCTGGATCAGTTCACAACTCCACCAACAATGCATTAGTGTTCCAATTTTCCCACATCCTCTCCAGCATTTATGATTTTCCTGCTTTGTCATGTTAGTCAATCTGACAGGTGAGAAGTGGTAATTAAGGGTCAGTTTGATTTGCATTTCTCTAATCAATGGTGATTTAGAGCATTTTTCATATGACTATAGATATCTTTAATTTTTTCCTCTGGAAAAAAAATAAGCATAACTAATCAACATATTGAAAAAGTCTGAAAACCTGGGTGATGTGTAACACCTGTGGACCTCCTGCCTCTACAAAAGAGAAAGGCAGGTAAGGGGTTGGGTTATCTGCATATATTTTTTCATTTGAGTCCTGCTTGATTTTTATAATTTTCTTACATTTTCTTTTGTTTTGTTTTGGGTTTTTTTGGTGTGTTGCTGTTTTTTCCATTTACATTGTTATAGTTAAACAAATCATTTTCTTGGCTCTGCTTCATTCTGCATCAGTTCACATAGATCTTTTCATGCTTCTTAGTATTTATCACATTTATGGTTTCTTATGGCACAGTAATATTCCATTGCATTCATGTACCACTTAGCCATTCTCCTATTGATGGGCATTGACTTTGTTTATTATTCTTTGGTATCACAAAAAGTGTTGCTATAAATATTTTGGAGTATATGCAGACTTTCTTTGTACTGATGGCTGCCTTGGGGTATAAAAAGTCCAGTAATGAAATCTCTGTTTCAAACTATATGGACATTTTAGTGACTTTATTTGCAGAGTACCAAACTGATTTTAAAAGTGGTTGTACTATTCCAAAGCTTCACAAACAATTTATTAGTGTGCCTATCATCCTACGACTCCTCCAAAAATTACTATTGCAATTCTTTGTCCTTTTTGTTAATTTGCAGGGTATGTAGTAAAACCTCAATGATGTTTTGATTTGCATTTATCTTATTATTCCCAATTTGGAGCATTCTTTAATTGTTTTTAATGCAATTTTTCTGAGAATTGTTTGAACATGTGTATATATACATATATATGAGAGTAGAGTATATATACATATGTGTGTATATGTATATGTTTATATGGATGAAGGTAGAGCTGGAGATGGATAGTAGGGGAAAGTAATACCCTGGGAAAGCCAGTGACTCAGGGGAGTTGAAGTGCCAGTGAGCCTTGTAGTTGTGGATAGAAAAGATATGCCAACCTCAAACATATGGATTGTTCTCTTAGATAGATAGATAGATAGAGAGAGAGAGAGAGAGAGAGAGAGAGAGAGAGAGAGAGAGAGAGAGAGAGAGAGATAACTTGGTGTTAGTCATTTTTCAGTTGTGTCCAACTTTTCATAGCTGCATTTGGGGTTTTCTTGTCAAAGATACTGGAGTAGTTTGCCACTTCCTTCTTCAGCTTATGTAATGGATTAGAAAACTGAGGCAAACAGGGTTAAGTGACTTGCCCAGAGTCACACAGCTAGCCAGATTTTAACTCAGGGAGATGAGTCTTCCTGACTCCAGGCTTAGCACTCTATCCACTGAATAATCACCTAGCTGCCCCAGACATATAGATATCTACATATCTATATCCAAATATCTTAGATACCAAACCCTTATCATAGAAATTTGATACAAAGATTTTTTTCTCATTTAACCACTTATTCTAGACATATTAATTTTATCTGTGCAGAAGCTTTTCAGTCTCAAGTAATCAAAAGAATCTATTTAAGCTTTTGTAATTACCTCTATCTCTTGTTAAGAATATACCTCCTACTCATAGCTTTGAGGGGTATATGATTTTCTCTTTTAAATTTTTTACAACATGATCTTTAATATTAAGGTCATGTATCCATTTAGAATGGATTGCGAAATATGGTGTGATGTGTTACACTCAGCCTAATTTCTGCCAGACTGTTTTCCAATTTTTCCAGTAGTTTTTATTAAATAAGGGATTTTTTCCAAGCCAATTTACGTTTTCCACTTTATCAAACAGTGGGCATTCTTATTTCACTTACATTTATTGAGTTCTATTTTTTCTAAATCTCCCTTGTCTAGTCTATTCCATTGATACATCGATTTTTAACCAATACCAGATGGTCTTGATGACTGCCATTTTATAATATAGTTTGAAGTCTGGAAACACTATTTCCCCCTTTGAATCTACTTCTTTTCATCACTTCCTTAGCTGTTCTAGATCTTCTGTTTTTCCAAATAAATTTTATTATGACTTTATCAAATTCTACAAAGTATCCCCTTGGTAATTTGATTGGTATAGCATTAAAAGTGTAAATTAGGGCAGCTACGTGGGGCAATGAGTAGAGCACCAGCCCTGGAGTCAGGAGGACCTGAGTTCAAATCCAGTCTCAGACACTTGACACATTTACTAGCTGTGTGACCTTGGGCAAGTCACTTAACCCCAATTGCCTTGCCTTCTCCCCTCTAAAAAAAGTGTAAATTAATTTTGGTAGCACTGTCATTTTTATTATGTTGCACATAGCCTAGCCGTGAGCACCGAACATTTTTCCAGCTATTTAAGTTGTGCTTCATTTCTTCGATACGCATTTTGTAATTTAATCTATACAAGTCTTAAGTGCTTTAGTAGGTTCCCAGATATTTTATACATTTTGTAGTCATTTGGAATAGGATTTCCTTTCCTATTATTGCTTCTTGTGTTTTGTTATTATTAAATAGAAATTCTTTTGATTTTTAAGGATTTATTTTGTAACCTGCAACTTTACTGAAGTTATTAAGCTGTTTCAGTATCTTTGCTGATTCCCTGGAGTTTTCCAAGTAAACCATCAACTATCATCAACAAATAGGGATAATTTTGCCTCCTCTTTACCTATCTTTTATTTAATTCCTTTGAGTTGTCTTAGTACTATCTCTAGCATTTCCAGAACAATATCAAATACTTGTGGGGAGACTAGGGATCCTTTCTTTGTTCTTGCATCTATTGGAAAAGGTTCTAGTATATACATATATATGCATGTATTTACACACATATACATATACACACGTGTATATATACATATATACATACACATATAAGTATATATGCACCTAGCTGTATGTCTAGTATTACATATATACATATATATATTTACATCTACATACATAATTATGTGTGTGTATGTGTATATATATTATACATACATATTTTTTATTCTTATGTATATATATATATATATATGTACCTTGGGATGCTTGCTTTTGGTTTTAGATACATGCTTTTTATGAAATTAGAAAAAGGTCCCACTCCAAAACTATACTTTGTAGAGTTTTTAGCATAATAGAATGTTATACTTTGTGAAACACTTTTTCAACTCCTATTGAGATGATCATGCAGTTTGGGATGTTTGGGTTTTTAATATGATTAATTGTATTTCTTCTTGTCTTATGTTGAACCATTCTTGCATCCATTGTATACATCCTACTTCATAATGAATAATTCATTATGAATATTCATAATGAATAATTTCTTGGATAAGTCACTGTACTCTGTTTGACAAGATTTTGTTGAAAACTTTTGAGTCACTCTTTGATGGTAGAAACTATTTTTTGCTTTTTCTTTGTATTCCCAGCACTCAGTCCAATCTTTGCAAATAGTAAGCATGTAATGAATTCTTGTTAACTGGTTGATTTCAGCATAAACCCTACATTCCAGTCATATTAACTATTCAGTAAGCATTTATTAACTAATCAATCATGCATTCAATGACCAAACATTTGTTAAGCACCTCCTACATGCTAGGTGCTAGGTGAGGCACCAAACGTACAAATACAAAAATGAGATTGTCCCCATCCTCTGTTGTCTGCATGCATTTATATATACTTCTATATGGGTATGTTATCTCCCTTGACAGACTATAAGGTCCCTGATGGTAGAGACTGTTTCATTTTTGTCTGTCACCCCAGTGCCTGTAGCATGGTGTCTGGCATAGGACAAGCATTGAATAAATACTTATTGATTTATAGATTGCATTTTTCTAGGGAGACACAACATATTCACAGGTAAGTAAATAAAGGATACATACAAAATAAATACCAATTGAATTCGGGGCTGGGGGCACTAAGAACTGAAGGAATCAAGAAATGCATCTTGCCTTTCCAAAATGGCACTTCCACTGAGCCTTGAAGTGAGCTCAGATTTCCAAGAGGCTGAGGAGAAGAGAGAGAATGGAATATTCTAGGGAGTGGCATACCTCCCATGTGCCAGGCCCTGTGCTAAGCTCTAGGGATACAAAGAAAAGGAAATAGAAGCAGTCCTTGCCCTCAAAGAGCTTACATTCTACTGCCATATGCAGGCAATATTATTTCCTGCCTTTTATCGAGGTAGCCTGACTCTCAACATAGACAAACCATAAGGAAAAAAGAATGGTTTCAGACTACACATCTTGGCATCTAACTTATCAAGAACTAACACCTCATTGATATTTTAGTAACACTGCCTTGCCTGTTATGGGAGGGTCATGAAGGGGAAGAAATGTCAGGGTGTTATCCCTGGTATTCCCATTCTACAGTTATATACCACCTTCCCCACAGTGATGACACTACCTCTCTTTCCATGGGCCTTGCTTCTCCCATGCCCACCTTTTCTTCCTTCCAGGTAGAGTTGGAGCAGCAGAGGAGTTTATTGCACCCTTGGTGACCCTCAATACCTAGGACAAGGGGCATGAATGTCTTGTCCCCATGCCTGTCTCTGCAGTGGTTCATGTTATCCATCTGTGTCCTGCTCTATAAATGTTTCCCTTGGCATGCCAAGGTAGCCATCATGTATGGGCAAAGTTCCTGATGCCTGTGATTCATGGCTTTGGTTTCCCAAACACCATTTTCCCAATCTGTACCTCAAATATTTGCCCAGTACTTTGTTGGACTAATTAGGGGACTGCTTCTTTTCTTTCCTTTGTTCTTCATTTCTGATTCCTTTCCAAGGAGAGTTCCTGTAAGAGCCAAAAGCTGTCCACTCCAAAAGCAGCTTCAATTTCCCTCATGTTCTCAGGAGCCTGCCAAGCTACGTTCTTTACATGCTTCTGAAAGATTTCTGCATTGGGCTTCCCAAAGTGAACTGGGAGCTAAATTTAAGGAAACTTTCCAACATGGGCAAATTCTTCATTAATAAAGAATTCTTAGACTATCATACTCAACAATGAGAATGAGCTGGTCAGATAAGAAAATCAGAAACCACTCCCCTCCCCCCTAGTCACCCTGTGACATAACCACTGCAATGATGGATTCTGGTGGAGGGGATAAGGAACCATGTAGGGAAGATCTGTGCCTAATAATAATGATAGCTAGTATTTATATAATGTTTTAAGGTTAACAAAGCACTTTACGAATATTACCTCAACTGATCCTCACAACAATTCTAGGAGGGAGATGCTATTATTACCCCCATTTGGCAAATGGGGAAATTGAGGCATATTGCGTTTAAGTGGTATGTCCAAGGTCAAACAGCTAGTAAGTATCTGACTGGATGTGAACTCAGGTCCAGCACTCTGTCTACTGTGTCACCTAGTGGTCCTTACTAATTAGAAGGTATTGTTACTTTAACCACTACAGTCTAAATACAACCATTCCATGACTAGGAGGGGGTGTGAGGGTGGGGGTGGGGAGGGAGTCTGCAGTACTCAAAGGATCTATGAGACAACATGGCAATAGTAAATGAAGGGCTGGATGAGGATATAGGAACACCTAGGTTCAGTTCCTAACTTTGACCCTCACTAGCAGCGTGACCATGGACCATGGCAGCCAGGTGTAGTGGATAGAATGTTGGGTTTGGAATCAAGAAGACTCATCTTCCTGAGTTCAAATCCAGTGTCAGACACTTACTGGCCATGTGACCCTGGAAAAGTCACTTAATCCTGTTTGCCTCATCTGCAAAATGAGCTGGAGAAGGAAATGGTCAACCACTTTAGTATCTTTGCAAAGAAAACCCCAGATGGGATCAAGAGGAGTCAGACACCAAAGAGGGTCACAAGGAGCTGGAAATGACTGAACAACAAACCATTGACAAATCACCTAATTTCCCTGAGCTTTAGTTTCCTTATCCATAAAATATGGATAATAATGCCTGTAGTATCTAACTTCCAGGGTTCCTGTGAGGTTTCGACTGTGTATAAAACACTTTGCAGATTTTAAAGCACTATGTAAATGTTAGCCATTTTTATTTAGTTCATGCTACTTGATATTTTTATCAGTCACTTGGATGAAAACATAAGAGACATACTTTTCATCTTTACAGATGACAAGAAGCTGGGAGGAATTGCCTACACAATGGATGATGGAGTTAGGATACAAAAATGTTTCAACAGACTAGATACAAGGCTATATCTAATAGGATGGCATGTAATGGGTGCGAATGTAAAGTTTTACATCAGGGCTCAAAAACTCAACTTCAGAAGGACAAGACAGAAGATGCTTAACTAGGTAACAGTTCATGTAAAAAATATTGGGGGGTGGGAGGGAATGGTGGTTAGTAGACTCCAAGCTCAATATGAATCAGTATTGTCATGTAAAGCAGCCAAGAGAGCTAATGCTGTCTTAGACTCTATTAAGAAAGGTGTATTGTCCAGAACATGAAGCAAATGGCTTGCTACAATCTGACCCGATCAGAACACAGATTGTATTCAGTTCTGGTTGCCGCATTTTAGGAGGGACGTTGGCAAGCTTGGAACCCTTCCAGAGGAGACCAGTTTGGTAAAGGCCCTTGAGATGACACTACATGTAAACCAATTAAAGGAACTGGAGGTGTTTAATCTGAGAACAGACAACTTGGAATGGTAAAAGGAGTGGATATTGGAGAGAAAGAGATATGATTGTCGTATTCAATCATTTAAAGGGCTCTCATAGTGAAAATGAAATTGTCCAATTTGGCTCCAGAGTGCAGAACTGGGATCATTGGGACACATTTGCAGTTAGATTTAGCCTGAATGAAAGGGAAAATTTACCAATAATTGCAGAGTGAAATGAACAGAAACAAGAGAATGTTGTACACAGTAACAGCAATATTGTTCCAAGAACAACTTTGAGTGACTAAGTCATTTGAACTTAACTACGAAGGACCTATGAAGAAAGACACTATCTATATCCAGAGAAAGAACTAACAGAAGTATGGATAGTATAGTTTTATATATATATATATATATATGTATATATATGTATATATATATGTATATATGTATATATATATGTATATATATATGTATATATGTATATATATACATATATACACACACATATATACACATATGTGTATATATACATACACACGTGTATATGTATGTACATGTATGTGTATATGTAATATACACATACGTGTGTGGTTTTAGTGTCTAATGGTAGCCTTTTATAGGAAGGGAGGGAGGGAGAAAAAAGATGAAAAGTACACATCAGAGAACAAAAGAAAACTTAGAAGGAAGCACAGAAAAGCAGGGTAGTTTTGAAAATGATGTCTAGTATTTATCATACAGTTTTTTCCAAAAAAGTAAACAGTGTAAAATGGAAATTCGTGGTTTTATGTTGAATTCTCTTTTTGTGTTATGCTGTCTACATGGAAATGTTCTCTCTTTTTTTGTCTTTTTGTATTTGAGTTCAAAGTGAATAAATGTATATTCTAAATTTTCCCAATAATTAAAACTATCTTAAAGTGGAATGGACCACTTGGGTAGCAGTTGGGTCCTCCCTCCACAGAGGTCTTCAAGCAGGGGCTTTTTGGTGGTGTAGATTGCATATGGGTTGAACTAGGGGGTGCCTGATGACTGAATCACTCTGAGAATCTGTGATGTACTTCTGTATATTACCAAGATTGCCAGTCAGTCTGGAGAGATTTTTCCCCTTTCAAGACAGTAGATGGCTTCACATTCCCATGAGTCTGCCCTCAGCTATCACTACTCAGTATGGCACATCACCCCTTCTCCTTAAAACCACTGGCTTCATGGAGCCTCCACTCTCTCAGCACCAACAGCCCCGCCATACTTTCATTTGGTCACCTTCCTTCTTGTGCCAACACCCTGACTTGTGCTGATCCAACTTTATGGAATGACCTTCCCAGTCCTTTATACTGATCCAAATAGACATTTCTTTCAAGGCCCAGAGCATTCTCAAACTTCTGGATGATATCTTACCAGACATGCCTGGTGGTGCAATGGATAGAGTGCCTGACCTGCAGTCAGGAAGACCTGAGTTCAAACATGGATTCAGACACTTACTAGCTGTGTGACCCCGGGCAAGTAATTTAACCTACAGTTGCCTCAGTCTCCTCCACTGTAAAATGCAAATATTAGTATCTACCTTCCAGAGCTGTCATGAGGATCAAGTGCGATAATATTTATAAAGCATTTAACACATAGTAGGTGCTTTCCCCTTCCTTCAGACTACCTAGCCTAAAATTATCTTTCCATTTTCTGAAATCGTACAGTATTAGAACTCATCATATGTTACTTTATCCCAGGCCAGCACAGCAAACAGTCTGAGGACCAGGACTGGCCAAAGGATTTTAGACTGGGACTGCCTGACAGTGTACGCTGTCTCCTGTTTGTCACGTGACCTGCGGCAACCAATCATTGTCAGTCTGTCCCTAGTTACCTTGGAAAGTGAGCTCCTAAAAAGCTATCTGTGACCTGGAGAAGTTCAGCTCATTTTCATTTTGGCCCCTACCTACTGTCAAGTTGTGCAGATTGGCCTTATACTGTCCAATGGCTATTTTCTTTCAAGTGTATCTAATCTCTCCATATGTGATTTAAAGTTAAATTCCTTAAAGATCAAATGATATAACTTATGTAAAGTGTTTTGCAAACTTTAATACACAATATAAATGAAAGCTTTCGTTGTTGTTGTTTGCTGTTCCTTCTTGAACAGGACCACGACATCAGGAAGGCCATGCCATGACATGCAAGTGAATTGGATTTAAGTGAGGCAGGGCTAGGCAAAGTCACTGGCCTCACTTTCTCCCCCAGAGCCATCTGGGTCTGGTGTCAAGATACAGATGGGGAGGACTGGGCCCCGTAGCATTATCATATTAAAGATGAACACACACCTCTTGCTCCTAGTAACAGAAGCAGAGCATAGATTTAGAGCAGAAAGGGATCCTGAAGATCAGAGAGTGAAAACCCTTTGTTTTATAAATGAGGAAAGTGAGGTCTAAAAAGGTTAAGTGACTTGACCAGGGTCACACAGTTTAAGTTGAACTCAAGTCCTATGACTCTAGGCAGCTAAATAGTGCAGTGGCTAAAGCATTGAGCCTGGAATCAGGAAGACCTGAGTTCAAATGTGGCCTTGGATACTTACTAGCAGTGTGACCCTGGGCAAGTCACTTTACCCTATTTTGCATCAGTTACATCATCCATAAAATGAGCTGGAGAAGGAAATGGCAAACCACTGTCTATGACGGAAAAGCCCAAATGAAGTCATGAAGGGTTGGTCATACCTGAAACAACTCAACAATCTATGACTCCAAGTGCCATATTCTTTCCACTGCATCTCCACAGTGCTGGGTAAATGAATTGGGTGTTGTAAATGTTTGCTCGCTGTATAACCAACCTTAATGCTGCTGCATCAGCAGGGATAACTTTGTCCTTGGCTTTACCTGATTCCCCATCCCATTCCACATTACCCATTGGCTTTACTCTTCTCCAATTTAATATTTCAAATGAGATCTCACAAGACCAGACTGCATCCCTCAGCTCATTTCCCACATACCCCTGAAACAGTCTTAATTTAAATGAAAAGTCAACCATGACCTCACTGGGCAGGTGCTCCAGTGGAGGAAAATCTAAGCCCTAGAATCCCCATAAAAATGAGACTTCTTAATCATCTGCCTTTCTTCCAAATTCATTGCAATGAGACCAATGTTGGTGAAGTTCCACCTCCCCTAAATAACTCACACTACAAGGACTGACAAATCAAGACAACTGGAAAGCGGCTTTTACGCTTTGGGGTTGCCAATAAAACCAGTTATAAGGGAGGGAAAAGAAAAACGAACAGGATACATTAATGAGGCCTTTCTGGGGAAGTGATTTAATGGCAAATAGGAGGAAGTGAATTAATGAGTCCTTGACGGAATGTACTCTGGCTTGCCCTTTCTCCCCTCCCCCAAGAACTCAGTGATTTTCATATCTCTTAGAAAACTTTAAAAAAAAATTATTTTTTAAGACATCCTGCTGACAACACAGGGAAAAACAATGCTGAAGAATTTGTTTTTCCTCCTGGTGTGCTGCTGTTTTAACTGCTGGTAAAAGAAAATCCAAAGGTGAAGAGGGGAAAAGAACAGAAGCCCTCAGAACTAGGAAGCAGCCAAGTTTCCTTTGTAATGCAAATGCCCTCATGATAATTTTTGTAAAGGAAAAATTGCAAGGAAATCTATACAATATTAGAACTGTCTCCAAATTTTTTTTCAGAGTTTCCCTGAGGAATAAATGCATTTTTAAATATTCTGTCGAATTAATTTCACTAGTAATTCCTATGAAAGAAGCTTCATTGCCTGCTCTGACCAGGGACGCCATTGTCCTTGTTCACATTCAGTTTCTCTCTGGGGTCCTGGTGGGCCATATGAAAGCTCTGGTTTCAGCTACATGGGACTTTTTGCTGAGGGATTTAACTGTGAAATAACTGGGGAATTCCTTTATTAGCTGATGATTCAGTGGGTATAGAAAAGGCAATGGCTGCCACCTCACCTCTCTGGCTTGTCACTACTCCTAGTTGGATTTGAGATCCTAGGAAGAGATAGGCTGATCTTTAAACCTACCCTTAGTCCACGTACTTTGTGGACTCAGCTAGGTGACCTGGGCCCCGACGGTCCTCACCACTTTATGCTTCCTTTCCTGGGTAGATAGGTGTCTGAATGTCCCCAGTCTTGAAGGTAGGACATTTTAAAAGTTCAAGAGACATAATTTCTGGGAAATTAGTAATTTCATTAATTATGCTAGCATTTTAATTAAAAAATGTCAGTGGCACTCTCGAATGCCAAAGACCCTCATGGTGGTGGGCTCCAGGCTTAGATGGCCTTGGAAAAGTTCCAGAGGGTGGCAATCAATTCTGATTGGTTAACAAGTAATGAAAGAAAACAAATATTACAATGAAGAGCTGGAGCTATTCTAATGAACTTTGATTATGTCATTTATTTCTAAGCTACTCCCAGTCTTGGGCAATCTATATCCCCTACCCAAGCTTGAGCAGAAGACAATGGAATTAAATTCCTTGTAAGGTTGGATGGGATCTGACCAAAATTGAAAAGAGTTAATTCAATGTCCTTTAAGAGACTGAACCAAGATGACTATAAAAAGGGGGAAACTTTGGATCTCCCCAAATCATTGGTTATTGATAATCATTTCTCTTAAAGGCAACCTTCAGAGTTAGAAAGGCCCAAAGGCCCTGGGTCCAAGGAAAGGAGCCAGTGCTCATGACAGATGCAGGAGCAATTCACTTAGGAAGAAGCTGAAAGTTCAAAGAAAGTTTGAATGTGGAGTTGAATGGTGCAAAATTAAGATGAAATGTAAAATGTCTAATTAGCAATCCCACAAGCTGCGTTAAATGCCGGTGGAGTTGTAAGTATCATCCTCCCGGCAGACTGAACGAGTAGCCTTAAGTTAAATTATTGACTTCTATTCTGTAACAATTTCAGGAAATATTGGTGTTTCGTTATTTTTATTATTGTTGTTATAGAAATGTGAACTACATGTAACAATTTCAGGAACGATTAGTGTTTTCTTATTTTTATTATGATGATGAAAATGTGAATGGAATGTAACATGTTCAGGAAATATTAGTAAGTATCAAACTGACGATACTGAGTACAATGAGTGCAGTAGGAGCTCAGAGAAAAGAGAGGTGTCTAAGGTGTCCCCAAGTCTGAATTTGGAGGTAATCACTGTGTATGATCCATCTCAAGAGTAAATCTCTTGATTATCAACCTCAAGAATGACACTGATGTTTTAGGAAGATTGCTCTGAACAATGGTATGTAGGATGGATTGGAGGGTAAAGATAGTAAAATCAGGGAAATGAATGGGAGGCTGATGCCACCGTGAATTGATTGGGGTTGTTTTATAGGGAAATTATTTGAAAATCAAATTTTATCAATAAAAACTATTTAAAGAAAGTATATGAAGATTCATTTCTTGTTTGATTCTGACTAAAATGAAAGTTTCTTCCTGTGGTAGTTGTTTTTGAAGTGATATTTCAAGAGCAGGAAAAGACCATTAAAGTCTATAGTAATGTTTTTGAAGCCATAATGCTTTGATGGGTCTAGGATCTCACCGACAGGGGTACTCTCTTCAGTGATGCAGATTACCATCCATCCTTGGCTGCCTATCCCAACTTGTATGATTTTCCCCCTGAAAACCCACCAAAGAGGGTCCACACAACACTCTTTCTCTAGATCTCTAGATGTGGCATGAATACCAGTGGAGCACATAAGATTCCAAGGGAGGTCTATGCACCAGCTATCCCCAGTGCTTGCTGCAGAAACGACCCCTCTTCCATCATTTTCCTAGTCATGCATCTCTCTGATGACATCCTTTATGCCATTGTTCCCTGCACAACTCTTTGTTACACACGTTTATAGATCTCTAATAACTGCTCTCAAAAATCCTCTGCAAACAGAGGGGGCAACAGTGGTATCATTAGTAAATGGTGAAGATAACAAGAACAAGCTATTCTTATGAAAAGTTGACCTTGTAGTTCTCACTTGTGTTGAAGTCAATGACCTTTCTATGTTAGTGCGGTAAACAAAGTATCAAGAAAGGTTTACAAAGAAAAGAAAGATAATAAAGAAAAAAACCATCAAGGTATCTTAGAACATGATTCTTTTGATCTGTAGTAGCAGTAATAATGATAATAACCACCATGTTTCTATAATGTATAGCCAGAGGACTGAGGAAAAAAGCAAATCTCCCCTGTCCATTTTTTTTTCTTTGAAGATGCTGTCACATTTGGTAACAGGTGTAGGGTTCTGCTCAGCAGTATGTAATGTATGCCTCTTGCCAGGTTCTTTTAGAGGCACTGCTATTCATCACAGTTGCAATGTTCCCTTCACAGAGATCCCACTGGAAGGAAAAAGGCATCCTGGGAATTTATATACAAAAGCAAACCCACATTTGGCTTTGAAAATTCACTGGGAAAACCATATGCAGCCTGCAAGTTATTCACGGGCATGCTCTGGTTTCTGGGGGAAGCAGCATGGTTTCATTTTGTTATCCCCTCAGAAAATTAGAAGAGAAGTGGAAGAAAATGCGAGGCCTCACTGCCTGCAGATCTCTCAGAGCTGCCAAATTGTGGTGTTTATGAGTTTTCACGGCTCAGTTGTCTTGATTATGACTAAATTTAGCCATAAGCCAAACATTCCTCTTTTGGGCCAGGTGGAACTGGAGCTGGTTTCATCACTCTTGACCCCAGAAGCTTTCCTAGGAGTAAGCCAACCGATGGGTCACATCCTTAAAAAAAAAGTGGCATCAGTGGGGATTACACAGCATTGCCCAGCGCTGACACCTCCAGTGCTGCTGCTGTTCTATTTTTGTAAAATCTATGGAAGTATCTCTTGATGTCCACTGAAGGGCTGTCAGAGAGTAGGGCATATAAAAATTACTTCTGCAACTTATTTTTTAAATTTAAAACCAATAAAGCAAGTTATCTCATCACAGTGGTTTCGCACACTCTGGTCAGTTATGGAACTAGGAACAAATTCAATCAGTTCAATTCAACAAACATTCATTATTAATAATAACAGTGGCTAGCATTTATGTAGCACATTAAGGTTTGAAATGTGCTTGACACATGTGTTCTCACATTTGATCCTCCCAACAACTCTGTGAATGCAGCTTATATTACTATCACCATTTTCAGATAAAGAAATTGAGACTGAAAGAGGTCACTGGATTTGCCCAGGGTCACATAGTTGAGACAATCAGAGGCAGGATCCAAACTCAGGTCTTCTTGATTCCAAGTCCAGTGTATGCCATCCGGGGTGGCTCTTAGCTGCCTACAATGTGCCAAGAGCTATGCTAGACACTGGGGATATGAATACAAAAACAAAAATATTCCCTGCCCTCAAGGAACTGAATTGGGGAAAAACAAAATGTACACGAACCTGGCTTTGATTTTGTGTCCTGCCACTGACTTGTCATTATGTTGGTCAAGTCATATATAAGTACATTTATATGCATGTAATTTTCTGAGAGGAAGGAACACTGCTAAAAAAGAAATCAAATTCATTTGGATGATAACGAAATGATAATAAATTGTTTTTGGTTCCACTTAAAATAGCAAGCGTGGGGGCAGCTAGGTGGCACAGTGAGTAGAACACCAGCCCTGGAGTCAGGAGGACCTGAGTTCAAATCTAGTCTCAGACGCTTTACATAGTTACTAGCTGTGTGACCTTGGGCAAATCACTTAACCCCAATTGCCCTGCCTTCCCCCCTCAAAAAATAAAATAAAATGAAATAGCAAGTGTGATGCTAAAACGTATAACTCTAGTACACACATCCACAGATGGTGCTGCCTCCTTGCCATTAGATGGAAGGGTTTTAATCTGGCCTTTGCTTTTGTGATGAGTTCCGTGCTCTATAGCCAGGGAGAGGTATAAAACTCAGGACAGGTTCCAAAGAAATTTACAAAGGTAACTGGGGAGAATGAATGCTGTGATCAAAAAATTGCTGAGGACAAAGGACTGAGAAATAGATAGACAGTAGGTGTCTCTATACAACATCAACAAAGATCTGATAAGAAATGGATTGAAGTCATATCAGGAGGGATATAAGGAAGATATAAGATAAAACTTAGCAGTTTTAGCAACTTCTCACCAAGGGAGATTGTCAAGTCTTTCTGTAGGAAACTTGTCTTCTAACTTTTTTGTATTATGAGAAATTTGCAACAGTATCTAATAAGCAAACTACAAAAAAGGAGACTTAGCCTAGGGTGAGTTAAAAGAACACTGGACACAGCCAAGATGGCGACTAGAAAGCAGGGACGTGCCTAAAGCTCTCCTTGAACCCTCCAAACACCTATAAAAAATGGCTCTGAACAAATTCTACAACTGCAGAACCCACGAAATAGCAGAGGGAAGCAGGGCTCCAGCCCAGGACAGCCTGGATGGTCACTGGGTAAGGTCTATCACACGGAGCTGGGAGCAGAAAGGAACAGAACCCAGCGTGAGCCACTCCCAGACCAGCCAGACTAGGAGCCAGGCAGAATAGGCCCTAGTGCCCTGAATCAGTGAGCTGTGGTAGTTACCAGACTTTTCAACCCACAAACACCAAAGACAACAGAGAAGGTTAGGGAAAAAACTGCAGGGATAGGGTGAAATGAGTTCACGGTTCGGCCACCAC
>CM053626.1:34911034-34958124 GCA_028646595.1 Phalanger gymnotis
CCCAGCAAAACTGAGTATCATGCTCCAAGGCAAAACATGGATTTTCAGTAAAATAGAAGACTTTCAAGCTTTCTCAGTGAAAAGACCAGAGCTGAATAGAAAATTTGACTTTCAAACACAAGCATCAAGAGAAGCATGAAAAGTTTTCAGAAAAATAAGAAGCAAGAAAGCCAGGCAATGTGTCTATGATTCAATTTGTCCAGGCTCAACCAGCGCTGCAAGAGAGCAAGAATCCCAAATATTCTACCTTAACACTGTCTGGTTGTATTCTTTTTCTTTTTTTTGACCCTTTCTTATTGTCAGAATCCTTTGTTTTAAGAAGGCCTCTTCCAAAGAGGGTTAGAAAATAAGTTAATGATGGACAAAAGACAGAACCAATTTGACAATCAACTATTTCTTTATTGATTTATTCCTTAATAGTTTTTATTAGAATAAATGGTCTCCTTTTTGCTTTAAAAAAAAACACTGGACATGAAAGTGTTTACACCCTTTGACCCAGCAATACCATGACTAGGCATAGAATCTAAATAGGTCAAAGACAGAGAAAAGCATCATATAGAGAAAAATAATCAGCATTTTTTGTGGTAGAAAAAAAACTAGATGCAAACTGGGTGTTCTTTAATCGGGAAATGGCTGAACAAATTGTGGTATAGGAATATAATGTCATATTATTGTACACTTAGAAAGCATATATAAAGAATATATGTATATACATATAAAGAATTCAAAGAAATTTGGGAAGACGAGTGAAATGAGGCTGAGTATATAAAAACAAGAGAATGATTTACATGATAACACTAAGAATGTAAATAATATAAACTATTACTAAAATTGTAATAATGTAAACACTGAATGACAACAGACTTATGACCAATACAGCAGTTGGTTTTGACTGTAGAGGACTGAAATGCAAATTAAAGCAATTCTGAGATTCCACCTCACACCCCTCAGAGAGTCAAAGGAGATCAAAAAAGGGGCAAGTATGGAATGAGTCATATGTTAGCAGACATGGCAAATGTGTCCATTCATTTTGCTTAAACCTACTTCTTTGTTATGTGGGAGAGTTCTATTGAAAGGGGACTCATTGAGAAGTGGCAATTTTGTTAAAAACAGAAAAGCAATCAAAAAACTTTTAAGGAAGGGAGGGAGGAGAGGAGGGAAGAAGAAAAGACTACACGAGAAGACCTGGGTTTGATTCCTGCTCTGTCACTAGCTTGATCAAGTACCTTCCCATCTCTGGGTCTCAGTTTCCTCAGCTGTAAAATGAAGGGATTGGACTACATAACTTCTGAGGCCTTCTCTAGTATTGACATTCTCTGAATCCCTATGCATATAATATTTATGTTAAATTCCCTTGGAGCAGACAGCTCCAAGAAGCACTATTGCTAATGACGATGATGGAAAGGAAGACAAGAAGGAAGTTTTACAGACTTTAGGGTGTTTAATCAAACCTACAACGAAGTTAATCAGAAACGTACTCGACATTGTGCATAATGGTCTTTGTGTTGCATGGCAATTATATCACAGTGATGAGCAGTTTACCCAAATGACTATAAATAATATTACTTTCATGCCTTTACCAGATTTCTCTTCTTAGTTTTCTAGCATCCAGAAACAGTGAGAATGTCAGCTCTGGCTGAATTTTTGACTCCTCATCACCCAGAGGGACAGCTCTCTGCCATGTTTATTCAAAGATAATGGTCCTCATCCCCACAGGAGCCCTCCTACTCAAGGCCAAGCTAGACTCCCCTAATTACCTCTCCCAACTCTGTCCTTCCAGTTTCCTCCATATGAGAGCTTTTTGAGCTGGTTTTCAACTGCCCTACCCTGAAAAGGATCAGTCCTAAGTCATCTGTATACACAGTGCTTTATATATAGCAAGAAGTTAATAAATACTTTTGGAACAGAATTGGATTATTGGCCATCCCTCCTGATTCTCCCAACCCTCACACATATACTCCCTAAACACAATTCTCTCAAAATAGCAAATTTACTTTAGGAGCTGGTATGATTAGAAAGGCACAATGATTGATTGATGTAATATAATGAAAAGAATGCTAGATTTGCACCATGGAGACTTTGGTTCAGGTCAAAGACTTATTAAGTGGAGGGGAGGGAGGGAGGGAAAGAAATTTACATGATAACTATTATATATTTAAAAGGAATAGCAACTCATACATAATAGATTTGAAGATTCATGTGTAATTTTTTTAAAAAAATATACCATGTTATGGAAATGCTCATTTTATTTCATCAATCAAAAAATAAAATAAATAATGTTTTTAAAATGTGTGATTCTGGACTAGTCATTTAATATCTCAAAGCTTCAGTTGTCCATCAATAAAACAGAGACACTAATACTTACATTGAGAGGCAGTGAGATGAAGCGAGCATTCGAGCAGGAGTTCTGAGGTTCAAACCCTGCCTCTGGAACACACATCACAGTGACCACAGTGGCTGACCAAGTTATTTCCCAATGCCCCAGATATCTCTGAGACTATAAGTTGGAGAGGAAGGGTGTATCTATATTGGATGAGTGTTTCTTGCCAAGATTTCTCTAGATTCAAGAAATCACAGGTCCAACTGAAAACAAACAAATCCAAGTCACAATAACTGAATGCTATGGCATATACAGAGGAGTAGAGATGAGCCTATAGAGGCCATCACATGGACCGTGTGCTAAGTTGTCTTGGCCACTCTATGAGAAAACATGTTCACTTATGGGCAAGTCAATTTGGAATGACTCAGAAAATATGCGATGTTTCCTTGGCTCCTTACCTCATGAGAAGTTGAAAATAGGGATGGGGAAGAGGTGAGATTATATCCAAGTTGTATTAGGAGGACTGGCCATTAAGCCAGAAGAAATGTTCCCCTCAGTGGACCTTAAAAAAGGAGTGACTCCATCCTCTGGCATTCATAATATATTGAGTGCTGTATTTATTAGAGTCTGTAAGACAGGGGTTCAGATCCCACCTCAGAAAATTACTACGTATACAGCCAATTCTAGGCAAGTCACTTAATCTCTTTGGGCCTCAGAGTCTTTTTCTGAAAAATGAGGTGATTAGATTAGATGGCTTCTAAGGTCACTTCCAACTTGAAATCTATGATCCTATGACTCTCCAGGTAGCATTATGTAACTCCAAGATTTCCTGTGAGAAGTGGAAAGGAGTGGCCATCTCCACCCTGGTGCTATGGTTGTCTATTCTCCCATCACTCCAATCTCTCATCCCAATTTTTCCTCTACTTCTCTTACTTGCTTTTCCAGCTCTGATCCGTTGCTAGATTCCTCCTACCATGTGAGCCAGGGACTCGGGAAGCAGCTGATGCTGGTGCTCTGGAAGCAGCCTCAGAAGTTTTCTGCTGCTGTCACCGCCACTGCTGCACCACCTCCACCACCCCCGGGGCTGGTGATCAGACCTCTCTGAACTCAATTCCACAGTTTCCCTCTAACCTGCTCTTTGGCGTTTGTGGGTTGTGAAGTCTGGTAACTGCCACAGCTCACTGATTCATGGACCCAAGGCCTGTTCTGTCTGGTGACTCCAGATCTGGTCTGTCCTGTCACAGCCCACACTGGGCTGTGCTCTGCTCCCAGCACCATGTGATAGACCCTTCCCGGCAACCATCCAGGCTCTCCTGGGCTGGAAACCTGTTTCCCTCTGCTGTCTCATGGGTTCCACAGCTCTAGAATTTGTTCAGAGCCATTTTTTACAGGTGTTTGGAGGGATTTGGGGGAGACCTTAAGCAAGTCCCTACTTTCTAGCTGCCATCTTGGCTCCACTGGTTATCTATTCTCATGTGGCAAGCTAGAGTAGACACTCAGCTAAGTGAATCAGAGACTTGATTCTCTCTGCCTCTTCTGCATTGTATTTTTTTTTTTTGCCCAATGATGGGTGACCTCACCATGTCCCAAGATGGAGATGCCTAGACTTACAAGTAGGCTAGTAAACTCTGATGGTAATGGCTGAACTTCAAGGGACACTCTTTCTATGAGCTACTAGGCTTCTTAAAGGAGAAGACACGAGGGTGAGCCAAGCCTTAACTTGGCTTAACAGAAGACATAGACCTGGAGAGAATTGTTTGAACAGTGCAGAGTTGAGGTGAAATGTAAAATACCTACTCAGTAGTCCCATACACTGTGCTAAGTCCTGTATCTCTAAGTATTAACTTTGTGGGAGAACATAACAGTAGTTAGGTGCTTCAACTTGTTTGAGGTTTTTCTCTTAATTGGGTTTGTGAGTCTTATGTATGTTAAGCATTTCTTTTGTGCAGAGAAATTAAATAGCTGTCCTATACCTGATCAGCATTGTATATTGAGTATCTTTCTATGCCCCTCCCCTTTTAGAGGAGATGCTAAATATGAGTCAAAACTTTGATTTTAAATAATTTTTCCCAGGGCTCCACGGTAGGGACATAAAAAGCAAAAGAATATGTGGGGATAGAGGAACCTGACACTTCTTGAAGGTGGTCAAAATTTCCTAGGACTGAACCTGATCCAGATAAGTGCATGGGTCCTGAGTAGAGAGAGCAAGGGAATAATGTCAAGCCAATGACACTTTAATACCTACCTTGCAGGATTATTAGGTTTACTTTGTAAAATTTAAAGAACTAGTTATAATTATGTTAGTGGTACAACTGGAAAGACTCTTTGCCCCTCCACAAAAAAAAAAAACAAACCCTTGCAGTTCCTGAAATTACATTAAGCTCAAGATGGCATCTTAAATTCTATAATTCAAAATAAGACTTCAAGTGTGAATATATAAGAGATAAAACCTGCTACTAAGCCTCATTCACATTCAAGTGTATAGTTTCCTGGTATTGTAAAGTTGGAAGAGGAGAGTGGGCAGAATCATAGAGCATTGGAGCTGAGAAGAAAGGATTTCTAAGGACCAGGCTCACAGTTCATGGTTCTCTGAATGTGTAAGTAGAGAAAGATGTCAGAGGAGTCTTTGATCTGTTGGGGGAGGGTGAAGAGTTTGAGGCAAGAAGAAAGGGGAGTTAGGTGGAAAAGCAAACTTCTGCCACTTCACAGTTTTGCCTGGAGCCTGCTCTGTTTACCCTAAATTGTACAGGGACAAATAAAAAGTAGGCCTGGAAGTATCTGAGGTCCGTAGACAAAGGAACCTTGCCTGTAGGTGTTTAAAAATAGGAGGCATGCTAATCTCTCTAGTCCCTTTAGATGAAAGCCTGTCTCAAGCAAGAAGTGGGCTGGCTGACCTTTCAAAGACCCTTTTATCTTTATGATTCTGAGGTTTTCATGTAGTCTCAGGTATTTTTTCAACTTGCCAGGAAACAGAGTTGGTGAAGTCATGTGAAAAAAAAAGGTTCTCTTATGCAATAATTTCCTGGGCATGGTATTGTGAAAAGACTAGAAGAAAGGACACATGTTTTTATATTCATTCAATAATCAAAAGCTCAAATGTCACCAGAAACATGAATTTGTCAGTATCTCCAATCTAGAAATGTGACATGGTTGTCAGTGCATTCTTGAGGAAAATTCATATATTCTTTTATACTATTTGATAATGGGACATATCATGGGGGCATGGATTATGTAAATTATTTTAAATGGATTATATAAAGAAATATAAATATATAAATGATTACTTATATGGTTGATGAATGAATAAATATATCCCCATTAGGAACATTTTTTCCTCTTAGTTTATATTATTTTCAGAATAGATTCCTAAAACACTAGAGCTGGAAGAGACCTTAGAACTTATCGAAATCACCCCAAACCTCCGTTTTATAGATGAAGAAACTGAAGCCCAAGGAGGGAAAGTGATTTATTTGAGGTAGCACAATAAGTTGGTACGTACTAGAACTCAAGTTTAACTCCTGGTCTGGTTTTCTTTCCTCCATACTACCCTTCCTTCCCTCTTAGATAATGATAACTTCTTTTAAAGAATAGTCTTTTATTTTTCCCCAATTACATGTAAAAATGATTTTCTACATTCATTTTAAAAATTGAGTTCCAAATTTTCTCCCTCCCTCCCCATCCCTCTCATTCAGAAGGCAAGCAATTTGGTAGAGGCTATATACGTGTAGTCATGTGAAACATATTGCCACGCAAGTCATGTTGCAAAAGAAAACATAGGCCAAAATAAAAAATCAAGAAAAATAAAGTAAAAAAAAAGTATGCTTTGATCTGTATTCAGACCCCATCAGTTCTTTCTCTGGAGATGGGTAGCATTATTTTTTTCATCGGAAGCCCTTCAGAGCTGTCTTGGATCATTGCGTTGCTGACAATAGCTAAGTTATCCACAGTTGATCATTTTACGGTATTACTCTTACTGTGTAAAATGTTCTCCTGGTTCTACTCATTTCACTTTGCATCAGTTCATGTAAGTCTCTAGGTTTTTCGGAGAGTATCCTGCTCATCATTTCTTATAACAATCGTATTCCATCACAATCATATGCCACAAATTGTTCAACCATTCCCCAATTGATGGGCATCCACTTAATTTTTAGTTCTTTGCCACCAGGAAAGAGCTGCTATAAACACTTGGACATAATTCCAAATTGCTCTACATTAATTCTCTCTCTTGTCATCCTTATGCTTGGGCTTCCTTCAAGTCCCAACTAAAATCCTACTTTCTACAGGAAACCTTTTATGGTCCCCCTTAATTCTAGTGCCTTCCCTCTATTGATTACTTCCAATTTATCCTGGGTATATATTGTTTGCACATAGTTGTCTTCATATTGTCTCTTCCATTGGCCTGTAAGCTCCTTGAGAGCAGGGACTATCTTTTTACCTTTGTTGGAAGGTCAACACACAGTGCCTGGAACATAGTAGGTACTTTTTAAATAAATATTTATTTGCTGACTGAATGATACTTTCCAACTGTGTGACCACTATACCTTTCTGGGCCTTAGTTAACTTGCCTATAAAATGGTGCTCATAATATCCGTAGTACCTATCTCATCTAGGTTAGTTGTGAGAATCAAATAAAATAACTTGTGAAAAGTGCTTTGCAAACACCCTCCGAGATTTCTATCTGGCTTCTAAGCCAGTAACATCTTATTCGACATAACTTCTGTTATGGGCAACATAATGGAAGTTTGCCACTTCTGTTAAGAGGAAACTGAATAATGTTTTTTAATATTATTTTTAAAATTATTTACTTGTATTGCCAAAACCTAGACACTCATATACTATCTATGGCAATGGAGTTACTTGTAATTTACTATTCTAATCACCTTTATTTTCCATTATAAAAATCTAGTTTGTATCTAGCATGAATTTGGAAAGAGACTGGGGAGGGGTAGACAGAGACACAGAAAGAGACAGTGATAGGGAAAGAGAAAAGAGGGGAGAAAGACAGAAAGAGAGAAGGAGATCAAGGGAAAGAGGGGATGGGAGTGGGGAGAGAGAGAGTGGGAGGGAAAAAAGAGGAGGGAAGGAGGGAGAAAGAGAGAAAAAAGAGAGAAAGAAAGAAAGAGGGAGAAAGAAAAAAGAAGAGAGAGAAGGAAAGAAAGGAAAAAAGAAGGAAGGAAGGAAGGAAGGAAGGAAGGAAGGAAGGAAGGAAGGAAGGAAGGAAGGAAGGAAGGAAGGAAGGAAGAGCATATTTATATGCTTTCCCTAAACTTTAGTTTTCATTGTCTGGACATGCCAACAGCTGTCTTCAGTAGCCATGAACAATTTATAACTGAAAAAAAAATGGACACAGCATTTCTTTGCTGTCTCTAGGATGAGTTACTCTAATGTAGCACAGGCATGTACATATGAGTTACTGCAGCTTTAAATTATAGCAATAAAATTAGGGACAAAAAGATAAATTCCTCAATAGCTTCTCCTTCTGAGTGGGGGGAGGGAACCTCTCACCCAAGACCAATAAACTGAAGTGGAAGAGGGGAGAAGAAACCTGCCCGCTTGGGTCAGTAAAGGCACCTGTCTTTGCAGAAATACCATCAAATGCTAGTACATTACTATATTTAAAACAAAACAAAACAAAACACCAAAAACCCACTCTCTCCTGGGCTGTAGGGGACAGTGCTGTCAATTGCCTCACTGACAAGCTGAGAAACAAATGAAGAATTTTGAGAATGGGCATGGAATAAGACCCCTTTGGGAGAATGGCCCCCTCTCCTTCTGTCTCTGCTGATATATTTCCAAGTCAGAGGCAACCGAAGACCCCTCAGAAATGTCTTTCCCTGAACGTAATTGGGTTTACAGCCTGGTACAGTGGAAAGGGCCCAGAATTTGGGATAAAAGGCCCAGAGTTCAGATCCCAGTCTTATCACCTGTGGCATATTGGGCAAGTCTCTTAACCATTCTCAGCTTGTTTCCTCAACTTTTATAAAATGAGGAGGTGAAACTAAATGGCTGCTGAGATTTCCTCCAGCTTGCAATCTACAATCCAACGATAAAGCACTTTCCATAATTTATCACAACAGCTGAGTGAGGAAGCTCTGGACTTCAGTGTGTTGCCTATTGTGTAGAGGTCTGGGGCTAGTCCAGCTGTTCAAACTTCTCTGAATGCAATTAAGTTGTGCTGCCATCCAATGCCAATCCCAGCTAAAATTGCATCTTCTGGAGGAAGCCTTCTCCAATCCCCCTTAATTCTAGCGCTTTCTCTCTTAATCATTTCCAGTTTATCCTTTATATAGTTTCATTATGCAGAGTTGTTTGAATGTTGTCTTCCCCATTAGACAGTGAGCTTCATGAGAGCAGGGATTGTCTTTTTCCTTTCTTTGTATCCCCAGAAATTAGCACAATGATTGACACATAGTAGGTACTCAATAAAAGCTTATTTTCAGATAGACTTTGGCATGTAGAACCTTAATGAAATATCTTTGGAAGGTTTGGACAAGAATTGCAGAAGATACAAGAAGATGTGATCAGGTAATTCTCTGTACCATGAGAGGTACTGACATTAATGAGATCATGAAAAAATTTGCACTGTCATCATTTGGACATTGCCAAAATCCTGTGCAATATAGACAGAAGAGATATTATTTTTCGTATTTTACTAAAGAAGAAACTAAAACTTTGAGATGGTGAATGATTTGTGTAAGGTCACACTACTGATAAAAGGGAAACTCAAGAGTAGGGAGTATCTTTTCCTTTCTTTGTTTCCCCAGCACTTAACACAGTACCTGGCACATAGTAGGTATTTAATATATATTTGAGAAGAGGGTAAAATGGTATGAACTCTCTGGGCAAATGACCAGCTCAGGTCATCTAAAGAAATGGGCCGAGCTATGGAGTGTTGCAAGGCAGATCTATTAAGATGTGGGTCTCAGGATTGAAGGAAATATAAGTTCAAGAACAGTGATCAAGGGTTCTAGTCTCTATGATGACCATCTGGGATGGCCATTGTTTCCTTTTTATCAGTCTTTGGCTTATAAACGGATCACCTTGGAATTGTGTACAGTCAATTGTTCCACATTACAACTTTCTCCATCGTGATTTCGATATATCATGGGTCAGCATAAGAAATTAAGTGGGAATTTTGGGGGAGTTTTGGGGAAGCTGCAGATGACGTGTGAAGGCCAGCAGACAACACACAAAAAGTTTAGAAACTCAGAAATGCATAAAATATATGTACAGTATTATATAATGTTAACATAGTTTGTCTTTTAATACCATAAATATACACAATTTCTTTTTTCTGGTACGAAGGGAGGGCCAAAAAATTTTACCTGGATTTTCAAGATTGTGGGGGTGCCATGCCCCTAACCCCCATGATGTAGAAGGGATAACTGTACTGCTCAATCTAAAGTCTTTCTTTTGTTTAATAGATTTTTCAGTGAACCTCAGCTTTTTAGTATAGACCCTTCAGTTTATCCTTACTCTGGGCTTTTTGTCACTCCTTCCTCAAATGACTATCTGTGAAAGAAGTAGCAGAGGGATGTGGATAAAGACCTGACCTCAGAGGCAGGAAGCCTCAGGTTCAATTACCACCTCTTACATATACCAACCATATGACTTTCTGCAAGTCATTTCACCTCTCAATGATCCCAGGAATCTCTCTAAAGACTATGGTTTGGGCAGATCACCCTTAGTGGTTTCCTCACTGGGAGTCCCCTACCATAATGAAATCACAGATACAACAGCAACATCCTGATCTGAATGCCTGCTGTATTTTCCTAGGAGAGTGTAAGCTGCTTTAGAGAAAGGACTGTTACAATTTTGGTTTCATATCCCCAGTGCTTAGTTCAGTGTCTAGTATATGGTAGTAGGTTACTGAACAACAACGAAAAGTGTTACAAAACTTGGATTTGAGGCCAGACATTTGATTCTAAGTCAGATTTTTGGGCAGCTATGTGGTACAATAGACAGAGGGCCAGGATTGGAATCAGGAGGATCTGAGTTCAAATCTGACCTCAGATGTTTACTAGCTGTATGACCCTGGGAGTGTCACTTAACCTTATATGCTTCAGTTTCTTCTTCTGTAAAATAAGTTGGAAATGGCAGACCACTCAAGTATCTTGGCCAAGAAAACCCTAAAATGGGTCATAAAGAGTCAGATACCATTGAAATGACTGAACAAGAGTATAGTTTAATAATTTAATTTTTTATTTAATAATTTATAGTTTAATATAATAATTAATATATGATATGCGGTGCAATACGATACGATATAATATAATATAATGTAATATAATATAATGATATAATATAATTTGAGAATTTATAATTTAATAAATTTATTTACTAAATTGTAGAATTTCCTAAAGCTAAATAAGAAGTCGAACTCATTTTCAGCAGTTCCCTAATTAAGCTGGATAGGATCCAACCACCTATAAAGGCAGTATCAAGATATTTCAGAAGTCAGCAGTATTAGAATCAGAAGCCCTGATTAGTCTTAAGAATAGGGGGCAGGTGATAATTCCAGTATTCACTAGTGACTGAGCCAATAGTCACTCCAAAGAAGAATGACTGACAAGGCTGGGAGACTATCCTGGTTATTGGTATTCCTTAGAAACAAGATAATAAGTTGGAGGTGGAGCCTTGGGTAAATCATTTAAAATTTCTGAGAGGCAGGCTGGGCATTGGAAAGAGTGCTTTATTTTCTGGATTCAAGTGTCAGAGAACCTGGGTTTGAGTCACCCAGTGCCGCCTGGCTGGCCCTAGACAAGTACTTAATTTTTTTCTGGCCCTCAGTTTCCTCATCCCTAGAAGGGGGAGATCAGATTAGATATTCTCTAAAGCCCCTTCCAGCTCTATTTCTGATTCCCCTGATCAGCTTCCTCAGCTGTAAAATGGAAAAAAAAAAACTAGTCTAAAGGTTCTCCTTTAAAGGGCTCTTCCAGGTCTAAGATTCTAGTTTTTTTATGGATCTCAGAAATATCAACAAAAGCTATTTTTGCTAGAGAGGTCAAAGAGCTGGGATAAACTGTTCAGTGTGTTAGCACTAGGGAGACTTGGGGGAAGGGGATGGGAAGGTAAGGTAAACGGCATTTCCAGTAAATTCACAGCACTGTGAGAAGGTGGTGTTTAGCTGGGTTACAAAGAAGGAAGGGCTTTGCCAGGCGATGCTTCAGGCAAAATTTCCTTTTTGGCAGAGCAGAAAGGGGCTTAAGCCAACCTTGAACATAGAGGCAATGGTGTACCTCTCGGGGGTTACTATGTGCTCCATTGATCTACTGACCTATAGGAAGTGAGGGGAGGGATCCTGAGGAGATACCCTGCAGTCTTTTGTGTCGTTGTGGTCATCATCATCATCATCAACACCATGATTTCTTCTTCCTCTTTCTCCTCTTCCTCCTTTTCATCCTCCTGTTCTTCTTATCCTTCTTCATCACCTTCTCCTCCTCCTCCTTCTCTTTCTCTTCTTCTTATCCTTCTTCATCATCATCATTGTCTCCTCCTTCTCCTCCTCTTCTTCCTCTTCCTCCTCTTTCTTCATCTTTTTTCTTCTCCTCTGCCTCCACGGAGTAGAGAGATCATTTCACCAGGTCGAGATAAGTCTTTGCTGACAAAATAATTTGGCTACAGGTCAGATTTCATTCTGAAAAGGTAATTATGATCTGAGACATTTCACCATACATGACCATGTCTCAGAGATCTAGGCTTAACTTATTGCTCAAATAGGGCAGAAGATACAGAAGATAACACAATAAACCTCAAGAAAAAATATCAAACGATCTGGCCAATCAGAGGAAATGGCAGGATCTTAGCCGATAATCAATGACCAGGTCACACTCTTCTAGGGTCTGAAGATACAAAGACAAAAGTGAACCAATCTCTGCCCTCGAGGAGTAGGCAATCAATCTAAGGGAGACAACTTATACTTATTTAGGCAGATACAAAACAAATAGAAGATAATTTGGAAGAGAAAGCACTAGCAGCCAGGCTAAATTTCTCCTGAGCCTTAAAAGAGACCAGGGATTTAAAGAGGCAAGCGAGAAGGAATATATGCTTGGAATGGGGGATGGTCAACACAACGGACAGGAGATAAGAGTGTCTTGTATCAAGACCAGCAAGAAAGCCAGTTTGATTTGCCCATAGTGAGAGTGAAGAGGGGCAACTTGTAAAAAAGAATGGAAAGGTAGGATGAGGGCAGGTTGTGAAGGCCTTTAAATGCCAAATCAGAATGGATGTTTGATCCTTCAGGAAACAGGGAGTTCCTGGAGCTTGTTAAATAGGAGAGTGACAAGGTAAGAGGAACCAGGTCTCTGGGTGCCCAGGCCCTTCTTGAGCATGATTCATTGAAGTTATTGGGATTGTCAAAATCCACAGCAGGCCACAGTGAACAGAGAAATGGTTAAGTAAGCACTAGCCCAGACAAAAGAGGCTTTTGTGTGGGACATTTTTATGTCTTTTGCATTCAAGGTATATTCTCAAGTAAAAACATTCCTTTATAATCCTGTCTGGGCTCAGAGGTCATGAATTATAATGATTTTTTTTAAAAACCCACAGACAATAAAGCCAAGTTTTGTTCCTTTAAATAGAAAATAATGCAGAACTCTAAGCCAGTGACAAAAAAAAACAATAGAAAGAATCTCTCCCCAAAATTCTTTTGGCTCTTCTGGCCATGGCTCACTCTGTGACAATAATTACATTACTCTTTTCAGACCAAACTCCCACTCGCTTCATTGCAGTAGTGTGGAGGGATAGGAGAGTGAAAGGCGATGGAGGGAGTGGGGAAGGAGGCAGTCCTGTATATCCTGGGCTTTATAATCTATGGAGAAGGAACATTTGAAATTCCTGACATGGTAGATTTCACACTAGAAGGGACCTCAGAGTTCAATCAGTTTCCAGACAAGGAAAATGAAATTGAGAGAGGTGCCCAAGGTCACCTCTAGGTGCTAGGATGTGAATTCAGGTCTTCTCACTCTGCCTCCACTGGAGTCAAAGCTGGGAGATACTTTAAAGGCCATGTAGCACAACTCCTTCATTCCACATGTAATCAGTACCTAGACAGAGAGGAGAAAAGTGACTTGCCCAACAAGGTAGTAAATGTTGGTGGTTTTCTGTCCAACTTCTCACTGTCCTTGGCCTAGACTGGCTTGAGTGAAGGCCATCTTGAGGTTTTTGGCAGTGGAGCCTACAGGCCTATAATAATGCATAGAACATAGGCATAGGGCAACTAGGTGGTGCAGTAAATAGAGCATTGGCCCTAGAGTCAGGAGGACCTGAGTTCAAATCTGGCCTCAGACACTTGACATATTTCCTAGCTGTGTGACCTGGGGCGAGTCACTTAACCCCAATTGCCCTGCAAAAAAAACCATGGGAATAGCAAGTTCTTTTTAAAATTAATATATTCTAATTTTTCATCATCTTACAATATACCTCTCACCCTCCTCCCCACCTTTTCCTTTGCCTTCTGTCTTTCCTAACATCAGGCTCTTTTCAATGGGGCCCATCTTCTCATTATGTGGCCAAAGTATTTCAGCTTCAGCTTCAGTATTTGACCTCCCAGTGAACAGCCTGAATTAATTTATTTAAGTATTGACTGATCTGATCTCCTTGCTGTCCAAGGGACTCTCAAAAGTCTTTACCAGAACAATCGAAAGCCTATATTCTGCAGTGCTTGGCTTTCCTTATAGTCCAACTCTCATGGCCATTCATTGCTACTGGAAAAAGCATAGCTTTGCTTATATGGACCTTGGTCAGCATGGTGGTGTTTCTGCGTTTTAGTATACTACCCAAGTTTACCCAGGAGCAAGTGTCTTTTAATTTCATGGCTGCAGTTACCATTTGCAGTGATCTGAGCCCAAGAATATAAAATTGGACACTGCTTCCATTTCCTCCCTCTCTCTATTTGCCTGGAAGTGATGGGACCAATGGCCAAATCTTAGCATTTTTGATATTAAGCTTCAAGCCAGCTTTTACAGTCTCCTCTTTTATCCTCATCGAGAGGCTTCCTCTTTCAGTTTTGAGATGTTATTTTTGTCCTTTTCATTTACATCATTTTGTGTGTGTGTGTGTGTGTGTATTATTCTGTTTATTTTGCTTTACAACAGTTCACATAAATCTTCATATGTTTCTCTGAATTCTTGATATCCAATACTTCTTCTACACAGTAACATTCCATTATATTCATGCACACAGTTTGTCCAGCCATCCCCCAATAAATGAATTTTAAATTTTGCTATTCCAGAAAGTGTGCTATAAGTATTTTTGGTGTAGCTAGGACCTTTCTTTCTATCTTTGACCTTCTGGGGTTATATACCTAGCACTGGGATATCTGAGTCAAAGGGCATGGAGGTTTTCACGAGTTTCTTAACATAATTCCAAATTGTTTCCAGGATAGCTGGACCAATTCACAGCTCTACTAAGAGTATATTAGCGTGCCTTTCATTTTATACCAATAGCAAATTCAATCTCCCAAGGCATCTTTCCATCTGAACCCACCTCTGACCACTTGAATTTAACAACACCTGATGGTTCTTAAGTTGTTTTTACATTGTTTTTGCAACATAATTTTTAAAAGGCTGAAATATTCTTTATGGGGCTGACTCCTCTCTGGATAAGTCCAAAATAAGACCCAGAATCCTGGTCATTCATATTATCCTTCCAAAACAACATATATAATTTGACCATTTTGTGTAAAAGGTGTTGTTAGGACCAGCTGTAGGAGAAAAAAAAAGACTGAAATAAGGGGATAATTAATAATTGACATTTCCATAGTGACTACAATAGCACAATCCACTGTTAGCCCATTTTACAGCCAAACACAGAGAGGTCAAGTGACTTGCCAAAAGACCGTGTCTTTGGTGTCCTCCCATTTCTCTCTGAACTCCTTTATCTTCACTTAATTCTTTTGGTCATCTCTTCCACCTACAAATCCAGGCACCTGTGGTCTAATCCCCTGAACAGCTTGTTAACAGTTTAAGGTATTATTCCTCCTAGGAGCATCTGAAGTATTCTATATCTTCACACAGAGGCCAGATAGTTCTTTGTTGAAGATGTTAGAGATGTTATAGAGAGCATTCCTGTTAAGATGCTCGTTGGACTAGACGGTCTGATGGAGAGGAGGGGGGCCCTTCGATCTTGCGGACTCTATGATATGATATCATCTGAAAGGTCAAAGGACTAACTCCTAATAGTGGGATTGTAAGGACAGCTGCAACCAGGGGTGGTATCTTTGAGGGACTGGTATCTCTAATCACACCGAGTAAGCAACTTCCTACTACCACTAAGGCCAACCTGAGAAAAACAAAAACTCCAAATCTTTGAGTTCTTTCTCAAGAGTCCTGCCCAGTCAGTGTTGAGGGGTGAGGGGAGAACTCTCCTTGAAATTTCACTTTAATGCTCTTAGTTTAAAAAAATACAATGTACCTCCTCACCACGAGATCCCTGTGATCCAGTGGGGAGATAAGGAGAAGCTCTGGAGGAAGCAAGAAAGGAAATGAAGAAGAAAGTTTGTGACAGTCTACAGCTGGTATGGCTTTGAATAAGTAATGTCACACCTCTAGGCCTTAGGTTTCTAAGTGTAAATGAGGAAGTTGTACTATAGAGTCCGAGGTTCCTTCTAGCCCTAAGTCTATAATCCTATGATGAAGAAAGAGAGAGGAAGGGGAAAAGACAGGAGGAGCGGGAGGGGGAAAGGAAGAGAGAGAAAGAGAGGAAGAGGGAGAAGGAGAAGAGGAAGAGGAGAAAAAGAAAGGAAAGAGGGAGAGAGAGGAAGAGAAGGAGAGGGAGAAGGGAAAAGGAGAGAGGGAGGGGAAGAGGGAAAGGAAAAGGGGGGGTAGAGAGAGAAAAAGAAGTGGTGGAGAGAAGGAGAGGGAAGGAAAGGAGAGAGAGGAGGAGAAGGAGAAGGGGAAAGGGAAGAGGGAGAGAGAGAGAAAGGGAAGGGAAAAAGATGGGGTAGAGAGGAGAAGAGGGGAGAGAAAGGGGAAGGAAAGAGGAAGGGGAGAGAAAGGGAAAGGAAAGAGGAAGGAGAGAGAAAGGGAAAGGAGGGGAGAGGAAGAAGAAATTGAATTTTTAATAGCAATGCATTTCCCATCTCCAAAAGGCTAACAATGTAAGTGAAAGGATTGTTCTTAACACTATAATCTCCAGCAGGAAGGTCTCTGATGCAGATGAAAGAACATGACTCACTCTTGTTGCTGCACATCCAGCTCAGGCATATCATGGGCCTGAAGCTTGAAAAACATAATTTAAAAGACACAGACACTAAGCCACAAAAGTTATAAAGGTGTGTTTTTCACTTCTGGCATTTAAAAAGCATTTCCTTGGAGTTATTTAACATTACAAGAACAAATATGCCAAAAGACATTAAGCATTTTTCCCTGAAAAAATATTTAATGATATTTGAAACATGCAGATACCCTTGTGTTTAATTAAAGGAATGGTCAGGTGTCATCACAGCCACTCCTGCCAACAGGGAAAAAATGGGAAAGCATGGAAATAGTACAGAAAGTGTTTTGTCAGCCATGTGTCATGTCCAGAATGGAGATTAGTATTTTCAAACCACTACTAACAGATTAGGGCTGATGCTTAACAGTCTACTAAAGTCCTGGGGTTTTTGGAATTATTCCATTGCAATAGTTCTTCTCTCATTGGGGTAGAATGTATATTTAGAAAACAGTCAGTCAATCCTTCAACAAGCATTTATTATGTGCTTAAAAGAGATACACAGAATGTCACGAGACATTCCAAAGCTATCTTCCCCAGTCCAGCTCCCCTTCCTGACTTGTCTGTTTCTCTCAATGGTGCCATCCTTCTCCTAGTCACTTTGAGCAAGAGAGGATTCTGGGACTCACTCTCTACTTTAGTCCTTACACCAGCCCCAACTCTTGTTCGTTCTTCCTTTGAAATGTCTCTCATGTGTCTGTAAAGTTCCATATCTGCCATTCTAGTCCAGCCCATTTTCCACTCACAGCTAGATTACTGATACACCCCCAAACTCAGTCCTCCTGATTTCAGACTGTAGTACACTAATCCTTACTAGGCGGCAGCACCAGACTAGTCTTCCTGCAACATTGATTTCATTATATTATTTTCCAACTCAGGAATCTTCAGGAGTTCTTTGTTTTCTATCTAGGGAATAAGATCTGAACTCTTCAAGTTGGTATTCAAAGTCTTTCATCATTTCACCCCTTCAGAGTTGTCTCCCATCATTTCCCACCCTAAAAGCACTCCAGGGAGAGGAGGAAAGTATGGAAAAAGTTTTGGAGGTGGAAACCTAACTTGCATTTTAGTAGGAGCAGGAAGCAATTATCTGTAGCGGGTATTCATAAGAGATTAGAATTGGTGGTACCCTCAGAAGCGTGCTGGTAAATGTTTAACAACCAGTTCTCTTAAAAACTGATAAATAGAAGCATGTATAGAATGGTTTTACATATATAAACAAATTTGTATATAATGGTAGCCATTTCTAGGTGGGAAAGGAGAAAGAAAAAAGTGGAGAAAATGAAAGTTATACAATACCTTTATTATATATTTAAAAGGAATAGCAAGTTGTACATAATATTTTATTCTATTCTACTATGTTATGGAAATGCTTGTTTTATTTCTTAATTTCAGAATAAAAAATTTAAAAAAAAAGAACAGAGCCTGAAACATAATAAGTGCTTAATAAACGTTTATTGAAAAAAAAAAACATTCTCTTTGGGGAGGGGGAGGGAGGAATGTACTCATGAAGTACTTTTAAATTTAATCAGAATCATAAACCTTTTCTCCACCAATTTCTTAAGTTTAGAAATCAACACAACAAAAAAAAAAATCAAGCGACGATTTGTGGCATTTTCAAATTTCTGAGTTGTAAATGCTCCCCTGAAAATTTAATAATCAGTGAGGCGGTTTGAGCTGGCTCCAGTGCACTCCTGCCAAACACCATCTAGTCTTACCCCACTCGTAAAAACTGTACAAAACTTGAAGTCGAGTGACTTCAAGTCAACAATAATAATAAACAAGCATTTTTATTAAATAACTACTATGTGCCAGGTACTATATTAAATGCGTAGGACACAAAGAAAGGCAAAAACAGTCCTTGTCTCACAAAGAGTTCACAGTCTAATGAGGGAGACATGAAACCACTTACACAAACAAGATATATGCAAGTTGAACTGGAAATAATCTCAAAGGAAATTTAATAAGATTAAGGGGAATCTGGGAAGACTTCTTGCAAAGGGTGGGATTTTATCTGGGACCTGAAGGAAGCCAGGAGACAAGATAAGAAGGAAGAGCATTCCAGGCTTGTAAAAAGTTCGGTTATAAAGAACTTTAAAACCACAGCAGAGGGTTTTACATTTGGCCCTGGAGATAATAGGGAGCCACTGGAATTTATTGAATCGAATTGATTATTGAATAAATGGGAATTTATTAAATTTATAGAATCGAATGTCAGTTTTAATTGACATTGTCAGACCTGGGTTTTAGGAAAATAAATTTGACACCCGAGGAGAGGATGGGCTGAAGTGGGGAGAGTTCTGTGGCAGGGAAGCCAACCATCAGGATATTGCAATAGTTAAGGCATGAAGGGCAGCATCAGGGTGGTGGTAGTGTCAGAGGAGAGAAGGGGGCTTATACAAGAGATCTTACAAAGGTAGAATTGACAGGACTTGGCAACAGATTGATTATGGGAGATTAGAGAGAGTAAGGACTCAAGGCTAGGTTGAAAACCTGAGTTACAGGAAGGAGCTAGTACCCTAGACAGTAACAGGGAAATTAGGAAGTGGGGTGGGTTTGGAAGGAAAGAGAATGACTTTGGGAGCAATGAATGATGTTTCTCTGTGTTCTTCCCTCTCACTTTCCCCAACTGGCCACCTTCAAGTCAATGTCTTTAATGGTCCAAAGAGCCTCGATTCTACTACCAACTGCATATCACTAACTTTTAGTACAAGTCACTTGACATCTCTGGGTCTCAGTTTCCTTATCATAAAACCAGGGGGATTGGAAGATCTGATTTGTACCAGGACCTACAGCTACTCGATGATGCATTAGGGAATGGCAATGAAAGTTCCCTATCTCCTGTCTTCCCTCTGCACAAAACTCCCAGTCACATGAGAAACTGTAAATAAGTGCATCTGGCCTTGGAATTTTTCTTCCTCTCTCCCACCCCCATCCCCTGTAGCTAATTTAGAAGCCGGGCAGTGGCTGAAGGAAACGCATACTTTAGGAAATATTTAAGAAGAGGCTCTTAAAGATAAACTGGGGGCAGGAGAAAAGAAATAGGTCAAAAGGACTGGGGAAGAGGAATTCCTATGAGCCCAGACAACTCTGCCAGAGGAGCGCTTGCTACCAACAAGACAAGGAGAAAAATAATAATAGCTAATATCGCTATGGTACTTTAAGGTTTGCAGAGCCCTTTGCTATGAAGCATAAATCACTTTGCAAACCTTGAAGTGCTATGTAAAATGTTGGCAATTATTACTGTTGCTTTGCATTATTACTATTTTATTATCCTTGTCTGGTGGTAAAAAAAAATCTTCCCTTTTGCAGTATGTCATAGCTCTGAGAACTCAAGGGGATTTTTTTTCACCTTTGTTGCCAAAAACTGCAATAAAAGACAGAGAGCCTTTAATAATAACACATATTTATATAGCACTCCAAGGTTCACTTTAAAGAGCTTTCTTCACCAGGAGCCTCTGGGGCAGCAAAGCCAAGTATAATTATTCTCCTTTTTACAATAGAAAAAACTTGGGCTGAGAGGATGACTCATCCCAGCTTGCACTGCTAGTCAGGAGCTGAGGCCAGTTTCCAACCCAGGTCTCCTGACTCCGGGCCCCTCATCTTTTTCCATGAATCCAGGCTTCCTCTGGAAGTTTTGAGAGAAAGCTTTTTCCTTGTTTTGCTGAAGAGATCGATCCCAAACATAAAGAATTCAAACCTTTGGAACCAGGAGAACTATGACAATGTAAATGAAAGCAACACGAAGAGGCATCAGAATTCTGATTGTTCACATGTCTTCTTGGTGCCAGACAAATCATGAGACAGACACACTTCTCTCTATTGGTAAGGACCAAGAGTACAGACTGTCTTGAGGCTATCACTCATCTCTATAGTCAGTCACAATCACCTTGTTGGTGTGTTTGAATGTTTTTTCTTTGGAATAAGGAGACCTCTATAGAAAGGGAATGGTTTTTTGTGAAAATTACATTGGTGTGAAATGCAAAAGGCACCAATTGCTACTTTTAAAGGCAGACCGATATAAGATGATGCTGTGTTATTTTTAAGTCACATCTGACTCTTCATGATTCCATTTGGGGTTTTCTTGGCAAAGACGCTGGAGTGGTTTGCCATTTCCTTCTCAGCTTATTTTACAGATGAGGAAACTGAGGCAAACGGGGTTAAATGACTTGCCCAAGGTCACACAGTTAGTGTCTGAGGCCCAAATTTGAACTTAGAACTCATGCCTCCAGGCCCAGAGCTCCATCCATTGTGCCACCTAGCTGTCTGATGCTGTGTTGAGAGGTTAAAAAAAGGTTAATGACCGGGGAAAGGAAGTACTGAGTTATCCCCACTCCTGACACCAATTTGAATTAGTGCTGTTTCTGCACATATATGGAATTTTTCTTTTAAAATGAAAAGAAGAATTGGTTAGATTCTGCTCCCTGTTTTATTTCTCATATGTAGTGGCAAATGTCTCTTGAAATAAGTAATTGTGTAAGAAGATTCACAGCCACACCAGGGAGGGGAGAAGGAGAGCAAGCCTGTGCCACAAAACTTGCATAACCAAGTCAGACTTATTGGAGGATCAATAATTCATCACAGTTGACCGAGGATTCAGAACTGCTGGTGGGCCTGCCTGTCTCAAGTCTCTCCCCACTCCACTCCGCCACTAATGTCCCATCATGTTATCTTCCCATTAAACTCCAGTGGCTCGCTATCGCCTCCAGGGTCTAATACAAAATACTCTGTTTCACATTCAAAGCCCTTTATAAATTTACTCCCTCTTACTTTTTCAGTCTTCTTAGACCTCACTGCCCTACACATATTCTTCCATCCAGTGACATTGGTGTCCTGACCGTTTCACAAACAAAACACTCTGTATCTTGGCTGGTAGATTTTCTCAGGCTTCTCAAGCTGTCGCCCATGCTTGGAATGCCCTCCTTCCTCCATTCTGACTACTGACCTCCCTGGCTTCCCTTAAGACCAACTAAAATTCCACCTTCTATGGGAAGCCTGTCCCAACCCCTCTTAATTCTAGTGCCTTCCCTTTCTCAATTATTTCCTTGGTTGTTGTCCTTCATTCTCAAAGCGGACCAAAATGGCAACACTATGTTGGGGTCAAGGTACAATGTGAACAACTGTGGCTAGTGAGACCAACTCGAGCTTAGAAGGCTCTACCACAGGTAGGGCACAAATAGGCCATAAGAACATTTGGAGTGGAGATGAGTCTAAATTTGCACATCTCTCATTTCTTTTGAGCTACTGCACTTCTGCTTTGCTCATAGAGCACAGTGCCTTCTGTGAGCACGGTGGGCATGCCATGCTGGGTGGTCCTGTGCCAATGTCTCCCATGTCTCACAATTGATTCCAAATTATCCTGTATATAGCATGTTTTGTATATATTTGTTTGCATGTTGTCTTCCCTATTAGATTGTGAGCTCCTCGAGGGCAGGGACTGTCTTTTGACTCTTTTTATATCCCCGGCACAATACCTGGAGCATAGTAGGTGATTAACAAATGTTGATTGATTGATTAAAACTAGGAGGCTGAAAATCTCTAAGGCTCTGTCCAGCGCTATTGTGTATCTGGGGGAAGAGGTGGCTGCTGAGGAAAGGGTAGCAGCTCCTGAAGGTGACCTCTCAACTTTCCTCTTTGGTGTAGGAAAAGTCCTAGCTCTGCATATACAGGTTAGTTTTCTTTATTTCCCAGAGGCTATAGGACAGGGATTGGTGGGAAAGTTAGGTGTTGCCTATTACCTAGATTTCCAGCTCCTAGACGTAATGCTATGGAAGCTTTGAGCATTGTGGCTGGTTGGGGGTGAAGGAAAAAAAGAAGGTATTGTATTTGTCCTTTGTTCTCAAAGGGGACCATGACATCAGGAAAAGAAGGAAAAGGGAAGGAGGGGGAGAGACATATTCCATGGCTATCTTTGGGCCTGTTCTCATAGAGATAAGGGCCGGACCTACTCTTCATGGTCTGGCTTGAAATCTGGAAACATGCCAAAATACAAGTACCTACTCCTCTGCACAGGTAGGTATGAGCTCACAGAGAACAAATGTGCCAAAGTTTGCTCATGGCTTGAATTTTTAAAATAGAATTCTTATTGATATCTTTTGTTTTTATATCACTTAGACTTTTTTTCATTTTTCATTTTTTTTTTATCCTGAACTTAAACACCAAATAAAACGAGCATTTCCATATACAGTATGGAGCAGGAGATAATTGTGCATCAGACTGCGAATCTCTATTATCTCCATAATGCTTGCTTTTATTTTTTTTAAATGTATCATAAATTTAGCATCAAAGTTGTCCTGCATATCATTGATTTCTTGTCATAGGCTGAATTTCTGATGTTACCTTTAGTTCTCGTGAGACGTTCTCCAGCCTCTAAAGAATGCTGTAGGTATAAACAGGCTAACATTCTCTCCGGGGTTTTTGGTCAGCAGTTCCTATGTTAGGGTATTTTGTGTCTAGAAGATGAGCCCACTGAGGGCTAGAAGAGGCCTTAACACAGAGGGGATAATTCACATCCAGAGGATTTTGTTCAGTTCTGGGCACCCCATTTAAGGAAGGACACTGGTAAGCTGAAGAATTTCTGGTAGTGGAGAGCTAGGATTGAACAGGGTTTTGATCATGCCACAGGTGGGTCTGTTGAAAGAACTGGGGTTATTTAGCTTAGAGAATTGTTGTTGTTTGTCTTTCGTTCTAGAAGAGGACCAATGACCGCAGGGTGATGTCTGGAGTTGCAAGTGAATTGGATTTAAATGAGGCAGGGCTGGGCAAAGACATCAGCCCGCTCTTTCCTCCAGAGTCATCAGAGTCCGGTGGCAAGACTTAGGTCAGGACAACTGGAGATGGCCCCAAATGCAGCTGGAGACTTTGGCCTTTTTAAGCTAAGATCTTTCTCTAGAGAATGGAAGACTTGGAGGGATATGATAGCTTCTTCAAGTATCTGAAGATCTTTTCTGTGGAAGGATTCAGATTTTTACCCTTGTCCCCTGAGGGCATAATTAGGACCAATGAATGGAAATTGCAAAGAGGTATTTTGCTATTTAATGTAAGGAAAACCTTTGTGAGAAATTAGAGCTATCCAAAATTGTAATGAGCTTCCATGGCTGGTGCTACATTTTCCCCTCACTAGACATCTTTAGGCAAAGACTAGATGACCACTTAATCTGGTATCATGGTAATGAGATTCTTGTTCACATATAGGTTTGACTGGATTATCTCTGAGGTCTCTGTTTGTGCCTATCATGATACCATGATACCATGTTTGAGACAGCCATGCCAAGGGAGCAGCAAGCAACTTTGTGAGAGCTATCCTCTCTAGCACTCACGCAGGGCACCCAGCAGAGACAAATAGGGAGCTACAAGTAGGTTAATGTTTAGAGAAATGATTCTGGGATTGTGGGAACCTTGGGACTTGATGGGGGCTCATTCATGAAGGCCTAGCTAGGCCTTAGAAGTCACTGAGTCCAAATCTCTCATTTTATAGATGAGGAAAATTTGATCAGGGCAGGCTAAGTGATTTTCCCAAGGATTCAAAACTAGTAAATCTGTTCAATCTTACTTTCTATCCAGTGCTCTTTCTACCACATAACTCTGGAATTTCTGGGGGGTTTGTCCTTCCTCTCTGCACAAAACTTTCTTCTGTGATATCATGAACTTCCAGCTTACAAATGGGAAGTTACTGTCAATATCTCAAGTGATACAATGTAGAAACATTCACAGGCTTTCTGCGTAGAGCCGAGAGAATTGAGAAAGTCACCCTGAAAATACCCAGGTCTTTCAGGTGATCTGACACAAAGGTTGCATAAGCCCTTTAGTTTTGCTATTCTCCGTAAAATTTTAACCAGGCGGTAAATGGACAAGAGGTTTCAAGTGAAATAAATCACAACCCACTGTCATTGGTGGTATTACCAAAATAGCTACTCAGTGAGGTACTCAGTGAGTCCACATCCACTAAATATTATAGCTCCCAAGCCCCCACTTTTCCTTTATCCAGCAAGAGGACATGATTAGTTCAAAGCAAAGGCATTTAATGAAACAGTATATAGCAAGAAGATTTACATTAGAGCATTCCCCCATTAATATGAGGGTACATTCTTCTACATATAACCAATGGGGAGAGTGACCATGGATAAAGATCCCAGGTGAGGGGCCTATACATGGGAATAAATGTGTAGGTGCCACTCAAACTTCCAATGCTACCTCATCCTTTAAGTCTTTTGGTGATGTCCTCATTCTACTGTCACTAGACTTGCATCCCCCCAATCAGGATGTTTCTGTGGATCACATTGTTCTGATGGGTTAGCAGGGGGCTTCTTCTTGTTAGGCAAGGTATCTCTGTTGGGTCTATTGCTCCAATGGGCTCTGCTGGTCTTACCATATAATCCCTGCTGGCCTCAGTCTTTCTGCTGCAATTTTCTGGGCTGACGTGTTTAAGGACAGCCAAGCTATCTCAACTTCAGTCTATTAGAATGCCCCATACTAGTATATTTCCCTGATAAGGACAGGTTGACAGCTCTTTAGTCATAACGCCCACGCCCAGCTGACAAATACCAGGCAGAATGCCCTTGGGCCAAGTCTGTCTTTCCTTTTCAAACTTCACATACAGAGGAAGATCAAAGTCTTCTCTTACAGACAAACAACTAACATGGAGTTTTGTATACTATTACATATGCTCAAGATTCTGTCTTAGAGGCAAATGAATTTGAGTCAGAACAAAAGGCAAGTTAAGGAAGCATACATAATCGTTTTTTTCAAAGTGCTGTCCAACCACACCTCCTCCATCTTGTCTGATTTCTTGAATGCAAGTGAAGACTTTACATGTATCCCTATTAAATATCATCTTACTAATAGATTCAGATCGCTTTTCAAGATCTTGTCGGAAATCTATCACTCATTGTGTGAGATTTCTCCAAGGCTCTCCAATAACAACAAAAACAAATGTATCTATAATACACTTAAAGGTTTAATCAAAATTATTAATATTTTCTCCCTTACTTTGTTAAATCTAGACAATGAACAAAACCACATATAAACCCTGATTTGTAGCATTTGCTGATATCTGAGGTGTAAATGTCCCATTGAAAATTTAACAAATTCCTAGAGGCAGCTCCTCAGGGATCTAGTACATGCCCTGGGTCTATCTCCCTCTCAACTTTATTCCAGCCACAGATTTGATAAACCCCCAGCTATTTGATAAAGCCCCAGCTATACCTTGATCAGGACAGTTAGGTGGTGCTGTGGATAGAGCATCAGCCCTGGAGACAGAAAAACCCATCTTCCTGAGTTCAAATCTAACCTTAGATACTTACTAGCTGTGTGACCCTGAGCAAGTTACTTTACCCTGCTTGCCTCAGTTTCCTCATCTTTCCTCATTTATTCATCTGTAAAATAAACTGGAGAAGGAAATAGCAAAACACTCTAGTATCTTTGACAAGAAAACCTCAAATGGGGTCACAAAGAGTGAGATGACTGAATAACAACAAAAATACCTTATCATTTCCTTTTCAGGATTCTCATTAATCATCACTTTAATAATACATTCTAGAATTTGCCAGCAATTGAAATCATGCTCTTTGGCCCATTGTTTCAGACTCTGTTTTCCTTCTGGCTTTAAAAAATGTTGACATTTGCTCTCCAGTCTGGTGGCAGCCCCTCTCTATTAGAGAGAATGTCTCCTTCATCTCTCCCTAGTACTTTGACCTTCATGACCTTGATCATCACCGTGTGTCATAATAAGTAACGAATGAACGAAAAAGCATTTATCAAGTGCTCACTTTGTGCTAAACAGTGGGATACAAATAGAAAAGTGAGAATATCCCTGCTCTTAGGGAGCTCACATTGTAATTGTGGAGACGACATATCTATGCAATTTCAGCTGCAAGTCAGGTAGAAAAGCATGTTGGCCTTCACAGCATAGTGGCAAGGCAGATGGTAACAAACCTTCTTTAGTGTCATTTCAACACATAAAAACTATATGGTTTCTGATGTTGAACCATTTTGCCAAGTCAAAGATGTTGGTGAGAATTCACTTGTCTGGGTCTTCAGTACATTTTGTCACAAAGAACAGTCCACCAACATTCCCAACACTACATGAGGCAATCAAGGAAAAAATGCAGGTAAAAAGAAATGAACTGATCCAACCCATGGATTTTTTATGTAATAATTTCCAGTAGAAGGTAAGCTCCTTCAGGATAGGAAATGTTTTCCCTTCATCCCTGAATCACCAGTGCCTCTGCTAACAGTTCACCTTTAAGGGAATATTTGTTGCATCCAACATACCTTACCTAAAAGGATAAAGACCTAAGCTCACTTGAGAACTACATAGTCCCACAATTTCACATCACTGATGCAGTCCTGACTCCCTATTCCCTGCCCCCCGCCCCAGTTCCCTATTCCAGGTCTGTTTTGACACATGAGATTAAGCCTTTGGGGTATTTGTTTCCCACAGAAGCTGTCACTATGCCCAACACTGCAGAAGGTCTTAGGAGAGGGAGGAAGGAAATGTTGAACAAGCCAAAAGAGGAAACCAGAAAGGTCATAAAGAGATAGTTGCATTTTCTACAACTTCTGTTTTCTTAAAAGTGAGCAGCCCTCAAACAACGAGCTGTCTGCAGTCGTGACTAATTAGTGACTTGTTCTTTGGACAGAGCTCTTTCAGAGACACTCCCAAGCTCCAAACAAACAAAACAAAACAAAAAAGTAAGATCCACTCACTGGAACTTCTCTTTGTGGGAAGGGACAAAAGGGTTGAACAGCAGGCTTTGTGTGGCCATGTTTGACAAAGGCCTTTAATAAGTTTTTTCAATGACAGGAGACTAGGAATACAAAACAGCTGGGTAAGGTCACATGGGCTTTGCTCATCTCATTTGGCTGCTTGTCTTTGGAAATGAAGCAGACAGAGAGAAAATAGAAAGGAGTTTGCTGGAAACTCATTTAGTCATATTTATTTTTGAAACAGAAAGTTTGTTTTCCCTACTATGTATTTACCCTGAAGTCTGTGGTGATCCAGTATAGTTCCATTAATAACTGCTGATTCATATATACTCCTTTATATAAGTGAACCTCCCAGCCCAACCCAGCTCTCTCCCACATAATGCTCACAGAACTCCAGATTCAAGGTGTTATAAAAATACTCACATTGTCTAGGAAAAAACAATGCTCATTGGGAAGCCAGGAACATTTTAATTATATTTTACATTTATTTGGTATGAATCAATTGGTACATCCCCTGAACAGAGTACGGAAGAGTACAAGGACTCAAATGGACACCAGTCCTTTTATTGACTCCCCATTCGAATATCCCACCAGGCTCTTCATTAGCCTGATACAACCCCCTGACTGCCTACTTCATGCCCTCCTCGAACAAGCCTCTAAACTTTCACCTGACCAGAAGCCTGGTCTCTGTTAGATCACAGCTCTGATTAGAATAGTCACCTGACTTACATTCTGCTAAAGCTGGGGTGGGGGGAAAGGGGGAAGAGAGGGATACTTTCAATTCTGTGGAAACAAAACTGCTCCCCCCATTTCTTACAAAGTAGTCCCATTCAAAGCCATAGTTCATTAGCCCCAGCCACTGGGTTTACCTTTCCTAAACACCCAAAAGGAAAAAATCCACCCAAAGGAACTAATGAAACAGCATAGTAAAAAATCAGCAAAAAAAACATTTTCATGGTAAACCTGGGATGGAGTCTCCCACAAATATGCCTACCGTCACTGAACAGAATGGACACACATAAAGACCACGCACAAGCAGTGTCATATCTAAGGTAGGAGAGCGAGATAATTGTCTTTCTTCCTTCAGGACTCACCTTCTGCCTTTGTTGTGTTGTGACCAGCAACCAAATGCTCAGGTTTGAGCTTTCCTATATTTGATTCCTCACACCAGCCTATGAGAAAGGTATCATCATTCTCCTTTTGCACATGAGGTAACTAAAGTTCTGAGGTTGTGACTTGCTCCTAGGAAGCAGAGGATGCAGAATTTAAATTCAGTGTTCTCTTGATACCCAAATCAATGGGCTTTACACCAACAGCACTGCCTTTCTAACTAGTACTGGCTAAACAAAACCTGACCTGGTTTCCAATCTAGCCCCCTTTGGGGTAACTTCTGTAAGCCTAGCTTATCTTAGAGAATGAAGGTTTTAGAAGTTCTTAGATTTTAGGGCATTTCTGTTCCACTTACTCTAGTCAAGTATTTGCTGACCATAAAGTTCTTATCCTCGAGCTTATTCATGGTGCCATGGGGTTCAGGGCTCCCTGTGATGCCATGGAGTACCATTCCTTCCTTTTACCAGTAAAACCTAGAACTGGATTCTTTAATGTAACCTACTATTTTATTATTGTTTTGTTCCAACTTCATATCTAGTTCCCCTGGTTCCCCTTAGGTTCCTGTGGCAATAAACCTAAGCTAGAGACAGACAGACGGACAGAGACAGACAGAGACAGAGAGACAAAGAGAAAGACAGAGAGAGAGAGAGAGAGAGAGAGAGAGAGAGAGAGAGAGAGAGAGAGAGAGAGAGAGAGAGAGAGAGGTTTCTCTTTCTCCCTTGCATTGTTCCCTTGGAATAATACATAACATTTGCGGAGTGCGGGGGGGGGGGGGGGGGGGGGGGGGGGGCATATTGTTGGTTAGTTTTAAGTTTGACTATTAGACACTACAGGTATAAGGTATATTTGTGTGGTTGCTATCTAAATAGAATGACAATTCAGCTTGTGGGTGTCATGGGTAGATATCTGATCTGGAATCTGGTCCACTCTTCTACTCTTTTGCAAAGATGACTAAACTTCTCCCTTTGAAAGGAATAAAGGGCACCGGCTCCTTCCCTTGCTTATCTGCAAGAGGGGTATTGGGCTACAATTGTATCTGTCTACCACACCTCAAATATTGGTGGTCTAGGGGTTCAGAATGAAAAGCACTATCCATGATAACTTTCAAGAGGTAAGCTATTAATAACTTAATATTGCCAGCTGAGCTCCCTCTCACCAAATGCTGGCTTCACAAAAGACCATAATGACTAGTGAGTAAACCCATTTATCCAAGCAAAACGGTAAACAGAAGTTGGTGAAGCTCCCATAGGTTAAGTCAGAAGTAACCTCTACGGCTTGAGACACCAGAGACTGTTGAGAATGGACCCTACCCCCTCTGCTGGTTTGAGCTGTAAGCTCCTTGGCCTTTCTTTGTATTTCTGACACTTAGCGCAGTGCCTGACACATAGTAGGTGCTTAGTAAATAGTTGAACTATGACCAACCACAGTTCCAAAAGTTTAATCCACCACCTCCAGATAAAGAACTAATGGACTCAGTACAAATTGAAGTATGTTTTCTTTCTTCCTTCCTTTTTTCCTTTCTTTCTTCTTTCTTTTCTCTTTCCTTCCATCTTTCTTCTTTTCATTCTTTCTTCCTTTTCATTTTTTTTTCCTTCCTTCCTTTGTTGACATGACTAATTCAAGGATTTGTTTTGTATGACTATACATGTTTGAGCGGGTTTTGTTTTTCTTTTTCTTCTCCATGAGTAGGGGAGGGAGAGAGAGAATTTGGAACTGAAAATAAAACTGATTTTTTTTTAATGTTAGTTTATTGACTGACTGAGATCTTATCTCATTCCTAGGTAAAGAATTCTTTTATTCTTGTGGATTCTTTGGTATATTCTAATCTGTAGAACTATGATTTCTGTTGGTTGTTTTGCTTGAATAACTAGGTTTAATCACTGTTTGTTGTTCATGATGGTCTTTTGTGTAACCAGTCAGATTAGAAAGGACTAAACTAGGGAATTCAATAAGGTAAAAGATAACTTCCCTTCTGAAAGCGATCAAGAAAATCTCTCCCCTTCTGAACCCGTGTTAGCGCCGTTAGATTAAAGATATTTGAGAGGCACCAGATAGATAATAACTGAGGCCAGTAGAGGTTAAATGAATTTCTTAAGGTCATGGAAGGAGAAGTATCGAGCACTGTCAAAAACCCGAGAACCAAGAGCCAACTTCTGAGGTCCAACTGATGAGGCTGCCTCTGACTGGGATGTGATTGCCCTGGGCTCCACTCTGTGTAGGAAACAAACCAGATGCTGGTGTCAAGTTGCAGCTTGGGGACTGAGGAGTCAAGAAGAAAGGGAGTTTCAGGAGCAAAATAAGCCACAGTCTTGCTGTTTCCTGTCAAGGTCCCAGCCACATATGACTTCGAAACAACTTGCTCAAGCTTTAACAGTTGTCAAAGGTGCCCAAGTTCTCGGCTGTGAGGAGCTTTCATCTGTGACCTCCAAGCTGCCTCTCAAAGGAGCTCATTGGACCTGAAAGGGCAGAAAGGACACAGTTCTGGGGCCCAGGGCTGGGGTTGGCTGATTCAGCTGCTATTTTGGAAACAGCATCAGTCAGAACCTGACCTGAGTATTTTCTCCAAAATGTTGTCATTCTATATTTAATCCCTGTGAGTCGTCAGAGAAGGAATTTCTGAAAAGAATAAGAAGGACGTAAAAGGACAATTTTTCTGCTTGTGCCTTTAGGTTGATATTAATGATTCTGAAGCAAGAGGATGTTTAGTTGAGAATCAAGCGAGAAATGAGCTTCACCAGGAAGAGTAGCACAATTTGTGCAAAATTATATATAAAGTTGGATAAAGTCTCAAGCAGAAGGCTATCTGGCTTCCTAGGATGTTTAAGCCCCTTTCCTTTGCCCATAAGAAAAGCTCCTTCTGTCTTGGGTATGCCATCCTTTGTTCAACTCTTCTTTCATAGTTTTCCTTGTCTATTGGTTCATTTCCAAACGTTACTAGCTGTTACTCTTTGGTGAGTTCAAAGACTGCGATTTCAACCTAGCAGTTATAAATTTGAATAAGCCAGGTTCAGAGAATGGCAATCCATGTTCTTTAGCATATGCAGCAGAGACTGGATTGGATACACTCCGCCAGAGCACAGGGCTTGATCCCAGGACACTTCCAGGAAAACCTGTGGTTCAATACTGGAAGAATTTGACCTACAAGGAGAAGGAGGCAAACCCCGAGTGGTGCCTTCATCCTACCTGTGACGGCAGCAGCGTAGCAGAGGGCTTCATTGGCTAAAAATGAGAGGAAGCCTTTTAGCTCCCACTCTTCCACTCAGTGTGTGGCAAATAGCTCCCTCATCCTTAAAGATGGACTCATTCCATAACAGCAAATAAACTCCCGTTCATCCTTCTGCTGGCAACACTAATTATTGGTATAATTATAAAATAATGTATAAAGATTATATATGTATGTATATGTATACACACCACACACACACGTGTGTGTGTGTGTGTGTGTGTGTGTGTGATGATGATGATAAGGGTAGCTAGTACTGTAGTAGACAGATGGCTAGGCCTGGATTCAGGAAGATTCATCTTCCTGAGTTCATAATCTGGCCTCAGATTGCTGTGGGACTCTGGGAAAGTCACTTAGCCCTGTTTGCCTCAGTTTTCTCATCTGTAAAATGAGCTAAAGAAGGAAATGGCAAACTACTCCCATATCTTTGCCAAGAAAACCCCAAATGTGGTCATGAAAGGTCATACATGACTGAAAACAACTGAACACATACAGGGTGTTCCTAAAGTCTGGGCACATAGGCAAAAATGCATATTTTCAAGAAATGAAGTGATTAAAATTTTCAACAACAATTTTAATTGGAATATTAACAAATAACATCTTCAATATGATTTCCATCATTTGTGATGCAAAGGTTGATGTGCTTTCCAAGATTCATGTGAACTCGATGCAATAACTCAATAACTCCACATTGCTGTCAATTTTAGCACATTCACTCTTGGAATATGAATATGAAGATGTTTGAAGTTGACAATGTTATTTGTTAATATTCCAACTAAATAAAATCTTGTTGAAAATTTCAATCATTTCATTTCTTGAAAATACACATTTTTGCCTATGGGTCCAGACTTTAGGAACACCCTGTAGAATGTTACAGTAAACATTAATTAGGCACTTTCAGTAGGTAGAGCACTGACTGGATGCTAGGGAAGACACAAAGGCAAGATAAATGGATATCTTATAAGCTAGTAGGGGGATAAGAAACCCTCACAATATGAGACATTGCATAAGTGAGTTAAAAAGTGTAATACAAAGTGCTAGGTGGGATAGATTAGAATCACAGAGTTTTTGGAGAACTGGCTCCCTGATTCTCCAAAGAAATACCCCAAAATACTTCTATAAAAGTAAATTCCCTTTGTGAATCGAGAGGCTAACTTAAAAAAAAATTATTAGCTTGCCAAATAGACATTTAAACAGAAGAACAATACATGATTTGCTCATTTTTCTCCCCTATTGTGTCTATGTCATATAATTTTTGAAACTCTGATTTTATTTGCTTTTCAAATGCAAAGTATGAGGCAGTAACTATTCTGAGTTAGTAGCATTTTGAACCGTTCATAACACTATTATGATTCTGTATTTTCATTATGACCCTTTACATACATGACTTATTTTTCATCCTAGAATATAGGTTTCAAGGGGACTGGGAATTTGTCTCATTTTTATTCAAATCCTTCTAAGTGTCTATGGACAAAGGCCTATGGACAAAGAAGAAGCTCTGGAAAAAATTGAGGGAGAAACAATGGGATGGAAGCAAGGGAAGCATATAAACAACATAAGGCCAAGAGCAGATTATCATTTCTATATCCCCTGCTAATTTAGGATAAAATAATTAATTTCCTTTCTTGGAAATATAAACATTTTTGAAATGATGATGGGATCTGCAAAGACAGGACAGAGGTAAGAAAAGAATTTAACATTTCATTTTTATGTTCAATTGTATCTTTATTTTATTAAATATTTCCCAGTTACATTTTTATGTAAATAGTATTTTATTTTTTCCTATTTACATGTAAAGATAGTTTTCAATATTCATTTTTATAAGATTTTGAGTTACAAATTTTTCTCCCTCCCTCTTTCCCCTTCCCCCTCCCGAAGACAGCAAGCAATCTGATATAGGTTACGCATATGCAACCATGTGAAACATATTTCCACATTAGTCATGTTGTGAAAGAAGGATCAGAACAAAAAGAAAAAGAAATAAACATTGAAGAAAATGAAAACAGTCTGCTTCAATCGGCATTCAGACTCTATCAGTTCTTCCTCTGGAAGAGGACAACATTTTCCATCATGAGTCTTTTGGAATTGTCTTGGATCATTGTATAGCTGAAAAGAGCTAAGTCTATCATAGCTGATCATTATATGATATTGCTTTAACATTTCATTTAAACAGTATCTGCCCTGACATTTCCTATTACCAGTATATTGGTTTGAGACTAAATCAAAAGGTATTGCAACTCCAAGGTATATGACCATCATTTGATTCTGAGAACTGCTTGGAATCTTCCATCTAAGAATGGACTGAGTCAAGCCCTCCCAAGTACACAATCGCACGCAGCAGCCTGGACTATGGCCAAGGTAGGCCACTAGAGAGTACCTTATCCTGCTGAATATCTTTAAATTGGTGACAGGCTGTGGCTTATAAATATTCTTTAGCATTCCGAGAGATTTTCAGAACTAAAATAACCATTTTAATTAACAACAATAATCTCAGGAGCTGTTGACTTGAGACCTAATCTATTAAAAGAAAAAAGAAAGAACTTGGTGCACATACAATGGTTCCCAAACCTTCCGACTTGCTCATTTATAGTGAAAGGTTAGAGCACATTGGCTAGATGTTCTGTTCTCTTTGTACTTTGTAAATAAGGACTGTGGGGGATTTTTTTTCTGTCTTCAGGATTTGAAATCTGTATTGGTTGCTCATTTGAAACACACACACGCACACAAAACAGTGTGCTGATAGCATCACATGTTGCTAAGAAAAGTAAGTTCAGGTAAGTGCTGGCAGGTCTGTCTAAGGGTTAATGTCAGGACCTGGTAGAGTGGTGGCTATTGCACCCTGGACCATCATGATCAGTGAAGTAGCCAAATGGGGTCTTCCACATCCATAGCCTTCTTTTATCCACTCTTCCCCTTAGACTAGTCAATGTTGTGACACTTTACTTCTTTTTGGATTAGTAACCCCTGTTCTCAGGAGACAATCTAAAAAGCTCACTCCTACTGAGGTAACGCTTGGCTAGTGGGGCTAAACTCCTCCTAGGAAGATTTGCTTAGGAACAAAAAACTGAGAAATTCCAGAAATCTGCTAGCTAGTGATAGAGATATTTGTGGGGTAATCAGTGCCCCTAAAATCATCATAAAGCAGTAGCCAAACAGCCCTCAGTAGTAGACCATGAGTTCTTAATTTTGGGAGGATCATGGACCCCTTTGGCAGCCTAGTCAAGCCTATGGATGCCTTCTGAGAATGAGCTCAAATGCCTACTAGAATACATGAGATCATAAAGGATTCTGAAGGAAAATGAAAATAAAGGTTTCCCATTCAAGTTCACAGGCCCCCATAAATTGACCTAAGGAACCCATAAAGGGTTTGTGGTCACCAGGTTAGGAGCCCCTATGGTAGAAAGAGGATTGGCTCTGGAGTAAGAGGACCTGACTTAAAATCCCTAATTTTTTACTTAATACTTGTATGACTTGGTCAAGTTATTTTCTCATTTATCAAATGGAAGATTGGATGACCTTTGAGATCCTTTCCATCTCTAGTTGCTGTTTCCAGTTGGTATGTATCTAGTTTGTGTATGTGTCTGTGTATGTATAGGTTTATATGTGTATATATATACCAGATCTATACCAGCTGGCATGCATCTGTGTGTGCGTGTGTGTGTGTGCGTGTGTGTGTGTGTGTGTGTGTATCAAGAGAGTTTGTGTCCAGCCCATCTGAGGTAATACTATTGCAATGTACCAAAATGATCTCTTATTATAATACAATCTCACAGCATGGAAGCTCAAAAAGATCTTGTTCTCTTAGAATTCCTCAGGAGTAGCCTAAAAGCTGACTCTGAAGAACCTCCTACCCAGAATGCCCTCCATGCTTTCACCCAACCCACTCACACTCAGCCAGCTTGTGATATTTGGTCTAATCTTACTTTCTCAGAAGCTACAGAACAAAACTGCCAATTTGAAAGGGACAATTTAGTGAATTTTTTACACAGTACTCTCCCAGCCTCATGATAAGTACAGTACATTTACCAGCCCACGGAAATTTCTTACCAAAACTACCTCCCCTCCAGGCTACACATTCCTTCTCCTAGACTGCTATATATTGTTAGTGCAAGGGCATGAGAACCAGGGGCTTTCTTCGAGGCTGTGCTGCTGCCTTTGAGAAGCACAGGGCAACTCGGGGGAGGAAAGAGGCCAGTTTCCAAACTGAATGCTTCCCACTCAGATTTCCTATGCCCCTTATCTTAGGTAACTTTCCACTAAAGACAGTATCTAGCCTTGGAATCGGAACGCTCTGCCTCTGACACGTAGTAGCTATGTGACTGCAGGCAACAAACTTTTACTGGCAAGTTACTGTCGGTATCTGGGGAGGAAATTTACAAGCTGGAAGCTCCCCATTTTGATGCAGTCACTGCTGCATTCCAACCCTGGAAAACAAAAATATTATCTACAGGGATTGAGGTCCACACAGGGCTCACCTCTCTCCTCCAGAGGGAAAAGGCATCCCACCAGGGTCAGAGCACCTACCCACTTGATTTGACAGCCATAGATTCCCCCTTGACATTCCTCATCCTGTTTGACAAGTTCTGTCTTTGACCTTGGACTTTGAGTCTCAGCATTTGCTTTTTAGTCCTGCTCCTTCGGTTGAGTCACCTTTGGTAACTGCTCACCTACTCATTCACATTAAACATCTATTAAGTTCCTACTATGTACAATAACATGTAGCATTCATTAAAAAAATGTTTATTAAGTGCTTACTGGGTGCAAGGTACATTATACATGGTGTATAATGATCCAGGAATACAAGGAAAATATGTCCCTGCCCTCAAGGAGCCTACATTCTACTGGAGGAAGCAGGAAGGAATGAAGGAAGGAGTGAAAACACATTTATTAAGTGCTTACTACATGCAAAACACTGTTAAGAGCTGGGGGTATACACAGAAAAGCAAGACAATCCCTGTTATCAAGGACTTCATATACTAATCCGGAGAGATGATCTATATAAGAGGGTTCAACTGTTGAAGTCTAAAAGAAAGACGCAATAGAGTACAGCATTAGGGCAGATGGTAATGCATCTTCTTCAGTGCCATATCCAAGAACAAAGCCATATCTGTTTCTGAAGTTGAGTCATTTAACAGTCACAAGGACTTTTCCAGGTCTGCAGTAGTAGAGGAAGCTGAGGAGTTGGGCAGAGGCCGTTGCCAGGCTACATGTCTACAAAGGTTGCTTTCCTGGATGATGGCTGTCAGGCCTGGGCACTGCTGGCCTGGGGCAGCTCTTGGCCTTACCTGCCTCCAGGTGATGGTTGGAAAGCAATTAGCATTGGTAGCAGAGAAGATGACACATTGCTCTCCTGTATGACGGTGGTAAGGTAGTTGGGGAGCAAGGCTAGTAGCCTTGGGGGGCACTGCCATTCTCAGGGCTCTTGGCAGACATCCTTTACTATGTTGACCCAATCTCTAAGGGGAAGTTACGGTTGAAGCAGTGATAGTAATTTGACCTGACTGGCACTTTTCACGTCCTGTCTCTCCCTCAGGAGGCCTTGCTGCTTTGTCTATACATCCAGATAAGTATACATAATAGAAGGGAAGGGGTAATGAAGACTGTTACTTCCCTGAGGGACTATTTCATTTTTGTCCTTATAAATAAGTCTAACCCAATGACTGCCCACATGTTGGGTCTTAATAAATGCTTATTTACTTGCATTACACTGCATTGAATTTTATGTGAAGTGATGGAGGAAAGAAAAGATACAGACAAAACACTCCAGGAAAATTTGAGGTGGGAGAGAATGCTTTGTAGCTGAGAGCTTCACAAAAGGTTATGTGGTGGAGGTGTTCCTGAGCTAAGCCTTCCAAGAAGAGAATGATTCTGAAAGGTGGCAAAGAGGAGGGAATCTATTCCGGGCATGGGGAAACAAACTTTGTAAAGAATGCAAGGAGGCAGGAGAAAGCATGATAAATGAACAGCCAATAAATCTGGTTTGGCTAAACTGTAGAATGAGGAATAGGGAGGCATGCAGAAGTCTGGAGAAGGCGACTGAAACCAAAATCTAGACACCTTTCCCAAGCTATTGAGGAGAGGTATAGGACATTCACTTGAGAGCATGTATCCTGAATTGAAAGAGAAATTTCTTGAGGACAAGGGAGGCCTGAGCCTCCAGGGAGAGACTGGACATGAGGGAGAGGTAATAATTAATGGGAGGAGTTTCCAAAAGAGTGAGAAGGGGTGGGATCAAGGAGAAAGTAAAACGGACGATTTTGACCGGGAGAGCTATCTAATTCTCTGAGAGTGGAGAGAAGAAAAAGGAGATGGCTTAAGATGAAGAAAGTTTTTGAGGTGTGGTGGAGTAGAGTTGGAAGCACTTATGGAGAATGGCTTCCATATTCCTAGTAAACCAATAGGCAAAAGTATCTACTAGGGTTGGGGGGATGAGGAGAAGAACTGAGGTCTTAAGAAGACAGAGCTTTTAGAAGAGCCCTGTGGGGAATGTGGTAGAAAGTACATTAGAGATGATTAAAAAGATTCCTGTGTGGTAAGGGGAAGGAGGGAGGGAACGTGATAGATAGCATGAATTTGCAGCAGACCTAAGCTGTCTCGTTTGGTGATGTCCAGTAGGATTCAGAGACTCAGGGGTAGGATCAAAATAGATAATGAGATAAGGGGTTCAGGATAAGAAGGACTTAAATGATAGCTAATAATAACAATAGATAATATTGCAAAGACGGGTAGGAAAGGTGACCAAGATTTCAGGATAAGAAAGTGCCATAAGGTGTGCAAATTTTTACATACAGTATTTCATTTAATCCTCACACTAACTCTATGAGGTAGATACTATTTTTAGGAAGGTATCATTTTATTTATTCTTTTCATTTAATAGTATTTTATTTTTTCCAGTTACATGTAAGGACAATTTTTGACATTCATTTTTTTTTGAAAGATTTTGAGTTCCAAATTTTTCTCCCTCCTTCCCTTCCCTCCCCCCTCCCCAAGACAGCAAGAAATCTGATATAAGTTATACATGTGAAATAATGTAAACCATATTTCCACATTAGTCTTGTTGTGAAGGAAGAAGCAGAGCAAAGGAAAAAAAAACATGAAAAAAGTGAAAATAGTATGCTTTGATCTGTATTCATAGCCTTTGCCGTCATGAGTCCTTTCTAATTGTCTTGGACCATTGTATTGCTGAGAATAGCTAAGTCAATCATAGTTGATCACCACACAATGTTACTGTTACTGTGTGCAATGTTCTGGGTCTGTTCACTTCATTTTGCATCAGTTCATGTAAATCTTTCCAGGTTTTTCTGAAATCTGCTTGCTCATCATTTCTTATAGCACAATAGTATTCCATTACATTCATATAGCACAACTTGTTCAGCCATTTCCCAATTGATGGGTATCCCCTCCATTTCCAATTCTTTTCTACCACAAATGTATATGCTATAAATATTTTTGTGCATGTAGGCCCTTTCCTCTTTTTTAATGATCTCTTTGGGATATAGGCCTAGTAGTGGTATTACTGGATCCAAAGGTATGTGCAGTTTGATTGCCCTTTGGGCATAGTTCCAAAGTGCTCTCTAGAATGGCTGGATCAGTTCACAATTCCACCAACAATGCATTAGTGTCCCAATTTTCCCACATCTTCTCCAACTAGATGCTATTTTCAAACCCAGTTCCAGATGACGAAATTGAGGCTAGAAGAGTTTAAATTACTTCCCCAGAGTCACACAGCTAGTTAGTGTCTGAAGCTGGCTTTGATCTCAGTTTTTCCCTACCCAATTCCAATACTCTGTCCTCTTTGCCACCTACAAGCAGAAGGACAAGGGGGCAAAAGCTTCAGGATGGAGGAGAGGGCCTTCTTGAACTGGTAAACTATATAATTAAGATTGTAAAGGGAAGACAGTGATGCTGGGACCAAGGATGCTTTGGGAAAACATTAAGCGATCAAAGGACCGGAAGTTGTGGGATAAAAAATAGGTTAAATAAGAGTAAGACATCGTGGTGACACCATAGTACACACAGTGCTGGATCTGGAGTCAGGAAGTTTGATCTTTCTGAGTTCAAATCTGGCCTCAGACACTTACTAGCTAGGTGACCCTGGGCAAGTCATTTAACCCTGTTTACCTCAGTTCCTTATCTATAAAATAACCTGGAGAAGGAATGGCAAACCACCCCAGTATCTTTGCCAAGAACACCCTAAATGGGGTCACAAAGACTTGGACACAACTGAAAAACCACTGAACAATGACACAATTAAGGCAATGGACAAGATGGAAGGGCAGTTAATCATGATAAGAATCATGGGGAGAGAACAGTTACGGATGATTTGGGTGTATAAAGGGTGATCTCTGCTATGGTGACTGAGGCAAAGTGGAGGTGAAGCTCAAGGGAGCAGAGAAGATCGATGGACTGGGATGCCAGGATGTTTGAAGGGACATGAATATTGAAGTCACTATAGAAGCCAGCAGGGATTGGGGTGAAGAAGACTGAATCAGATGTTGTAATTCCTGAATAAGCATCAGGCATGGCCTGGGGTCCAGTAGATTACTGTAACAAGAACCCAGACAAGGTGTTACAATGCAGTGGAGAAGTTGCTGAATGAAAATGGTAGAGAGAGGGTTTGGAAACATCACTCGGGAGCAAGAAGACTGTTGACTCATCTTCTTGACCCAGTGTGCCAGAGGAACAAGAGAGAAGGAATGGACAGCACTGGCATATTTGGAAAGTTCTAGGGCAGATTCTTAGTCTATACCTGCAAGGCATAAATAAATTGTCTTCAGCAGAAGACACAATTTTTATGAGTTATGTTATGACCTCTCACCTGCTTCATACTTTCTGGTTTGTTGATGCTGTCCCCTCTGGATAAGTCCAGTCAATTATCCTGTCTGTTCATCTAATGAAATTGCTCTCCTGAGCCCCTGGTTCAAGTTTTACTTTTTGCCTGCCCGGGGATACTGACTTTCCTTCCTGGGGCAAGTCTAAACCAGCAGTCTACTAGCTCGGAGATGTCCTCTCTGACATGGGAGAAGAGTGAGGCTAGGATAAAAACACCTTTATAGATGTTAAACATTAACATTATACAGGTGCCTACATTCTCCTGCCATCTGCAAACCCCACTTTTCCCCTATCATCAGGGCCCTTCCCACCTAAGGAAGAAGCATTTAAAAAAATACCAACAACAGTCTCCTCCCCAGGCTCAGGCTTTTCTCTAGGCATTCAGCTCATACTCTGCCCTGGAAATCTCAATCCTGGCCTGCCTTGACTTTGGAGATTTGGTTACACCCCACGTCATCAGACTCCTGACTTGTAGATCTCCAACTTGCCATTAACCATAGTAAATCATTGACTCACAGGATCATAGATTTAAAGCTAGAAGGTCATCTAGATTGATGCTCTCATTTTGTAGATAAAGAGCCTGAGGCCAAGCCATATAAAGTGACTTGACCAGGGCCACACAAATAAAGAAGTGGAATAGCCAGGATTCAAACCCAACTCCTCAAACATCAAATCCAGCAGTCTTTTCATGATTTCTTTTCCTTTCATACTTATTCTTATACCCCTTCACTGATGTCTTGGCTCCTTGACTTTTAGCTTGTACCCAAACATGGGGTACAATATTGGGTACATCATTCAATGAGAAGAGCTCCATATCTAGTGTCAGATGATCCAGACTCTGCCACTTATTTTCTACACAACCTTGGGCAAGTTATTTTGCTTCTCTTTGCCTTGGTTTCCTCATCTCTGAAATGGTAGAGATTTGGAAGCAATGGTAGAGAATGGTAGAGAAATGGGATCAAGAAGACTATTGACTCATCTTCTTGACCCAGATATGGCCATAGTACATGACCTTGACATCTCTTCCAACTCCAGGTCTGTGATCCAATGAGCTGCCCATCTCCCCATTCTATGTGCTCACCTGACCAGCTCCATCCCCATGCTGCCCATGTCCTAGAGTGGCCCTTCCTTCTGCTTCTCCCCAATACTGACCACAATCATCCATGCACATGCTCAATAAGGTTAAAGGGCACACTGAAGTTGAAGAAAATCACTGGCTTCAGGAAAGATGTACACTGACTGCACTGACCAGTTTGCTGTCTCGTGCTGCTCAGCTTGGCACAGTTCTAAAGTGTTAAAGTATTTCAGACCTTCCCTATTTCCTTCCCTATTCCAGTCTCCTGCTCCTCCTCTAGTCCCAACCTTTGGGGTTTCAGGAAACATCTCTGATAGAAGTGGGCTCAGCATCTATATTCCCAAACTCTCCCCAAGCCAAGTCTGTGTAGAAGGCTCCTTCAGGGCCGTCCTTAATATCTTTATTAGTTGTAACCCTTCAACATCCAAGATGCCTGTCACACCCAATCCCCTTTACCTATGGTGTCAGGTACACTCGGAATCAGGAAGGCCTCCATTTGCTTCTTAAATAAAGCACTAACTGTGTGACTCTAGGAAGTCCCTTGACCCTCAAGAAGCCTTGGCTTTCTCATCTATAAAATGAAGCACTTGGGTTAGAAGGGATTTTCCAGCTCAGGATCTATGGATCAGTAGAATGTCCCTCCTCTCAGGATTGTGGAATTCTAACTAGATGATGTAGTTAATACATGTGGCTAACTTTAAAGAACAATTATCAATGAGACCCATTATCCTCCTCTCGCATATGGCCACCACCCTAGTTGTGGCTCTCATTCCTAGACTCTTCAAATAGCTTCCTAATTGGTCTCCCTATTTCCGGTCCTTCCTGAATCTAATCCATCTGCCACACAGCTGCCGAAGTCATTTATCTTCCTTTAAAGCACAGGACTGACCTGTGATTGCTTTGTTTAAAAAAAAATCGTCAATGGGTCCTCGTTACATTGAGGATAAAAAGAAAGTTCCACCATTTAAGGCTCACTCCAAAATGGCTCCACCCTCCTCCACTAGTCTTACTTCCTATTACCTCCATCCACACATTCTATGCTCCAGTCAAACAGTACTAGTGACTGTTCCCCAGACTGCATTCTGTCTCTCTATGCATTTACCTAGAGCAGAGATTCTCACACTTGTTGGTCTCAGCACCTTTTTACACTCTTAAGATTATTGAGGACCTCTCAGAAAAGCTTTTGTTTATGGGGCTTATATCTATTGATATTTACCACATGAAACATTTAAACATCATTATTTTATTTTATTATATTATATGTATTATGTATTATATATTATATTATATTGTATTGTATTGCATTGTATCGCATTATATTATATTATGTTATGTTATAGTATATTATATTAGGTTATAGTATATTATGCTGTATGGTATTATACTGTATTGTATTGTATGGTATGATATGACATGACATGACATGACATGATGTGATATGATAATCTTTACATATTATTATGAAAATAGTTTGGGCCTCACAGACCCCCTAAAAGGATTGCAGAGACTCCTGAATACTCAGCCACACTGGCCTAGAGCTTACTCTCTTTATCTCCCTTTTCCCTCGTTTCCCTAGGGGTGGTGGGTTTTTTCATTCTTCTCTCAAGTTATTGTAGACATCTCTGCCTGAGCTCTCTTTCACCCCTTTATCATTTCCATTTCTGCATTACATCTATCTGGGTTCAAGTTGATCCCTCAGAGCCTTCCTTAACTGCTCTTTGTTCATATAGCCTGTGTCCTCACTTTGCCCAAACAGCTGTGTCCACTTGAACTCAGCTTGACCTGCCTGTGGTGACTCCTAGTCTTCCCCTAAGCCTTGGTCATGCTTTGTTCCTCCCACCCTGGTAATGATTCCTGCAGTCCCTTCACCTGCCTGGCTTATCCAGAAGGTCCCTTCCCTTTGTGACATTCTGCTCCTCTGTTCTGCTTTGGATGGAATGCAATGTGATTCTTGCCAGTTTCTTTTATTTCTTGGAGTGCACTTGCCTTGAGGAAATAAAATAATCAATCCAACTATCCATAAGTAGAAATCTGGAAATTTCCATTCTTTTTAAATCCTAACATCCACAGCTAGAAAGGATCTTAGAGGTTGTCACTTCCAATCCTGTCCTTTCATACCTACAGAATCGAGGGCCACAGTTAGACCAGTGATTGTCCAACGTTTCACCAACAGTAATTAGCAGAGCTAGCATTTGAATCCTGGTCTTCTTTCTCTAAATGTGCAATTCTTTTTACTTTGTACTTTGTACCGTGCCTGCAAATTTAGATTAGTAATAGCCAAGAACTAGGTGTGCAACAAGGTATTTTGGCCCCTTCATGCCATTGGGGAGAGATCCCAACAAACAAACTGTTGAACTCTTTCAAGAAGATTGTAACTTTGGCTAATTAGGTAACATTTAAAGTGCTTCACAATCTGACTCTAGCCTACTGCTGCCGCCCCCCACATCCACCCCCACCTTCATACATTCTTCAATATAGCCAAATCATCTACTTCCTTTTCCTCATATATAAGGCTTCATCTCCCGCTTCTGTGTCTTTACACAGGCTGTCCCCCTTCACCATGTTGGGAGTGCAGTCTCATGCCTATACCTTTTAGAATCCAGAATTACCTTCAAAGTTTGGCTCAACTACCACCTCCTACATGAAGCCTTTCTTGATCTCCCACACCCACCCCAGAAATGTTAAGACCAACACCCTTTCCCATTACTTTGTATTTATTTAAATGTGTTTCATACAGACTTATATGACACAAGAATGTAAACTTCTTGAGGGCAGGGATTGTTTTGTTTTTTTAAATGTTTGCTTTTGTGCCCACCCCATGCCTGGCGCATAGTTGGTAATTAACAAATGTTTGGTATTAGCCAGTTTAGTACAACTCTCATGAAAATCTAACAATATAAATAAATTAAATATCAGATAGTGCCCCAAAATCCTCATCTTCACTATGAGCATTCAAAGCACTTTTACAAATTCCCCAGTGAATTTGCACCCTGGGGAAGGCATGTTCTGGCTGTTTAAATGTGCCAATAGCCAGTGTCAAGTGCACACTTGGGAAATCAGAAATGAGCCCACCATTATTATTGCTGATGCTAAAAAAGAAAAAGAAAAAACCCACGAAGGAAGAAACTGCTATAGGTAAATGAAATTCCAGGATAATCAGATTTAAATGGTTGAATCTGGCCTTGAGGTGTCTTTTAGTCCTTCATCTTATTGGCAATAGAATTACATTGAAATTACTCTAGTAAATAAATGCCTAGACTCTTTGGTGAGATCTCTATTTTTAGAGATTTCCTAACTGCCTCCACTCTCCTATTAAGTTCTAAAAATCAGGATCTGTGCCTCATCTATCTTTGCCATCTCCAGCACCCAGCACAGTGCCTTGCGTACGGTCAGTAATGATAAACGTTTGTCTAAATGAAATATAGCTTCTTTGGTAACCCATTCCTTGGTAACTTGGTACAGTTAAAACAAACAAACAAACAAACTTTGTAGGCTCTTCCTGATAGCTAATCTAAACCTGTCATACCAGACTCTAAGTCCATCCTCTCTGGTTCTCATACAAGTGAAGAACAATCAGTGTGAGCACCAGAGAGCATGGCTGCCCAGTTACATGACCCCATCTGTTAATGAGGGCCAAGGTTGGCAATCCAGTGCTAACCCTGGCAATTATGTGCTCTAAGCAACACAAAAGAAAACTCCAGGGAAACAATGAACTCTTTATGTTTCTTAGTCAGCTATCTACCTCCAGTTCATTAGAGTACTGGTATGTTTTTTGTGGACTTATCTAGTTAGTCTCTTGGCTCAACCCTCACCCACTGCTCTCTTCCATTCCCTGTTACACTTCAAGAGACTCTAACCACATTATCATGGAAAAATAAGGTCAACCACACAAGCTTGGCTTGATTAAATATATTCTTCAATAATGACCAAAGGGAAAAATGTAGTATAACGTCTAGTTATTATTATTATGCATTTATACAATGCTTTAAGTTTTGCAAAGGACTTGGCAAATGTTATTTCATTTTTTCCTTACAACAATCCTTTGGTGAAGGTACAATTACTGATTCTATCTTGTAAATGAAGAAACTGAGGCTAAGAAGTTAAATGATATGCCAATGTCACCATTTACGTGTCTGAGGCAGGTTTTGAACTCAAATCCTCCTGACTCCAAATCCAGCACTAGCCACTGTACTACCCAGCCACCTTAACTACTCTATATTCACACCCTAAACCCAGATCTAAGTTCTAAGTTCATGTACTTACTTAGATTCAGACCTTCCTTCCCATCAGTTGTCTTCACCAGAAGCTGGCAAACGTCTCCCAGTTGCTATTCCACTTAACAACCTCTGATAGGGTCATTGTCTAGTTCACTATGAAACTCAGAACCTGGGGCACTGGGGCTGGTCTTTGTCTCTTCCTCAAGGGCAGTGACTGGCAATTTGACTTTTGATGGTGATTCCTCCTCCTGCTAGCTCCTCTTCTGGATGTTCTGCCTCTCTTGGCTCCCCTCCGGAACCTGCTCATGCTCAGAAGAAAGAGCAGCCTCCCTCTCCTCCCTCTCCTCTGACTCTTCTCCCAAAGTTGACACACTGTCCATATCTCAGATAATTTCCAACAAGGCCTTTGTCTCTTCTGGGATCTTCTCTGGCAGAAGTTGAGTGAACACATCCAACTTTAGAAGGTTTAAGGGCAGGATTGACCTGAACCATAGGTACCCTATGACTTATTCTCTCCTCTTCTCCCTTCTCCCCCCACCACTCTCAAACAATGAAATGAGGATGAGGTTACATAGGACTTTGGATCATTGGTCCAGAACTGTGAGGGACCTCAGAGGCAATTGAGTCCAACCTCCTCATTTTACAAATGACGAAATTGAAGCAGAAGGAGGGTAAGTGACTTTCTCAGGGTTACACAGTTATTAAGTGTTTGGGATGAGATTTGAACCTAGGTCTTTCAGACTCTGCTATCAAGTACCCAATGAGTAGCAGCAAATACTCTCAACACATTATATCATGTAACACAACTGAATATAACTGAAAGTCATCATTGGATCATCTTCCCTCACCTTCTTCTTCTCCAGCCTAAACCACAAAAGGAAGAGGAAGGAGCAAATAGAAAACTTTATTTCCTTGTTTTTGACATTTCTCTCAGTGTTTCAGAAGTTAGTTCAAACACCTGGCTGTGTTACCCTCCTTCTTACAGATGGAAAGCCCAGATCTGTTCTATTGCAAACCTTTCAGAAAGAGTCCTGGATTGTCACGTGACTTTCCAACCCAAGCCTTTCCTGTCACACCCAAGTGAGCCAACATCTATTAGGTTCACCGATCTGAGCTCTTTCAGAGAATTTGACCCCAGACTATATGTACTCAGAGAGTAGGTGTTTCAACAATTTGGCTAGCAGCTTCTGTGGGGGTGTAAGATCCATCCACGGCCAGCACCCAGAAAGCTGCCAACAGCACAGATTCTTTTGACCTGCTTAACTAAGGAAAGCAAGGTGAAGGGGTTGACCACCTTACTTTAATTCAGCATACAAATATCATTCACTTAGTTCAGGGGAAGAGACCAGCACACTGAACTTCAGAGCAAATTACAAACATCAACAGACAGACCAAATA
>CM053626.1:34958624-35012774 GCA_028646595.1 Phalanger gymnotis
GGTAGAGAGGTTGGTCTGAAACTTGAAGCGAGTCAGAGATTCTAAGAGATGAAGGAAGAAAGAACATTCTAAGTCAGAAAGTTTGGAGGATGAGATGCCTTGGTTAACAATTTTTAAGCACCTGTTTTAATGCTTGCCTTTTGCCATTTTCCAGAAATGTATTAGTTCACTTTCTTGCTTAAGAGGAATATATGGAACATGATAGCATTTTCATTTGATTATTGAAATTTTTGTATTGTTTTCAGGCCATTTGTAATAGTAATTAAGGTGGGACTTTTTGCTGTTGACCTTTAATGATTCTGATCTTTGTTTGAATGGGGCAGATAAAGTGGGATGTTTTTTGTATTTCTCAGCACTGAGACAATTCGGAGTCATTGATTTGTATCTGATGTGATATTAGGGGTGGCGAACTTTTCCACACCCGGTCTGGGTGGGGTTAGGGCCCTAGGCACAGAGGTTAGTGTTCTCTCTTGGAGCTCTGAGCCAAGGAGTGGCAGGTGACTCTGGGGCAGCCATTGTAATGAGCTCCCTGGCTGAAGACTCAGATGTGTACAGTAAAACTGTTAACCCTTTAACGTTGCTTTCCTTAATAAAGCAGATCAAAAGGACCTGGGCTTGCAATGTTCTGTGAGCTGGCTGTTGTTGGTTTTACACCCTCATAGCAGCTGCTAGCCGGATTGTTGATATACCATTATGTTAACCTACAGTGTTCTACAGCATTATAGAATTAGATAAGATTGGAGATTAGACTGATTATGTATTCATCTCAGCTCACCAGTCAAAACTTCAGTTCTGATTAAATCTGATATTTTTAAAAATAGGACCTGTCTCCCCTTTACATCTCGTCTTCACAACCCAGTGGAGAACTCAGTTTTAAAAGAATCTTTATATCCACAGTGCTTAATACATTTTTTGTTGTATTCTTTCAGTCATGTCTGACTCTTCTTGACTCCATTTGGGAAAGATACTGGAGTGATCTGCCCATTTCCTTCTCCACTTCAATTTACAAATGAGGAAACTGGGGCAAACAGGATTAAGTGACATACCCAGGATCACACAGCTAGTAAATGTCTGTGTACAGATTTGAACTCAGGTCTTCGTTCCTTAGCCCAGCACTCTATCCACTGGGCTACCTCGATGCCACTTAGCACATAGAAGGTGCTTAATAAATGTTTGTTGATTCAAAGCACAGCTTAGATGCCACTTCCCACATGAGGCTTTCTGATCCTACTGGTTGGTAATGTTTCTCTCTCTTAAAGTTATTTTATGTGACTTTGTAGGCAGCATGTAGTGGCTATAGGGTTGGCCCAAAAGCCCTGAATTCAAGGCCTATGACACATACTAGATATTTTGGACTAGTCACTTAATCTCTCAGTGCTGTAGCAATTTCCAAAGACTGCATTTTGCAGAGAAGGTGCTGATTTGCATTGCTGGTTCTTTCACCTGAGAATTCTCTATGCCAGTGGGATCACAAGTTCCTTCTTTATTCCTAACTTAGTACTTATGAGCTCCTGTTGTATTCCTTACCCATCTTAGAAATATAAGCTCCTTATGGGTAGCAACCATAGTATCTCTGGTCCCTAGGACCTACCCAGGGGCTTAATTAATATTTGTGGAACATAATTGCCATTTGGGGTTGGCATATTCTCAATAGTTGAGTTGAGATCTTATTCTAAGTAGAATCATCATATCATCTACTGTTAGTTTCAGCGTTAATGTCTATCAAGCTTCTTGTCCCTTTTAATTAACAATAGTAACTTAATGTAGATGCACATGTGCTAAATGATTCCTGAGCTATTAGAGCTTATACTAACTTAGGCACTGGAAAGAATATAAAACATCTTTGTTTAATCAAATAGAGAATAGGGAAACATGGCTCCATTCCAAAGGATGAATGGTTTTAGTCTCCATACTTTTTTGGATCTAACTTCAATGTTACTTGCTATTGACTAAACCAATGATTCTCAAATTTTTTAGTACTGGGACCCCTTTATACTCTTAAAAATAATGTTGAGGAAAGAGCATTTGTTTATGTGGGTTATATCTATTGATATTTACCACATTAAAAATTAAAACATCTCAGTATTATGAAAATAGTTTTGACCACTTGGACTCCCTGCCAGGGTCTCAGGATCCCAAAAGGTGCTAATACTACACTTTGAGAACTGTTAGACTAGATCATCAGGATAGCTATTGGGATTAATATGAGCATCATTTCCTTTTTTGACATACAGCCCAGCTGTCCCCATTATTTCACTAGTCCTAGGGTTCCCCAGGAAATACAAAGAGGATATAAAAAGTAGTCATTATTTATGCTTCTCAAAATAAATATTTGATAACTTTAGTTAAGGCATGTCAGTGGTCTACCTCTACTCTCCAAATGTGAAAGTGCCTAGAATAGCATATAGCAAAAGCCACAGGAAACCAGCAAGTATCCTTTTTTTAAAAAACAAGCAAAATATATAGTGATAGGAAGGAAAATCAATCTCTAAGTGTAAAAAGAATAACCAAGGAATTGGCTTAAGAGAATGCATATTAGTGAAAACAGAAAGCATAAAAATTCTGTCAATAAGAATAAACTAATTCAAATTGGGGTTTTTTTTAAGCTGTCCATTTAAAATACTTTAATAAATATTTTGCAAATCTTAATTCAACTATATGGTACTTTAAAACTACATAATAGCAAGTCAAATCTGGAGAAGTAGTTTTAAAATGCCATCACTATTTACTTCATCGATGGTTAAAAAAAAAAAGCACAAATGGGATTTCAAATTCTGAGAATTGTATAGAAATGATAGCATGTTTTAAAACATTTCTGCAACAATTTGAGAGAATCAAAGCATAAACAGCATGACAGACCTGTGCTGTCTGAATCAACAAAGGCTCCACAGAAAATTGTTAGCAAAAACTTAAAGCAGTTAAGGGATCATAAATAGCTACAAAATGACAAGTCTTGTAAACCTTGAAGTAAAGGCAAAGTTTAGTTTCAATAAATCTGTAAAACTATCATAAATTTTAAGGCAGTAACACGCTAGGATTTCAAGTTATAATCATTAAAGGAGAGGGGAGTACCAGAGGCAAGTAGACAATTTAACCTTAAAAGTTGGATACATTGAATTAGTTGGATACATTGAACTAATTTGGGTCATCCTTTTATAACATCAAGATACTTTGTTTTCAAAGTAGGAAAACAGTATTCTCTCATTTTGAAGTCGTGAGAACATAGACTTTACGGCTAAAAAAGCCCTTAGAGGTGAAGTCTAGTTTCCTCTTTTTACAGAGGAGGCTGAGACTGACTTGCCTAAAGTCATACAAAGAAGTAAGTAGAAAAGCAGCAGACAGCTAGGTGCCTCAGTGGATAAAGCACTGGGCCTGAGTCGTGAAAGACCCGAGTTCAAATTAGACCTCAGACACTTACTAGTTGTGTGACTTCTGCCTTAATCCACTGCAGAAGGAAATGGCAAAACTGTCCAGTATTTTTGCCAAGGAAACCCATGGAAAGTATGGTCCACGGGGTCATGCGTTCTACTGAACAACAAATAGATTGGGGTTTTAAACCCAGGTCTGCAAAACCAAATCCACCTTCTCCCACGACACTATGGTTGCCGGTACTTCATTTTTTCATTGGGCTGCATTTTTGCTACATTTCAAAATATTCAAAGAAGGAAAACATAGACCTCTCCTCTTCTTCCAGCTCCTACTCTACTCAGCAAATGCACATTGATTAACGATAGCTTTCTCCTCTCTTCTTAACTGACAAATCATGTAACTTTTGAGAACATAGATACATTATGGACCTCATCATTTAAGGGATTTTTTCATTCTCTTGGCTTGTGAGACTTTGGCCTGAGCCTGTGCTTAATGCGAGCGCACCATGGCTGTTATATGACAATATGTGGTGGAGTTGTGTGTGTCGCCAGTTACCTGGGTCCGCCTGCCCTCCACAAAGTGCAGCAGTGATCCTGTGCGCACACAGAGGCCCATGCCTGCTTTTCTATTCCGTTTCCATCGGTTCCTCCTGCACTAACAATACTTTCTGAATGCTCAAGAATGACCGAGCATCACAAAAAGATTCAGGGGATCACCTCGGGGTTCGGAATTGGTGCTTTATCGCGGCCACACGTGGTTACGATGTCCAGGGCTGACGTGGCGTCCTTAGGACGGCCAGTGGTTAGGGGGAAAATGGGCAGAGTGAGGTGCTGCGGGGGGACCCCCGCCCTCCACGACTAGGTGCATTCTTGGAGGGGTGCATGCTTTCGTGACCCCGAGGAGAGAGCACCTCTGGGACCGAAGCCCAGCCGGGTGCCCGGGCCGGGCGGGTTCAGGTGACAGCGGCGGCAGGGATGCGTTAAGCGCTGCTAGCGTCCGAGGGCTAGCCAGCACCGGGATTCCCCAGTCCGGCCCATCCCCCCGGAATGACAACAAAGGAGCCGAGCCATCCTGGCCCCCTCTTTCGCTGGGACCCTTCAGACCCAGGGGGCTGCCTCCGCCTCGCAAGCGGAAAGCGCAGCGGGGGGCGGGGGGGACGGTGCCTGCACAGGCCGCTGCTCCCCGGCACAGTCTAGCTCGGAGCCCGCCGACAAGGTCAAGGTCGCGAGGGGCGCCTCGAGGCCCGCCCCCTCCCTGAGGCTGCGCGAGGGAAAGGGAGGGGGACGGGCGCGCCTGCTCCGAGCGCCCCAGCCGCAAGCCCGGCCCGTTGGCGCGCCGCCCGCCGGGAGCCCGGGGCGGGGGGCGGGGGCGAGGGGCGCGCCGCACGTGGGAGCCGGACCGCGTATCCCTCCGCGCTCGCTCGCCTTCTCGCCGCGGCGGAGGAATCCTGCCGGCCCGCGCGCACGCTCGCTCCGCCCGCCCCGCCTGAGCCGAGGCTCGTCGGTGCCGGCCGGCCTCTCACTCGGAGCGGGGACGCGACGGGCGCAACAACGTCAGCCAGCAGCACCAGGAGGGCGCGGAGCGCGACAAGCCGCCTCAGCTGCCGCCGCGGGGGCGCACACCGAACCTGCCTCTCACCGTTGCCCGAGTGACCGGCGCCTCCCGGGCCCCGGCCCCGTCCCAGCCGCCGCCTCCGCCCGGCCCGGCTCGGGGGTGGTTCCGTGCCTGCGCAGACCCGCGCGCCCGCCCGCGCCCCGCTCGCCCCGCTGCAGTGCGGAGGGAGGGCTCGAAGATGGCTGGCTGGCAGAGCTACGTGGACAACCTGATGTGCGATGGCTGCTGCCAGGAGGCCGCCATTGTCGGCTACTGCGACGCCAAGTACGTGTGGGCGGCCACCGCTGGGGGCATCTTCCAGAGCATCACGGTAAGCTGGCCCGGCGGCGGCGCCGAAGGGGGGGGGGCTGTACTGCCCCCCCCGGGGGAGAGGAGAGGGCGCGCGGGGCCCGAGGATGATGTGCTGTTCCTCCCCTGGGGGAGGGGGCGCTTGGGGCCCCAGGAAGCTGCACACCTTGGAGGGGAAGGGGATGCTTGGGTCCAGGGATGCTGCTCTCTCTTAAGGGAGGGGGCGTTCGAGGTCCGGGGATGCTTCCCCCCCTCGGAAGGGGAGGGGGCGCTCGGGGCCCAGGGATGTCACCCCCCGAAGTGGGAGGGGACGCTCGGGGTTCCAGCGATGCTGCCCCCTCGGTGGGTAGGGGCCTGCAGTAAGGAAGGAGACTCGGGAGTCCTGGATGCTGCCCCCCTTGGAGGAAGAAGGGGTGTTCGGGGCTCCAGACTGCTCCTCCTCTCTGAGGAGGGGTCTGCGATAGGGGAGGAAGAGTACGGGGATCTGGGCTGCTCCCCTTAGAAGGAGGAGGCTGCAGTAGGGGGAGGGGGCTGTGGGCCCTGGGCTGCTCTCCTGGCTTCTGTTGGCCCGGATGCTGGAGACTTAGCCCCCTATAAGGGTGTCTCCCTCGGCAAGGCCACCCTAGAATCCTCCCCATCCGTCTCCGAATCCTCTCCACCACCACCACCACCCCCAACTTCATGCATACAGGAGGAAGGGTTAGGATGGTGATGGAGGTGGAATGGAAAGGAGTATGGGCAAAAGGGAGCGGTTTTACCCTTCTTGATCTCTTCCTCTTCTCCATCCCGACTTACCCAGCATTTTGGGATGGGGGAGCAAGAAAAGCTTGACAGCCTGAAAATGAGGCTGAACTAGTTTTTCACGTGGTGGGATTCTCACATTGTTTCATTCCCTTTCCCCCCCTTTTTTTTAAATCCTTTTTTTTGCCCACCCCCACTCCAGTTATAAGGTACTCATGGATCCCAGTTAAGATTGAGAGGAGGAAAAATAATTTTTCTTTACTGTCCCCCAATATCTTACCTGGAAAATCTTGATTTATTCAAACATGTAGGATTAGCCCTTATAAGATTAATCCTGTTCAGGGAATCTGTTTTGCTGCTCTCTGGCCAGACAGATACATATGCGTGTATGTATATAAAGCTTTATGTATATATAGATGGGTACGTGTGTCTATATATAAAATGCAAACAGAAGCTTTATGTGTGTGTGTGTGTGTGTGTGTGTGTGTGTGTGTGTGTATGCCTAGCCAGATAGCAAAAAACTGATTGATTCCCTGGAACACGTAGCGGAGGAGGGTGTGTTATAGTATATAAATATCCAAGTAAAACGTATTGTTCAAGATATCGAAGGTGTGGTGGTGCAGTCAGAGGTTACTTTACCTAGTTAATGCTTCTCTTCTCTTCCCCACCCCCAATGCTATGGTCTGGAGGTTCGCATACTACTCTAGGCCCGTGCAGTACTGTCGGGCTTTATTATTATTTTTTTAATTGCACTTCTTTGGGTAGCTCAGTAGCACAGCTTTATCGGGGTTGTAAGGGGGTTGTAAGAGGGATTTCTGAACCAAAAGGGGAAAGCAGACTCTAGACCCTAACGATGATGGCAGCAGTTTTCGCTGATTTATGGGTTTTCCTTTTTTGCCCACCTGCCAGCTTTGGGGGATTTAGTGTGTTGTGAGAGAAAAGGGTGCCCCCCTCCTTAGAGATAGAAGGACCGTTTTGTATTCCAGTGTCGGTAGCTGAGTATTAAGGAATTGCCGGCAATGCGGCTTGGGGTGGGAGGAGGCCCGGCCGGCACAGGGAATTCTCTGAGTCTTTACGTAGGTTTTCCTGCGTCCTGGCCTCTAGTGCTTGCTGCAGACTTAAGCGGTCAACGTAGGTGTCTTTCGTGAATCCCAATCTTATCGTTGGCACCAGGTTTTTTTTTTTTTCCCCAAATATTCTCCAAGATGGCGAACTGCTATTAATTTCTCATTACATACACCTTTTTCCTTCTTCTCCTGGGAAATATTAATCGTTATTCTCCCCAGTCTCGTTGTTATGCAATTTAGTTCGGAAAAGGGAGACACTTGGAGGGAGTATAGGGATGGGGGTGGTGAGTTTTCAGGGTTTTTTTTTTTAATAATTTGGGAACAGTTAATTTCTCTTCTTCTACCACTCCTTTTCTCCTTAGTGGTATTTCAGAAAGGAGGATTTGATTTAGATTTATTTATGCTGTATGTAATATGCTTGTTAGTCTGTATTGCAGCCTTTTATCATGTTAGGCACAAGCAGTAACTGATTTGCTTAAAGTATTAGAGGTGGGAGATGATGGCCTTGACTTAGTTGCCATGTTTTAGGAGTATTTGCCATTTAAATCGCCAGCCACCAGGCATTATTGCTGCCTGTTTCTGCTCACAGACCTCCAAAATAAATCGTTGAAATAGTACTTTATCAAAGAGAGTTTTGCCTTTTCCCTTCCTTTCACCACCTCTCATTTTTCCTCTCCTATCATTCTAAACTGTACTGTAGCTTTACTTAGTGTTTTATGAGTTAGTGACATTTAAAGGTAATCTTGGAACTAGTCCCTTAAGATTTTCTGTACCTGCAGTGGACTAGTGTTAAAGGAAAACACTGAGGACTGGCATCTGGTGATCAAGTTTCCCTTTACTGCTCTCAGCCTTCCCCTGCCTTTGTGTGACTTGCTGCTGTCTAACTGGGCAGATTCCCAGAGTGTGCTTGGAGACGGCTGGGCCTGCTATGACTCTGCAGTTCTGATGGGGGCGATGCCTTCTTTTTCAATCCTGGAGTGTTAGAAAGCACATTTTCTTCTCAGGCCTGTTGGCAACCTTACTTTCTTCTTCCACTTACCTCCATTTTCTGTTCTTTTGCCAGTGCCTATTCCAGTCCTAGAGAAAGAATTCTCTTTCCTTTTGCCCGAGAGCTCATCATCAAAAATGTGAGAGGGACGAAGAGGGGGATGGTGAAATGAAAAGGGGTGAAGGGAGTAATGATAAGAAAGAAAAAAAAATGACTTTTAGACACATTTAATCCTTATGAAATTCTAACATATTGAGCCACTCCATTCAAACCAATAATACCAACTAAGAGTTATATGTTAGAGCAACAACTTTGTTAGGAGACTTCAGGACTATGATAAATTCAGGTAATATTGGATGAGAGATGAGTCACAAATTTATTTTAAAAAAAAACTATATCTGAATCTGTATAATTAGATAAGTTTTTTAGGTACTTGACTTGGTCTGAATAGAAATTCGTTACTTTATTATAAAGAGAAGTTTATGATAAAGTAATATAGATGTGTGCTACAGTGAGAAATATAATTTATGACCAGTAAAAACTGTGAAATGCTTTTAGAGTGTCTGTAACTTTGAAAAATCTTAATTTGTTTGATTGTTTTTCAGTAAGCAAGTTCTGCCATTACTTATGTCCTTGGTAGGGGTTCCCATCTTATTAAAATTTAATTAAAATTGTTTAGTAAGATTTACAAAATCAGGTTTATAAGTTTTCTAACAAAGCTATGAATTGGATAGAACTACATTCAAGGTACCAAAGTTTTGATTTCTCCTAGTGAAATTTGGAGGCCCTGATAACTTAGCAATAACTTTGCTAATTTGACTTGCTGAATTTTGTGTTGTTGGAATTTCAAAAGAATGTACTGACTTTTTTGTTTTGTTTTGCTTTGGTTTTTGGCAGCCAATAGAAATAGACATGATTGTAGGAAAAGATCGAGAGGGTTTCTTTACCAATGGTTTGACTCTTGGTGCAAAGAAGTGCTCAGTAATCAGAGATAGTCTGTATGTGGATGGTGACTGCACAATGGACATCAGGACAAAGAGTCAAGGGGGTGAACCAACGTATAATGTTGCTGTGGGCAGAGCTGGCCGAGGTAAGTAAGAAGTCCTTTTAAAAATAAAAGTCATTACTGTAGGGTAATCAGTTAATTGCTATTGCATTGCTACCTTATAACTTACACCTCTTTTAAAAAATGCCTATTAATATGTAAAACAAATGTCAGTTCATAAATAAGGGATTAATCCATTTTTTAAAACTATTAAGATGGTTTCCATGTATTGTATGGCACTAGATGACAAATGTACTAAAAATTTCCTGTCAGATGCTAAATCCAATTCTGTCATCATTCTGAAGTTAAATATATTCTATATTAACCCTAATTTTCATGTTTACAGATATCATAAATGTCACCCATATTTCAAAATGCTTGGCATGTCACTAATGGTGGTGTAGGATTATTAAAGTGTACAAATTGATTAAGCAAATTAATAGATGGGATGATCATAGAAACATAATTTAAGAGCTAGAGGGGACCTCAGGAGTCCATTTACTCTTATATTTCATTTTATAAATTAGAAAACTGAGCATTGAAAACATTAACACCAAAGGTCACACAACTAAGAGGTAAAGTTGAGTTTTAGCCTGTCTTCTGCTTCCAAATCCATTGTTCTACCCACTGTACAACACTTCATTTCAAATTTTATTTTATTATCAGTATGCCCTGTGTAGCTTTTGATTTGTTTGCCTTGTTTTTATTTTTTAATATTCATTTTATTACTTCATGACTAAGAGAAAGAAGGAAAAATTATAGAATCTTGAAAGAGGCCATCTAGTCCACTCTCTTACCTTAAACAGGAATCTCCCCTAGAGCATCCCTGATAGGTGGTCATGTAGTCTGTGCCCAAATATACCTAGTGACAAGGAGTGCATTATCTCACAGCTCATCCTGTTCCATTTTTGGATAAGTGTTCTGCTGCTTATTTTACTAAGAAGGAAATTATGATTCAGAGAAGTAACATGAACTGTCAGTGATGACCCAGCTATGGGTTAGCTGTGAGTCAGGACCAGGTATTCTGACATCAAATCCAAGACTCTCTGCTACACCATGTTTGTTAGAAAGTTCTTCCATATGTTGAGCCAAGATCTCCCTGTAACTTTTACTCACTCGACCTAGTTCTGGACCCACACAAAGTAACACTGATCCCTCCTTTTTATCATAGTCTTTTCAGATGTTTGAAGGAAACAACTACCCCTCTTCTCCCTATGTCTTTTTTCCTCTTATGCTGAACATAATAGTTCCATTCCTTCAACCTTTCCTTGTATGACACGGTTTAGGGTCCCCTTATTATAAGCCTCTGCATTAGCTCCAGTTTGACAGTACTAAAATGTTCTCAGAACTGAACACAGTATTGCAGATGTGGAAAGCCTATCACAGATTATGGTTAGGGTCCTTCTTCCCTTGTTATAGAAATTATATCTAAATTAGCATAAGCTTTTCTTTGTCACTTGTTGACTCAGTGAGTTTGCAGTCAATTAAACCCCAATTTTTTCCCCTCATGTATAAACTGGCATTTTAAGTTTCTCACATTCTAGTGTAGTTTTTGGTTCAAGATATGTACATTTACATATATCTTCTTAAATTTCATTTTCATCCAGTTGATTTTTTGGGACTTGATTCTCTTAGTTTATTAGCCTATGTCATACCCAAATTTGATAAGCATACCTTCTAGATTTTTGTCAGGGTTACTAATTCATTTTGCTATTAGAAGCCCACTTGACTAAAATGAAGATTTTTGATGATCTGAATTTTCCATTCTGTCCCTTTTATCAAATCTTCCTTGTTTTAATTTTCAAAATCCTATGGAACTGAGCATCTGAAGGTGTGTTACATTTTAAAATATCCAAGGAGGCTGAGTTCTTTTTCTGACAGCACTCTAGCCTGATGGCTAATTCAGGTGTTTTCTTAACTGCATTATCAAATTCCAAAAGGCTTTTTATGCAGTCAACTGCTTTTTAGGAAATTACTCTAAAAATAACCAGTACTCGTTATTGTTTCAAATGTTGTAAAGTCCATTTAACATAAAATTGTGTAGTTATTAAAAACTCCTTTTTTTAAAAAAAGGAAAATCCTTGTCTTTTCTAAAATAGCCAGGTTTCAAACACTGAGTTTGGAAACAGCACATCACATATGAGCTAAACATCTAATAAGCCTCTTAAATTGGCTTTCCATTTGAAGTATGATTCTAATAAGTAATATTGTCACAGTCTCAAAAGTTATTTGGACAAATTGCTTATAACTCTAATAACTGAGGTGACTGGGATCTTGACTTTTTTTTTTCAATGTGTAACACAAATAAGTATAGTATATCTGAAAAGGAAGGATTCTAGATATGAGATGAATGTAGGTCTTAGTCACCAGTCCAAGAAGCCTCCTAAGAAGACTGCCTCACCTGTCAGACATGACCTCTCTGGTCCTCAGTTTCATCTCTAACATTAGGCATAAGCACTTGTACCGTTTGTATCATGGGTTGTTCATTCACAGAATCATAGCATTTGATCTGGAAGGAACTTAGGAGGACTCCTTGAGGAGTCAGTCTCCTGTCGTAAGGATAAAAGCCTTTGTAAACTTTCTAGGGCCATGTCAGGTATAGGCTATTTAAAGAACAATAACAACACGAACCCACACTTGAAGTTCTTGAACCGTTTCCTTGGAAAAGTCCTCGTTTGATATTTCATGGTGTATTAATAACTAAGTCCTTGAAGGCTGTACCAATAAGCCATGGTAAATCCAACCAAACTAGACATGTCTCAGGCATAGGGGCACATCCTGACTGGGACCAGCTAAGTATATGAGTCTAAGGCTCACCATCAAGATATTAACTAGCAGGTTGTTAAATTTTTCTTTTGGCTTCACCACCGCTTCAGGAAGGGTTATAATCCAGGTCTTCTTTAGAGACTTGGTCTCACGTGCCATCTTCTTACATTTTACAATGTAAATGAAAGTACTTGTTTTATTTAGTGTTTTGATCAGAGTTAAAAATGTTTAAGGGTTGCATTCATTGAAGGGAGAGGGGAGAGAAGCACCTGTAATGCTTCAATTGTGAATACGCAAGTAAATACACAATTATAACTTTACTGACATCTAGTGGCAGTCTTTATAAAACTGGATATTTTCTCCCCATCCACTCAATTTTTAATGAGTTTTGTTTTTAAAACTCCCATTATACAGATATACTTCTTGTTCATTATATTTTGGATCTAATTCAAAGTTTGGTGTTAAATAGGGAGCTTCAGTAAACACAGGCTTTAAAGACTTTACTTCTTCCATAGCTGAAATCCAATGAAATTTGTAACTCAAATAACTTTGTCTTTGCATCCCATCCAGCAATAAAAGTCCACTTTCCCCAACCTTGCCAGTATTTTAAACTGTTGGAGAAAAAAAAAATGTGTAAAAATGTATATTTCCTGTTAAATAGAACAGCACCTAGTCTAAGTTATTACCTGCCTAGGCAATATGGTATTTCATGGTTTTCTTCTATACCATACAGGTTATTATTTCTCCTTTATATAGAATTCATTCCCAACTATTTCAGGGTTCTGCAGTGGTCACAGATAATTGCTGTGCATGAAATTGTAGCTTCTCGACAGCTTGAAAACATCAGTAAAACTTCTAGTTCTGTTTTGGAGTGATTTTAACTTTCTAAATAATCCATTTGGCACCAGTGCTTGGTAGCTTGTGGAAAACCAGCTTAATATAATAACATTTATTAATTTTTATTCCATGTGCTGTCTGCTAAAACTTACATGACTTTCTTGTCTAACACTTCTTTTGAAACACTTTTCTTTTTTCTCTTTCAGTCTTGGTCTTTGTAATGGGCAAAGAAGGGGTCCATGGAGGTGGATTGAATAAGAAGGCATACTCAATGGCCAAATACTTGAGAGACTCTGGGTTCTAGCTGCTAGGCAAGACTGTTAAGTATTAGGGGGATTGCTCTTAAACTTTCCTAATTGTAAGCGTAAGTCTTCATTCTGGAAATTTTATTAGCAATGCAGGTGATGGGGTTATGAACCTGTGTCTTCTTTGTATCCCTTTGTTGGTGGGGAAAGGTGTTTTTGTTTTTGTTTCATAAGTAATTCTGTTCACTTTTTGTTTCCTTGTGTACTCCAGCATTGGTTATAGTCATGGGAAAGGAAGGTGTCCATGGAGGGACACTGAACAAGAAAGCATTTGAACTCGCTTTATACCTGAGGAGGTCTGACGTCTAAGCAGCCTCTCCCCATCCACCTAGCAACTGTCTTCATCGCCACCCCAGTTATGTTCATAGTACTACCAGACTATAGATGGTAGTTCATTTGTTTTTATTTACCTGTTTTCTAATGTCATGTTTCTGTTTACCCAAATGGATCATTTGTACGTTAACCACTGTATGTAATAGAAACCCTTATCTGGCACCATTATTGCAGCATAATAATGATATGCATGATACCTTGAAATTTGGGGGGAGGGGGGCATGCCAATTTGGGCATTGCTTTACTTTAGCAATTAGTGGGATCTTGAGACTACTAAAATAAGTTAACACTAATAAGCGAGGTGCCGATTGTACAATCTCCAATTTGATCAATGTCTTTTCAGCACTTTGAGCAACTACATGGCTCCCTTAGTCTTCCTTTTATAGAGCATGGTTGGGAGGAAAAAGTGCATGCATGTCTTCTCTCCTCCCCTCTCCTCCCTTCCTACATACGGTATTTCTTTTGCTTCCATCTACTCATGCAGTGCCTGGATTATTCAGCTATTTTAACACTATCTTTGTTTATGAGCTGCTGAGAACTGCAGGAAATTTTGCCTTAGTCTTGCTGTTGTACTCCAGTAGACACAAAGGTTTGTTCCTAGTGTCTAGAGCACACACTACTACTTGGAGGACAGCGGCAAACAAGAGCAAAAGGTGCAAAAGGGCACACTTCCTCCTCGATCTTACAGAGACGATCTGGATGGACTCCCCAGAGACATTCCGTCACTGCAATAGCTCAGGCACTTGAGAGGTCTGTGTCTGTCTTTTCTTTTTCATATCAACTCCTGTTTCTGTTTTTTTTAAAAATTGATTTATGAAAGGCTGCCATCATGGACATTAGATACCCCAACATAACCATCTGGAGTGTGTCCGATTTTTTCATAGGACCAATTTTTATTTGCAGCTTGGGTTTTTGTATGAAATTATGTTGTTATTGTGGGAAAAACTGCCACCTTCAGCTATATATACTGGTAGTCTAGACTGACTTATTTTGGTCTGATCACTGATTGGTAAAAAGTAAATGGAATTGCTGCTTTAATATCGATATTTGGATGGGGGTTGGAAGTTTTATAAGCTAAAATAGTGGAAATAGACACATTTCAAATTTTAAAACCTGCATTTGGCCTGTCACACCCTTGCTGTGGAGTAAATCTGCCTTGTGCTCTAGTCATCCAAAATATGTGTAACCAAGCTGTCAGTTCAAAGCACGGAACTAACTTGTATGTTCATTTTAAAAAATAAATAAATAAAAAACAAATGAAGACTTCTGTATAAAAATAAATGGGAGATGGTATTGGTTGGAATAACTGACTTGGCTGTCTTGTGATGAATTTTTTAATATGTATTCTGTGCCATACTATTGTTAAAAATGAACTGTTGCTATTGTGAGATGGATCTTAACTAACCCATTAAGGGTTTCTTATTTTGAATGGCACTATTTTAGGGACATTCTCGTATTTGCTTCTATTGTTTGGGCCTTGTGGATAATGTACAGATTTTAAAAACAAAAAATCTTGTTGCTGATTTATCCATTTCTTTCCCTGCACTTTGTTACATCTGGGATACAATCTAACTCATCTGATTTAATATGCATTTCAAAAAATGCCATAACTATTAAAACACCTTGTTTACAGACAGATGAAATAAATTTATTCCAACCAAATAAAAATAGGCTCTTGTCTATGTAACATATGGACTTCCTGCTCTGGTTTTTCTGTGCTAACGTATATTTCTCCCTCTCCTCTACAAGAAGAATGGGAGTATACACTGGGCCAAATCCTGTAAACAAAGTACAATCATAACAAAAATCCCGAGCTGACTACTTATTCAATTCCAAGTTAGCATAGTCCCTAGAAATTAATCATGAGGGGATTTATCAATGGGTCTATGATCTCCCTGGTGTGGGTGCTTAGTCCACTAATGCCGACTAACCCATCCATGCTATCATCCAGCATGACTTGTACAAATCCTGTAAATCTGCCAGAGGGGCTCTGTCCAAGGTGCTGAGGAAGGATCCTTCCTTGAATTTGCTTGACATCATATAAAACTCAGGGAGCACACAGGCTGTGTCCATTATCCCAGTGGTTGGTTTTTGGCATTTACGCTGACATTTGTTATGGTTCCCACTATTTCTTTTCCTCTACCCCCTTCATTTCCATAAAATTTTTCCCTCCCTTTATCTGAAGGTTAGTATGGGCAGTATTGTAAAGAGCCCAGCCTCCAAGCCCAGAACATTTGGGTCCAGGGCCTGCCTCTGACCCACATGACCCAGGGCACATCTGGTCACTGTACTCTAGACAACTCTAAAGACTAAGTCACATAGAGGGCATTGGTAAAGAGGCATTTACCAATAAAATTACAAATCTAATTCTTGTCTGTCGTTTCTGAGTAAAGTCTAGTTGTTATATTCCCAAGGAAAGCGAAGTTGTAAATGTAGTTACTCCTCTACCCCCTTGGACAACAGCTAAAAGGACTTGAGAACAATCTTGACTTTTTTGTACTGAATCAAGACTGTTCTGGATGTTGGGGGCAGCGGGGTGGGGTAAGATTGGTAGAGATTTGTACCTGCCACCCACCCAGAATATATAATGGTGTTGATTGGAGCTCTGAGGTCCCATTTCTAACTCAAAAATTCCATAACAATTTGAAAACTTTACTGAGTTTACATCATGCCTTTTTAAAACAACCAGCCAAGCAGTACTAAGGACAATTAGGTGGCACAGTAGATTGAGCATCAGACCTAGTGTAAGGCTCATCTTATAAGTTCAAATCTGGGCTCAGACACTAGCTGTGTGACCCTGGGTAAGTCACTCAATCCTGTCTGCATCAGTTTCCTCATCTGTAAAATGAGCTGGAGAAGGAAATGGCAAATCACTTTAGTATCTTTGCCAAGAAAAACCCAAATGGAGTCACAAAGTCAGCCACAGCAGAAAAACAAATGAACAAGCAGCAGTAACATAACTTGATTGATAACGGGACCTCCATTATACGTTTAAGAGCTCAAGATGCAATAACTGGGATGCATTCTAACTGCTTTGTTCAACTATAGATACTAAATGCAAGAAGAGGTTCTTCGCCTGGTAATCTATAAACCTGCCACTGCCAACATGACTACTTGTGTAGTTTCATAGTTCCACTGACTGTAGAAACAATGGTTTTGTCTGTTTTTCTTAATTCAAAATTGCTATAATAGTGATTTCATTCCTTCTCTGGCCCTGCTTACTCCAAACTGGTTCATGAAGCAATATATGGTATCTCCTAGAAGTCCATTCAAAAAATAATGAACACTTCTTAGTGCAAAGTGGCCCAAGAAAAAACCTATTCTTAGGAGAAAAGCTGCCAACTATTAAAAGTGACCATAATATTGTAATACTTAAAACTGCCTTTTTTTTTAAAGGGACAACCATGTTCCCTTCTTTCCACACTATCAATATATATTAGATATTATAATCTTCTCATGCTAGTGAAAATTTATTATACCCACATTATATAATACTACGTATTATACATCATAAACCATAAAAAGTGCTTTCTTTGAATAATTAAGCAAAGAGCATGTTTGAATGTACTGATAAAATAGATGTCAGTAGAACCTGTGTTTGTCGCTCAGAGTGTTTCAATTAATTATGATTAAATGTTGATGCTTTTGTTATTCCAATCTGTCAAATCTAAGATGAATTGGTCCACTTTTCTATTGAGATTTAAAATCTTGAATATAACTGAATATGTTATTACTACCAGCAACTGGGCTCTGTCAAGGGTGTAGATAACAACAGTGAATATGTGAATAAACAACTAAAGTATTTAATGAGATCAGAAATTTAAAGCTAGACATAATCAATACCCCCCTGCCCCTTTTACTGATGAGGAAACAGCCCCAGATAAATGCCATGATCTGCCTGAGGCCGAACACACACACCATCCAGGGGGTGCCACAGTACACAAAGCAACAGGCCCTGAGTTCAAACCCAGCCTCAAACATTTATAGCTGTTGTGACCCTGAGAAAAACACTTTACTTGTCTGGCTCAGTCTTCTACAAAATGGAGATAATAGCACCTAACCTCTCAGGGTTGTTGTGAAGATCAAATGGGCTGATAAATGTAAAGTGCTTAGCACAGTATCTGGCACGTTAGGAGTTATAGGAACATTAGCTATTATTAACAGCTTAATACATATTACTACAGATGTGTCACCTGGTTCAAACAGAAGGCTTCTATGCAGAAATCTGTACCTATTGAGAACTTGGAAAGAATTCCAAAGAGAGCTGTTTACTAGCCTAACTAGCGCTACTGAAAATGCTACCTAAAGTAAACCCCTTTTTCTAGTGTTTTGTTTTTAAAATAACATTTGTCTTGGAAGGGAAAAGAGACTCCAACCTGAGGTGTGTCTGAACTTTAAGGACCACAACAGTCCCCTTCTTCACGTGGGCCAAGTTGGAGAGGAACTTTCCATGATGGAATTACAATTTCATCTCCTTGCAAGCAGATTTTGAGAAAAGCAAAAACCCCAATTCGATAGATTTGTGACATGGCACCCATGAAATGGACAAAGGTATCTCCTTGAAATATGTGACTGAGTGTGCTTTTCATATCTGGTGGCTAAAAGGTTTTTCCCTACCTGGCATAAAGCATCTTTATAAATGAAGTTAATAGAAGAATTGCTTCATTTAAGAAAATTATAAACCGTAATTTTTCAAGAATGTATTAGTTTCATAAAACTGGGTAACAGCTGGACTTTAAATAAAAAATCAAAGTTAAAAAGTGATTTTAGTTTCTTTAGCATATACAGACAATTCAAGTATCTGTATAGCAGTTAGGGTCATACCTCTAAATATCTTGTATGTGTGTGTATGTATGCACATATGTGCATGCTCACACAAGTATATACACAAGATATAACTAATTACTTTTGTTATATTTCTGCAGCATTGTTCATAGATCTTAGAAATAGTGACAAACATGGAAATTGTTTAAAATGCTTTGGTATAACATGTCAACTAGAACTTAAAGTGGAAAACATGTTTATTAACTTTCAAACGTTCCTCATACAAGGCCATAAAAAATTCTCTATTTTCATTATACATGAGTCTAACTTCTTTCTACATAGTTACAATGGCATATATATTTATAATTTAGCTTTTCATAATACATTGTTAAAGTACATCATGAGTTCTGTTATTTATAAGCACTCATTTTCAAATCAAATACTTGAAAACAATTTCTCTATGTACATAGTTTAGATTAGCATAAGATGCTCTTTATTGAGAAGTATATGTGTGTGCATATATATATCTATATATATACACACACATACATATATATATATGTATATATATATATATATATATATATATAATCAGAAGATCAACAGAAGAACATTTGCCAAAATTTTAGTGAATATTTCTATGCAGTGTTGCCTATCTTTTTGCTTTGGTCACACATAAACAAACAATCTTTTAGTCCTGAAAATTAAGTCAGTATAAATATGTGGCCATATTAGTTTAGCTAGCTGCTGGATGAAACTAATATTCAACACTATTAAATATGAGAACCATCTTAATATCAAAATTTTCTGCACTCTACCACAAACTCCTGTCTTCTGGCTTAAAATACTATTTGTGAAGAGGAAAGAAAATTCTGTTACTAGGTATTTCGATTTCATTTTGTAATATTCATGAGAAAAATACTGAATGGCCTGACCTGTCAATAATGATGACAGTTTAGGGGGAACTCACAAGTCGCTACAAAAAATTCTGGGAAATTAGGCTAGGCCATGCATGGTGTGGGCAGCAGAATTCATCATGGTAATAAATATACTTGTATACTGTAATCAAGTCTTCACTGCAAGCCATACTTATAGTGGTTTTTCTTTTTTAAACTTTTTGGCTGTATTCCATTCCAAAAAGAGAATGATGCTTGAGGTCCAGCACCTTGATAATGTTATGCTTTAGTAATAAGAAGTGTGCTTCTTGTGGATGAAAACCTGATTAAGAAAAATATATATATATATAATCTGATTAAACCATAAAACACACTAAGGTTCCTCTCTACAGAAGTAACTGAAGGGGCAGAAGGAGAATGAAAGTATATACTTAAATATACATAAAGGGATAAGCTGATCAACAATTTTTTTCATACAAGGTATGAGGATGAATAGAGCTGGAAGTTCAAACTGTATTTGCTATGCTGTAATCCCTGTCACCATTGGGCTGCAACTGGACAACCACACTCTCTTGATTCACTTCATGTTCTGCATCACTACTATCAATATCTTCATTGTCATCCTCCTCCTCCTCATAGTCTGAAGATTCTGTCATGTTCTGATGGGAATGAGATTCTGATAAAGCCCCAAATGATTGAGCGCTAACAGAAGCTAATGGTCTAAGTAAGGGGGTATGTTCTGAGACTTCATTCTCTTCTTGACTACTATCTGTGTCAGAGTCTGAATCTCCTTGAGAAGGAACAACTTTCTGTTTACATACTGGACAGGTTTTTTTGGTTTTAGTTAGCCAAGGATCCACACACTTGCAGTGATAGGCTGTTGAGAGAAAATACATATCATTCAGTTGGTAAAATGTGTTTGGAATATACATCTTTTTTCATTAAATTGTCCTATATTAATTACTAACGGGATAAAAATACACTAGGAAACAGCAGTTTAGACTTTCTTCTGAAAGTAGTTGCTCAGTCCAGAACATTCTACATTTTCCCTATTATGTGTTGTCTTCCCCCATTAGAATGTAAGCTCATAATTGTCTGTTATTTGTATCCCCAGTGCTGATAGCAAAGGGCCTGGCACATGGTAAACACTTAATAAATGCCTTTTCATTCATTTATCCATGCAGAAACAGAAGATATGATCTTCAATTTTTATAAGGCTGTTTTCAAATACATACTAAAGGTGAATTTTACCTATACCACAAACAGAATGCATAACTAAGATGTTTAATACATGCTGAATACATGATTTGAAAACCAGTTTGTAGCTGCTCATACCATGGGAACAAGGAAGGATTCTGAGTTTGTCTCCATCTTCATATTCATCCAGGCAAATGGCACATACGTCATACTCATCTCCTATGGTAGAAAGTTGTAAATCAAAATTACATTACAAGACTGAGAACTGCCACAACTTTCAAGTATATCAAATTAGGCCCCACCTGATTATTTTAAGATGTTTTAGAGTGGGGCATGGGTGGGGGAGAATGGAGGATATATGTGAGCAATTCTTTTACTAGTATTATTTTAAAACTTGAGACCTCTTCACATAATTAACTTCTATCCAAAATGCATGTTGTATTTATTTACCATGATGCGCTTGAATACACTTACTACTATTACAAAGTAGACTTTTAGGAAAGCAAAAAAACACAAAATCTGCAAATTGCTATTAGAATTCTAATGTTGGAATAGATCTTATTTAAAAGTTAGCTATTTCCTAAAATGCTCAAATTATTGGTAATTCTTAATCCAGAGGACATCTTCAAAACTTCATTTACTATCATTTTGCTAATACAGAAATAACGGCTCAGATCCAAGTCTTTAAGAAGTCCTTTTTATTTATGAAATAACGGAGGGCCAGCTTTCCATGGTTCTTTTGGCTTGTACAGTCTTTTAGTTGTCTGCTTCAGTCTGGATTGTTTGGCTTATAACTATACAACAATGTTTGTCTAACTTAGCTATTACAAATGTACAGAAAACTCCAAGTGACTACGTTGCAATATATTTTTCATCAAATCAATATGCCCTGTTCCCCCACCCCATCAAATTACAAAAAACAGATCTACAATGCCAAAGTTAATTCAATACATATCACCTATAAAGATAAGGGTTATGTTCATCATAACCCAAATGAGTTACTCTTGTAAATTCCAGGAAGTATGTACAAAAAGAGGCATAAACAAGAAAGCTACCTGAAGCCTCAAGCCCACTCCAGACACCAAAGTGAGGGACTTTACCTAGTAATCATGACAAGTTCCACAATAAGGGAATAGAACACAAGCCCTGGTTGTTGCTGTGTGGTATAGTGAACAGACTGTTAGAACCCAGAATCAGGAAAACCTGGATTCAAATCCTATTCTGATGCTTAAAAAATGCATTGTAAATAGTTGGTTAATAAATGTTTGTTTGATAAACTAAATTATTGGCACCTCATCTGCAAAACAGGGACTTCAGTTATTTAGTTATTTATTTAGTTATAGAATATATATTCACAAGTTATTGTGAGGCTCAAGTGAGAATCTAAAATTCTTTGTAAACTCTAACATGCTATCACACTATATAGATATTATATGGTCTTAAAGTATTACTAGTTTTTTTTGTTCAAGATCTTTAAATATAAACAGTACCAAATGTTAAATATATTTTGTTTTAACTATTCTAAAAAGATATGTTGTGCTAAATACATTTATAATACTACCCCAACAGATTTGCTTTTCAATAATGCTCCATGGCTCGAAACCTTGCTAAGCTTGGCTCTCACTTTGGTTACAACATTGCGTCTAGTACTGTTTTCATGGAATCAGCTACCACTAGGTGATGTGTGCACATGCACGCCCACACACACACACACACACACACACACACACACACACACACACACACGCACACACACGAATTACTGAGTTAGAAGGCACCTCAGAAGACATCTAGTCCAACCTCCACCTAGGCAGGAATCTCTTTTCACACATTCCTGACAAGCAGCCATCCAACTTCCACTTGGTTCAATCTATCTAAGAGGCAATGTGGCCAAATGGATAGGGCATTCTAGGTTTGAATCTTGCTTTAGTTACTTATTAACTATTACCCTGCACAAGTCAGCCCTCTCAGAACCTGTGTTTCATTATCTGTGATAACATATGATAACATTTACATTACCTACTTACTTGTGAAGAAGTGCCTAAGCCTTAAAGCACTGTGTGTTATTGGTAACTACTACTCCTTTGCAATTTCCACCTCCCCTCCCTCCCCACCCGGTCCTAGTTCTGCTCTCTAGGAGCAAGCACAAATGTCTTTTTCCAAACAAACTCCTTCAAAAACTTGGAAAACCTATCTTGTCCCACTATCAGGGTAAAAGTAGGCATAAAGCAAAGTCATCTTCATATATCACAGAATATCAAAAGAAAATGAAATTAGCTGTAGACTGCAGTAATCTCTTGTACATACTTAAATTATAGCCTAATGATTATATGGGTGAACATGTTGGTTCTACAACACGTGCAGGGCCCAGCAAATATGTTTTCTTACAGTATAATTCCTTGAAGGCCAGAAATATTTTCCATTTTGCTTCTGTATCCCCAAAACCCTACATCTAGTAGATACTTCAGTGCTTGTTGGACTGGATTTGACATTGTCTAGAGGTTTTGTACCGACTAAGAGGGGCTAACCTTCAGAAATTGGAGGCTTTGCAGAGCCATGAGCCATGTTCAGCATCCTGGAAGGACAACAATCTTGGAAGTAAGATCATGACAAAGTGATCTGTAACGGATTGTAGATTTTGATTACTCCTTATTTGGGGAGAGTAGTTTAAGAAAATGGGCTGAACTGAGTAATACATCGCTTAGGAAGAACTGTTTAGACTTAACCATGAAAGCTTCCCAGGTACGTACTAGGCAGATAAATTTTTTAAGCATAGCATTTAGGGAAAACTTGGGAGAACTAAAAAGAGTAGGAGCTTATATCAGATGAAAATGTTTGATTTTTGAATTTCCATAATGATAAATCACAAGGCACATTCATCTCAAGCTACTGAGTGATAGATAGATAGATAGATATGTCCACCCAGGGCTCTGTTCTTTAACTGTGGATGTGTATCCTAGAACAAGGGACAGCCAATACAAAGGAACGAAGATATAATGTCATGTGTGTGGGACAAAAAAGTCCAGTTTGTCCAGATCACAGTCTGGGATGAGGGAAGTCATGTCCAATGAGGCTAAAAAAGAGGATGGAGCCAGGTCATGTAAGGTTTCAAAAGCTGAAAAGTTTCTTTGTTTTTTGTTTTTCTGGAGGCCTAGGAAGCCACTGAAGTTGAGTGACTAGTTGTCACAAGATCAGTTCTACATTTAAGAACTTACTCTGGCAACTGTGTGGGGAGAGATTTGAGGCAGGGAGACATTTAAATGGCTAATGCAATAATCTAGGTGAGAGGCAATAGGGGACTGAACTACAGTGAGTAGAGCAGAGGGCAGGGAGGAGAGAGCTGCCGAGGTAGAAACAGCAAGATTTGGCAACTGAATGGACTGTGGTATGAGAAAACAAAGACTTGGGAATGATGCCAACACAGGAACCTGAGGCACTGGAGACACAAAAGTGGTGCCTTTATTAGGAAGAGGGAAGTTTGGAAAAAGGGTCTGGGGGAAAAGAGAATGAGTTCAGCAAGAGACATAAGAATTTAAGCTGTCTCTAGAACATCCAGTTTAAAATGCCTAATAGGAAACTAGTGATCTGGGACTTGAGTTTGGCAGAGAAACGGTCTGGATATACAGATCTGGGCATCATTTGCATTGAAATTAGGAAGTTGATGAGGTTACTGACAGAGGCTAGAGGAGAAGAGAGCTAAAGGGATTGAGGAGCGATTAGCTATGTAGAAGAAAAACTAGGAGTGATGTCATGAAATGCAGAGAGGGGAGTATTGTGAAAACCCAGAGGTCAATATGCAGGAAAAGAGAATGGTCAATAGACTTGAATGCAGCAGACAGACCAAGAAGGATGAGGACTAAGAAAAAAAATGATCAAATTTGGTAAGTAAGAGATCATTGGTAAGTGTGATTTCAGTTGAGTGAAGAGGTGGAAAGGCTAATTACAAAAGATTGAGAAGGGAGAAGGAAAATGGAGGCATAAGTATAGATCAATTATTCAAGTAATTTGGCTGAGAAGGGAGGAGAGATAGAGGAAATATCTTGAGAGAGATAATAGTGAAGTTTTTTGGGGTTAAGGGAGACGGGCATGTTTGAAGGTAGAAGAGAAGGAATCATTTGATGAGAGGTTGAAGATTTGAGAGGGGAGAGAGGAGATGACTAAGGATGCAATCTTCTGGATAAAATGGAAGGAAAGGATCATGTACACATATAGAAGGGTTGGCAAAGAGAATCGCTACTTCTTTGTCAGAGACTGGGACAAAGGAGAGAGTGGGAGATAATATGAAGGGGTTTTGAGATAAGCTCACCTCAAATGACTTATTTTTTTAGTAAAAGAAGAGACGAGGTCTTCGGGGGGCAGAGATGAAGAGGTATAAGGGTTTTGGGGTGGGGGGAAGAGATCTGAAATAGCTTCTGTGGGTAATAAGATAGGGAACCAATTAGGAATAATTGATATTTCTAAAATTCAGGTCTGACCATATCAAAACCTCACATCCCACCCCCGATTCCAGTGACAACTGATTAACTCCAGGATTAAATATAAAATCACCTGTTTAGTTTTAAATTCCTTCATGACCTGTCCTCTTCCTACTGTTCTAGTCTTCTCACTCCCTTCCATGTATCTGTGATCTAATAGCATTGGCCTCCTTGCTATTTCTCATCTCTGAACACCAAGCATTTTTACTGACTGCCCCCCATACCCGAAAGTAATCTCCCTCCTCTCCTCCAAGAAGCTTTTCTGACTCCCTCTTAATCTTAGTGCCTTCACTCTGTTAATTATCCTCTGCACAAGGTTGTTTGTATTTTGTTTCTCCCATTAAGCAGGGAGCTCCCAGAACGCAGGGCCCACTTTTTTGCCTTTCAGCGTATCTCCAGAGTTCACTACAATGCTTGCAACCTAGCAGGTACTTAATAAATAAATGCTTCTTGACTGACAGAAATAAAAGGCTTGCCTTACTGCAGTCAGAGTCCATTTAAGATTGAATAAAATGAATTTGCAATGTACCCAGTCAGCATAACGGTGAGAACTTCCTCTAGTTCCATCTAGCAGCTAGACACACATACATACATACGCACACATAATGCACGGTACTGCAGAAAAGATACTGACTCTGGAGTTCAGTCCAATCTGGGACCCTCACCACCTGTGTAACCTTGGGTCAGTCATTCACTCTCCCTGGCCTCCGTTTCCTCAACTGTAAAGTGAGGAAGGTGGAACTGATGTTCTCTGAGGTGCCTTCTAGCTCAAGATCTATCATCCTTTGACCTTTTGATGGCAAAATTACACTGCATGTATGGTAAAGAAACAAAATCAAATCAGTCCACTAAAAGTAACAGTTACTACTGGATATTAAATGTTTATCACCAACTAGGCAGATATACACACGTATGTATATATAAATGCAACATATTTACTCTTACTGGTAAGGATAAAAACATCTCTCTTGCAGACTAAAATAAAAATTCTCCAAAAAGAAAAATCTAAAATAAAAAAAAAATTCTAGGTGCTGGGAAAAATTCATTTTGGACAATTATAAGTTTTCCCTAAATCTTTTCCTTATTCTACACTAACTTTTTTGTTTTTTCATTATTCCTTCTTTATGAATTCTAACATTGTAACATGGCTGCATTTGAAGGACAATGCATGTGCACTTGTATAAGTGAGCTCAACGAGCATTCAGGAGCTTTCTAAATAAAAGGAACAAAATATTAAGGCATTTATTACCATTTTGAAGATAAAATGACTAAACAGGAATTAAGAGGAAATTTTACAATTAGAGAAAATGGATCAGATAGTCTGAAACCCTGAGTCTAAACCAATAAACACTTCAGCCAAATGTATGAAATATTATTTTCTTGGTAGTTATTTGGTGGAAAGGAAAATTACTTAACCCCCCTCCTTCCCAAATATGTTTTCCCCAAGAAACCTGAATCAAGTGTACAACCAGGAAAACAGACTAAATAAAAATTAATTAGACAATGTTCATTGCATTTGAAGAAGTAAATCAGTACATTAAAAACCAGTACACAAAAAAAATAATTTATATAATTATAACATGATGCTCTTAACATAAAAGAGCTTAGTAAGAGCCAGATTCAAGTCCTGTCTCCAATACAGACTAGCTAAGTAACCCTAACAAGTCAATTGAAATGAAAAGTTCTCCAGGCAAGTCTCCAAGACTCTAAGTTGCAGAGGCACTGACTAGAAATGATCTAAGGAATTTCCTCAACCAGTGGTTCTCCACACCAATGAAACTGCTTATCTAGTCCCCATCTCTATCACACTAACATCTCCTAAATTTGCTACCCTGAATTTCTTTCAAAGAACCATGATAACAAGAAAGTATGGTTCACTTCATTAACCAAAACTTACTGAATACAATACAGATCCTGTTGGCAATCATCTATATAGCCCCTGAACATTCTTCAGTGCCAAGTTCAGTCCTTTTTTCCACCCCAACTCCTACCCTCATGCGACAAGGCTTCAATATACCACTGATGCTCCCTCCAATACCCTAACCTCTCAATTCCTTATTCAAGTCATTTCTCATAACCCATTACTCTATTTTATATACTCTAGTCTATGACCAATCCACCGACAATTGTTCTTACACCCATACTCATGAATTCTGAAATTCCTTTCTCATCACAATCAAACATCAATCCCACTTTATGCTTTACAATTCCTGCCCTGTTCTCTGTCCTCACTGTTGTTCCCAGGCCATGTCTCCTGCACTGGTTCTACTCCCCTTGCTTCCCTATTTTGAACCTGTGGTAAACTCTGCACTGTAATCTGCTCTCCAATCATTTGCCCCCTCATCACTTTGTTGATCCTATCTTGCCAAACCTCAACTCTGGTCTGCTGCTACCCCCAGAATCCCTCACTCCGATCACATGCTTCTCAGTGGAGCTGTAGAAAAAAAACCAAAATGTGCTGAGTGCATTACAAATTGATGTAACATCATCTCAACAAGGCAATCCAGCCTACTGGCTATCCTGCTCAGCACAGCAGCTGCCCTAAACCATTTCTTCCTCTGTAAAGGGCCCTCTCTTCCTCACCTTTCAAATGAGGACCTTGATACCCTTCATGGAAAAAAAACAGACCATTCATCTAGGTGGCCTCCTTGGCATCCCTCATCTGTCTTCTTCGCCCACTAACTCTTCATTCATTCCTGTCTCTGATAGAGGGGTGGTCTTTTTCCTTCAAAAGGCAAACCCTTCTCCATGCATTTTTGATTCCATCTCCTCTTCTCTTCTCCAGTAATTTGGCCCCTACCACCCCCCACACATATACCCACATAATTAAACTTCAATATTTCTCTGCTGGTTACTAATATAACCATGCCTCCCCTATCCTTAAAAAAATCTTCACTGGACTTCACCATCTCTGCTAGCTACTGTCCTATATCTCTCCTCTCCTTTGTGTCTAAACTCCTTGATAAAGCCACCTACATAGTAGGTGCTTCCACTTTGCCTCCATTCACTCCCCTCCACTCTCTACAACAGGGGTTTTTAACATGGGGTCTGTGAAATTGTTTTGTTAATTTTTTAAATAACTTTCAGACAACTGCTTTCCTTTTTCATTCTAAGTATTTTATTTTATGAATTTTAAAATACAATGCTGAGAAGGGGTCCATGAGCTTCACCAAACTGCCCCAAAGGTTCAGAACACTCAAAAAAGCCAAGAAATCCTGTTCTATAATCTAGTTTCTGACCTTATTATGTAACTTTCTCTAAAGTCACCAATGAGCTCTTAATTACCAGAACTACTGATTTTACTTGCCAAATTTCAATCCTCATCCCTCTTCACCTCTCTGATCACAATCTCCTCCTGCATTTTCAGGCTCTGCTCTCTCCCCACTTTTCTACCTGCCTGACAGCTTCTCAGTCTCCTTTGTTGGATCTTTAGTCTGTCACACCCACTAACTGTGGGTATCCTTTTCTTTTCTCATTCCATACTATCTTACTTGGTTTCACAGTTTTAGTTATCACCTCTGAGCCATTATTCCCATTTATCTAGGCCTAACATCTCTCCTGATGTCTAGTCTCACATCACCAACTGCTTCTTAGATACCTCAAAATGGATATCCAGTACACATTTCAAACTCAACATGTCCAGAAAAGAATTCATTATTTTCCTCCACAAACCTTCCCTTCTTTCCAACTTCCCTAAATCTGTTGAGGGCCCCCACTACCCTCCCAATCACTCAGGCTCACAACCTCAGAATCATTTTAAACTCACTTTCAGTCACTCCATGTATCCACATCTGCTACCCTGTCTTGTCATTTCTATCTTGAAAACATCTTTCACTTATGTCCCTTTTTATTCATTTACAGAGCTGCCATCCTGGTGCAAGCAGACCTGTACCACCTCAAATCTGGACAAGACTTTAGTTGGTCCCCTTTCTGCAAGTCTCTTCCCCCTCCAATTCATCCTCCACTCCTGGCACAGTGATCTCCCTATAGCTCGTCTGACTATAGTTGTCTGTTTCTCTCTCAGACACAAGCCCTTCCTACTTTTCCAGTCTTCTTGCAATTTACTCATCTCTATTCTACAAGACAGGCTAACAACATCAGCCTTCTTGCTGTCCCTCAGTTATGACATGCCATCTCCTGAGTTAGTGCCTTTTCTCTGGCTGTCCCTCATGCCTGTAATGATTTCCTTTCCTCATCTCCACCTCTTGACTCCCCACCCCTCAGACTCAGCCCTACATTCTATACAGGAGACCTTTCTCAGTACCCCTAACTACTAGCTCCTTCCCTCTGAGATTATCACTTTCTATGTTATATGTAAAATACATTGTGTGTATTATTACATAATTATTTGCATGATGTCTCTCTAATTAGAATGTGAGTTCCTTCAGGGAAGGGAAAGTGTTTCTGCCTTTCTGTGTCTCCAGCACATAGCACAGTGCCTGGAACATAATAACAACAACAATAATAAATTAATAAATGCTTATTTACTAACTGGGCAAGTCACTTAAATTCTATAGGCCTCAGTTTATGTAAAATCTCGTGGTACCTTCCAACTTTAATAAAGTTTGATTCTATGATTCTCACTCCATGATAACAGACACATAACTGCTATTATACATCTGAGGAAAAAGAATATTGGTAAATAATTGGAGTGTTCCTATTTACATGTACTAAGTCAAGGTCCCTTGTACAGTCTGCATGTTTGTTACGTTTTTGTTTTAATTCTTTACTTCTAATTCTAGCCAAATCACATAAAGAAACTTGTGTTAGTTTGGTTTTTTTGTAAATAAGTAAATAATCTATATCTTATCTCTTACATTCTGAATTTAAAGTAGTGCATCACCTTGGAAAATTAATCACTACGATATTTATAAGATGAAAATTCAAGCAGAAAACAATGCAGACCTTTAAGAGTCATGATTTTCCATTAAGCAAAAATCACCTTAAGTCCTATGTGGTCACAGTGAGAAAAGGTTGCTCCCTTGTCATCCCAAATGCTAACCCCCCTACAGAGATAATGTTATACTCACATGTCTAAATAAATTGCACCTGTTCATATTCTAATCAGTCATTATCAAATATTTACACATTTCAGGTACAAAGCACACCAAGCTAGTTAAGCTTTTTAACCTTTTTTTTTCTTTATCGATACTTCCCACAGTAGGCTGTGAGACTTTCTACTTTGTGAAGGCAACTTTTTCTAACTCCCATATTTTCCTCTTTAAATTCTCCATCTTAGAAATACCATTTAAGACTGCAAAAAGGAATACAGCAAATGAATATCCTTAGAACTACACGGGCCACCTTTTGACCTCCTTTCCCTATATCTAGTCACTAAGTCAGACGATCACTAGTACATCATTAAGCACTATGGATTCCATTGATTCCCCACTAATTTTACCACCAGAGATCTCTTTGAAAACAAAAGACATAATTAATGAACACATTCAAGACTAAACGATATAATTACCACTCTGGTGAAACATTTGTTCTATGCACTCCCCAGTGTGAACAAGGAAGAAAAATAGGATTAAACACCAACCCTATACCCACATGGAGAGATGCTAGATACTCTAAGACATGAGGCTGAAGTGGTTTTTCTGGGACCTGCATGCTCCCATCAGTCATATGCCTCACTCACCCAGAAAGAAGAAAGGAAGAATGCGGATTCTCCAGCCTTGACAGAGCTGTAGCTGGCTAAAGATGATGTCTTAAAATCGACAAAACTGAAAACACAAAAAGATCTGGGTGAAAGAACTATAAACTAGATGCCTGAGAAGAGCCTGGCAAAAAAATATCACTTCTGATGAGACTTCATCTTCTTAGTTATGAAAACATTATCGAACTTTTGATAAACAGCATCGTCTGTCTGAAGGGAGAAGATTTAGGTGCTTCTCAAAGAAGCAAGTTATAACCAACCATCCAAGCAGTGGGGAAAAAATTACCCAAAATTTGGCTCATAACTATCTATTTTCTTTGGCTACAAAAGGTATTTTCCAAATATTTACTACTTTGGCAGCGGCCAAACAGAAATTTCTGATTCTATTCAGTAAATTGAACATTAAACACCTACTTTGTATCAGGCACAAGGAATACAAAGACAACAAAAGCGACAGTCCCTATCTTCAGGGAAATTTATCTACTAGATAAATTATTACTGAATATTCTACTAAATAAAAATTATTAAGTATGAATGGTCTATGATAGAAATATAATGCAATATTTCATGATAATTAAAATAATTAAATTTATAAAAAGGGTGAAAAGATATTGTACTTCACACATACAGAATAACAAATTACTTAAAATTCAGGTATATTGAAAAAATTGGAACTGGAAAAATTTATCACTTCTAGAGTGACTCATAACAAATGTGTTCTTAAACTGAATTAAGTTTAAAATCAAGTTATAATTTAAATATATTTTAACATATAAAGTACCCTACAATTATCTTTTTATTTAGAGACTGTTAAAAGTCAGAAGTTTGTAGGGGGTGAGAGTCTGCAATACAACTGGTAAAAAAAAAGTTTGAAGCTTTATAAAAAGAAAATAGTTAAGAAAATGAAATACTAAAATGAACAGGAAAAATAAACAACATCGATACTTTAAAATGTTGTGGTTAATCACAATAATAGTCTCAAAAGTTGTGCTTTTACTTGGGAAAAAGCAACATATAAATCAGAGATGTAAAATGTAATGAGTAGATGTAAATAAGACTACATTATGACCTTGTTGACTGTGCCATTTAATAATAATTTATAAACTATACTCCTATACCTTAAAGTACTTGAGAATATGCTTGGACAACTTACAGAGTAAAAAATATACATGTATCTATGTGTATGTATACAATAATCAAATTTGGAAAGAAGTCATAGGGCTTGTAAAGATGACAAGATTATCTGTCTAAAGGGGAGACAGAAATGAGTCACTGCCAATCTTGGTTTAAGCGTGAATTTAAGGTTAGGGTTTGCAGGTCTAAAATCATCACAGAAGTGAATTTGAATGAAGTGGATAGTGTGTGTGCCTGTGAGAAAACTGCCACATTACAGATTGAGAAACTCACTCATGGTCACATATATAGTATTAATGAAAGCTCTGACTCCAGGTCCAGGATTCTTTCAACTATACCATCCTACCTTAAATATAGGACTTCACTTTTATTCCCATGAAACTGCATCTTGCTGGTTTTAGGCTAGCCCTAACAGCCTGTCAAGGTTATGTAAAACATTCGTTCATTCATCACTCACATGACTATGCTTCCCAACTCTGCGTTAAGTGCACAAATACTAATTTCTTCTATATCTTCATCCAAAACCATGAGAAAAGTCTTGACCAGAAAAGAGACAGGGAGCCTTGTGGCCCTCCACTATGGATCCACTCCAATTTAACACAGCTCCACTCTGACACAGAACCATCAAACGATACTATGCATATGGTTGTTCAGTCAACTTAACATCCACTTTACAATTAAATTCAGTACAGTTCAAAAAACATTCAGGTGTCTCCTATATTCAAAGCACTGCCCTCCAATCCACATTTTACCATGACAAGCCACGAAAAAATCATGGCTAAAATATTTCTATCTTCCTATCTCTGGCTGGGTTTAATATTATCTTTTCTGATTATTTTAAGCATCTTAGATATTTAATTAATAACCTAAATTCCTTATTTAGGAAAAGGTAGTTCTGCTACCGTTGCTTTCTGCCTCCAATTTATGAAAACAACAGACATAAAAGAGCATGTTCCACATTCCTTCAAAGAATATCCAAAATCCTAAAGTAACCTCTTCTTCATGGTATGCTCATACAGCTTACCAGGCAGGGGCAAGAGAGGCAGTAACAAGAAGAAGCATAGCCAAAATCTACCCCAAATACAGATCTAGAAAATGCACCAAACTAATTCCTGACCAGGAAATTCAAAAAAATTTTACAGCAACTCATTTTTCCAGCCCAGGTCAGCAAAAGAAGACAAAGGCCTGTGGACAGACACTGGGGACAGGTTCTAGCCAGGAAAGGCCAAGCAAACCATTCTGGTGAAGGGAGAGGCTGTATACCAGGGAAAAGAAGATCCAACTAGAAGGGGCCTGACATTTTGCAGAATGTACCTAGTTTGCTTTTTCAGTAAGAATTCACAATCTGACAAAAATTTCTGGAAAAACTGGAAAGCAGTTTGGCAGAAACTAGGCACAGACTAACACCACTATACCAATATATGGTCAAAATGAATAAATGATTTACTTAAAGGGTGACAGAATTAAAAATTTAGGGAAGCACAAAAAAATGTACCTGGTCAGATCTATGGAAAAGGGAAGTTTCTGATCAAGTAAGAGATACAGAAGATTACAGAAAGAAAATGAATAATTTTGATTGCGTGAATTTAAAAGTTTTTGCACAAACAAAACTAATGTATACAAAATCAGAAGAAAAAGGAAACTGGGGAAAATTTTACAGCAAAAAAAAAAAATTTACAGCAAGTTTCTCTGAATTGATAATACACACACACACATACACACACACACACACACCCCTCAAATATACAGAGAACTGAACCAAATTTAATTAAAAAAAAATAAGAGCCATTCCTAGATAAATGGTCAAAAATATAAACAGTTTTCAGAAGATGAAATCAAGGCTATCAACAATCACATGAAAAAGTGCCCTAAATCACTGCTGATTAGAGAAATGCAAATTAAAACAACTCTGAGAGATCCTCTCATACCTATCAAACTGGCTAAAACGCAGAAAAGGAAATGGGAAATGCTGGAGGGGATGTTGAAAAACTGAGACACTAATGCACGGGTGGTAGAGATATAAACAACTCCAGCCATTCTGAAGAACAATTTGGACTTATGCCCAATGGGCTATCAAACTGAACAGATCAAAGAAAAGGGAAAAGAACCTACATGTACAAGAATCCCCCTGCAAAGAGAGAACTGATGAACTTGGAGTACAGATTAAAGCATACTTTTTAAACTTTATTTATCCTGTTTTATTTATGTATTTGCTTTTGCAATATGGGTAATATTTCATGTTTTGCATGACTTCACGTGTATAATCAATATTATATTGCTTGCAGGGGAGTGAGTGAAGAGAAAATTTTGGAATTAATTTTTTTTAAATGAATGTTAAAAATTCTTTACATGTAATTGGAAAATATTTAGCAAATGAAAATACATTAAAAAATAAAAAAAGAATGCACCCAGTTGTGGGTCACAGTTCCAGAATGGAGTGAGAAGGAGGACCTGAGCCTATAAGTAGTGTTTTAGATTGAGTAAGTGGTCTTGGTTCCTAAGACGTAAAATAGAAAAACAAAAAACAAAACCAAGTTCAGAACCAAGCAGCAGCTGTGTGGCTCTGACCCTAGGAGAAGAAAAGGGTCCCACAACGAAGCCTGTAGAGGGATTACCAGGGCAGGAATCTCAGACCAAAAGGAATCTTACCACTCTATCACTCTGGCCTAGCAAAATTGTCCAAATGGCTGACAGTCACATAGCAATCTACTGGACCTTCCAACCAGAGACAAGCCCACAGTGTTGCTCAGACCCAAACCCAGCATAGGAACTTTCAGAAAGAACTCAGAGTAGGAGACCAGTGCTCCGATTTTGCCAAGGAACACACTAGACTTTGCAGGCTTCCAACCTGAATTGTACCTGGGATCCTAGAATAACACAAGACTCAATGCCCCAGGAAAGTGGCAGAAGGACTTAAGAGGATACAAACTCAGAGCAGACAGTTCCCTGAGATGTTACAGAGCACAGTCCTAAAATATAGTCCAAAGTCAAGAAGCAGCCTGGAAAAATGAGCAAACAAAAAAAGAATCCCAGCATAATGAGCAATTATGGTGACAGAGACACTCAAGATGCAAACCTATAAGAGAAAAATGACACCACAGCATCTACAAAGCCTTAAAGAAAAATACAGCTTGGGCACAAGTTTAATGAGAATTCCTGGAAGAGATGAAGAAAAAGGAGGTTTTTATAAATTAAATGAGAGTAATAGAAGAAAAATGGAAAAGAAATGAAAGCTGCAGAACAGTTAGAAAAGGAATTAGCTTGGCACAATAGGTACAAAACCTTATGAAAGAAACAATGTCCCTGAGAATTAGAATAAACAAAAGCTAAAAACCATGAGATGAGAATTACTAAAGCTTGAAAAAAATAGAAGAAAATGTAAAGTATCTCATAGCAAAAAAAAAAAAAAAAAGAAAAAGAAAAAACCACAACTGACCTGGAAAACAGGTAAAGGAGAGAGAAACTTAAAACTCATTGGATTATCTGAAAGACATGACAGAGAGAGAGAAAGATAGACAGAGACAGAGAGAGAGAGAAAGAGAGAGAGAGAGAGGACAAATTTCAGGAAATTTTAAAAGAAAACTACCCAGATATCTTAGAATGAGAGAATAAAGTGGAAATAGAATCCACAATCCATCTCCTGAAATAAACCTCAAAATGAAAACTCCCAGAAACATCACAGCTAAAATGTAGAGGTTTCAGGTCAAAGAAAAAGATAATGCAAACAGCCAGAAAAAAAAAAGATTTAAGCACTAAGGAACCAGTCAGGATCTGATAAGATTTAGCAGCCACCATTATAAAGTAGTAGAGAACTTGGAATATAATATTTCATAAGACGAAGAAAGGACTCATTCAATTAAATGAAAGGATCTTTAAGCAGTCCTAAAGACCAGAGATACATAAAAATTTGAAGTACATAATGAAGTAAAAAAAAAAAACCATTAAAAATGTAAACAAGAGTGAATAATCACAAGGAACCAAACATGGATAACCTGTTACATTCTAACATAAGGAAATGATACATGTGTCCCTTCTGAATCTAATTACTGGGGTCATATAAAGAGTCTAATTAGACAAAGGGCCAGGGAATGGTTCCTTATCTTGATGATCATAAAAGAACGGAAAGGGAGAGGAAGAGGAATATAGTGTTCCTAAAGTCTGGACATATAGGAAATGTGGAGTTACTGCATCCAGTTCACATGAATCTTGCAAAATGCATCAACCTTTGCATCACAAATGATAAAAATCATATTGAAGATGTTATCTGTTAACATTCCAATTAAATAAAATATTTTTGAAAATTTCATTCATTTCATTTCTTCAAAATATGCATTTTTGCCTATGTGTCCAGACTTTAAGTATACCCTGTGGAGGAGGCAGAGGGAAAAGAGATGAAAGAAGGGGAAATAAATCTGACATAACTGGGGTGTACAAGTAATAATTTACACAAACAAAAAAAGATGATGGAGGAGGAGGGGAATGGACAACACCCGAATCGGTATGTGTAAGAGGGTATGTAGGGGTGCGTGTCCACAGACACACACAGAAAGGCATTTTACTCGGGGAAACAGGAGGGAAAAGGGATTGGGATGGGGCTAAAAAAGTGGATAGATTAAAGGAGGGATTAACTTTAAGCAAATCAATCTCTAACCAAGGAAGTACACAATTATTTATAGCAACTCTTTTTGTAGTGGCAAAGAACTGGAAACTAAGGGGGTTGAACACAAAATGAGCATGAATGTGATGAATACTACTGTGTTATTACAAAGTATGAGGAAGATGGTTTCAGAAGTGGGAAGATTTGTATGAACTGATGAAGAGTGAAGTGAGCAGAACTGGAATACAAGACAAACAACTTTTAAAGACTTGGGACTCTAATCAACACAATGACCAGCTGTGACTCCAGAGTCAAGTTAAAACATGCTGCTCAAGTCCTGATAGACTCATAGGGTAGACTGAGACATATTTGTTTACCATACATGCTATAATAGGAGTTCTGTTTTTCTTTCTCAATGGGAAAGAAGTGGAGCCAGAAGAAGAGAAGGTAAATTTTCATTGATTAAAAAAATGTTTTTGATTAAAAATAAAAAAAAAAATTTACAAAGAAATAGCTGGGGCAAAGGCAAAGCTCAATAGACTCAGGGAGGAATCTGATTGGAAGGACAGAAGAGTAGCAGTGGCAGAGCAGAAATTGGTCAGTGTGAAGATAAAGGTGACAAGGTAGTTTTGGGAGGAAGGGCATGAGAAATTGGGAGAAAGTGAAATACTTTAGCAAAGTTTTGAAGGGAATCAAAGACTTCAAGTAGCAGAGGAGAGGAAGGACTATAACCAGGTAGGGAAGACAGGAGGGACAAAGGCAGAGAGACTAGAAATGGAGCATCACTGTGTGAGAATACCATGAAGACCAGCATGGTCAGACTGTACTTAGAGATGAGATGTGTGTGAGAAGGTAGGAATGGAGGAAAAGCCCAGGCTGGAAAAGACTCCCAAAAATGATGAATAAGAAGGATTTTTTTTTTATATGACAGAAGGGAAGAGAAGAAAGTTCAGAGAGAATTACAGACAAGATAGCTTTTTAAGTAATATGTTCAATTATTATAGATTTTAAAGAAAGTAGCATCTCATAGGATCTTTTTACTGTTTTGAGATAGTGTGTGTGTGTGTGTGTGTGTGTGTGTGTGTGTGTGTCTAAGTGTTCTCCCTTTATTGGTGTTCAATAAATTCAGCTAAAAAGTAAAATTTCTGAAAATACAGAAGCATCAGAATACTTACAGAACTAATGGAATGAGAATTAAAACAAAGTAAATGGAAAGAAAAAATGAAGCTAAATTCTGTCTAATTCTAATGGCCACTGCTTGTCCCTGAAGAAGAAATGAGCAAATGTACTTCTCTTCCTTCAGTGGAGAGGGGAGGGAGGGGAGCATATGGAATAAGGCTCAGTTGATGTATTGGTTAGTTTTGTGGAAATGTTTTTTTTTCCCTTGCATAATTCTTTGTTTTCCCTCTCTCCCTCTATATATTTGTTAAAAGATCTCTGAATAAGAATGGAGATATATTTGGAAATCCAAGTAATACAAAAAAACAAAAGATGTCAATTTAAAAAAAGGAAACGAGAATGATTTTTAAAGATATTTTTAAAATTTTGTTCAGGAGAGAAGTATCAAGAGCCTAGACCAGGGTGGCTAGATTGTAGATGAAGAAGAAACAGATTACTAAATATCACAGAATGATTTTCACAGAAGAAAAGTTTTATATATTTTTTTTACTTCTACAATCACAAAGAGAAGAGATGGCTATTTATTTGTTCAGCTATTCCCAAATAATAAACACAGCGTAGATCTTTTCTTCTTAAAATCCACCTCATGAAGTTTGCTTTGATTGCTACTGCTTCCTTCAAGGTATTATCCTCCCTTCTGGCCTACTCCCACCCATCTCTACCTGTTTCCCTGTCAAGCTGATGTACTTCTACACCAAAGTGCTATGTGTGTGCCTGCATATACAAGCATGAAATGCTTCTGTTTCAGATAAGATTAAAGTTCATTTGGTGTCCCCCTCGCCCCCTTCATCTATGTTTGCATACACTTATTTTCATGGACCCCATTATAAGAAATAGTAAATTCTATCCCTTCTTTCTTTCTATGCTAGTATATTGCTCCTCCTCTCCCTCTCTGTCCTATTAAAACTTTCAGAACAGAACTAATCCACTCCCAAGTGTCCACTGTTTTTCTCATTTAACTCTCTCAATGCCCTTTGGAGACATTAATATTCTGAAGGGACCTTGTTTCTTCTTCCTCCCTGTTACATAAAGCACCCAGGGGCTGTCCTAGTCTGAGTACTGCAGTGTAGCTCTGGTGGATGTCATATCTGCCCTGGTTGTTACTACTCCCCAAGGTCCCAGTTATGGGCTTATAAGCAACCTGGGGCACTCTTGGGGGCATTCCACTAGTGCTGTCTTTGGACAGAGAACCTCACTGGTTATATGTGGCTCTGTCCTTTCTCTGGTCGTACTACCAAGTTTGTGCTTCTTTGCTGGTGTTGGTGCTGACTTTGCTGGTGGCCTCTTTTCCTGTTGACAGTGGGCTAGAAATTTTTTTGTGCAGTTTTGAGGTAGAAGAAGTCACTTATACTGTACTTCCTGATTATTACTTGATCTGTTCTGCCTCATTTCTCACCTATTCTGGGACAACTCTAACTTCTCCATGATAGCCCAAGAAGCTCATTATTAGAAAAACTTCATCATCTTGCAAGATCCCTTGAGCCATAGTACTCTACCTCATACTTAGCCTCCTATGATGGAAGAGTGGAGCCATGACCTTCCCAAGCTTCCATTTACAGAGACAGCTCAGCTTATAACATCTCATTTCTCAGCTAGCTTCACTCATCTGGGACTTCTGACTTCTCCATCATGTACCCAAGTCTAGTGCCTTCATTCACTCCCTCCCTCCCCCTAGCACATAAAAAGCAAGTGCTTAATGTTTACTGACTATTGACAGGTTTAAATTTCAAGTTTTCTCTGGAGTAGGTGTGGTGGACCTGGCCTGCCTCAGTCCAGGCTAGCCTAGTAGGCCTCATTCTTGAACCCTCTATACCTTCTGACGCTAGTAGAAACACCCTCTTCCTTCATTTTCTCTCATCCCTTGGCTTTCATAGCTCTATTTTCTACAGATTCTCCTCTCTATCTGACTACATACTCTTCGGTATGATCACCTCAGGGATAGGTGGTTATACTTTTTTTTTAAAATAGTATTTTATTTTGATGGTTATACCTTTGATCTTGCCATCACTCTCTTCCATAATCTAGAACTCTTAAAATATCATTAACTATTCTTCATTTCCTGTCAGTCTGTCTCTTCCCTCTGCCTCACTTCTCTCTAAACCTATTCTTCATGGCCTTGCAAGCACGCCAATTCCTCGATCCTTCAGTCATTATTTTTTCAGGGTATTACCCTTGTATTTGGGCTACATTCTGTTTCTTTCCAAATCTCAACCCCTTGGTTAAATGGTTCAACCCTACTCTTCTAAGGAACTCATCACTATTCATGCTTGGCTAAACCTCAGTCTTGGATCATTCCATTCATCAACCTCTCCTGCTTTAATTCACATGCTTCTGAACAGAGCTGGAAGAAGTCAATTATCACGGACATCCACTGCAGCAAAGCAATCCTTCTCCTAAAGCTAGTCTCAAATCCCTATAGGTGTTCCAAATCTTCTCTAAGTCTCCCATTGCACTTCTTTTCCCCATCTCCTCCTACTATACCTTCTAATAACGATTGTATTTCCAAATGAACACTATAAACACTTAAGTCAAATAATTTTGTTCTGTGATCTCGCTGATATGGTGTAGTAGCAATTAGATTTGAAGATCTTTCCCACCCATTAATAGGCCATGTGACCTGCTTATGTCACAGGAAGCCTAAGTTACTTGGTGGAAGAAGCTTCCTGACAGGAAAGAGAAGTTATGTCACAGAAAATGCTGAGAGACAGAGAGAAAGACAACATGGCTGCTGGTGGCTGCTAATGGCTGCCCTCGTGATTGTTAGAACTGAACAGGCTGCCTTAGCTGTACTTTGAGTTTGTTTTGGGGAAGACCCCAGCAGGGGGTCAGAGAGGTTCTGGGATAGCAAGGCTCCAGGTTGTTATATTGTGTATTAAATGTTTTAGGTTCTTTGCTGTTATGACGAAGTAGATTGACTGGATAAATGGCTTGTGGTATATGGTTCTCTGGTGTCTGAATAAGTGGTTTGCTTCTTCGACCTTCTATGTGGAGAGTCTCGTATACTTTGTGATACAGAACCACATAGGCATTTTGACAATTATCATCCACATTGTTATTACTGCCTTACTGTTTCATATGGACGTTCCATTCATCATGGATTGAAAACTCTGTGCCTTCTCATGCAGAAGATTCTAATCCACATCTTCCTATAAATTTTTCATAATAGATTCCACCAAACTGTCTGGACAGTTTTCTCTGGTTCTGTTACTACTCTGGAGGATGCCAGTGTAGCACTAGGTTGCCCAATTATTGTCACTTATTTTCTTTACATACCTTCCCATCTTTTTTTCTGGCTAATCAAAACTTTGATACTGTCTTTTATACCACTTTTTGCCTATAAGTCATTACTAGCATAGTAAAGGAGAACCTGGTCCTTAGAGTATATATTACCTACTACCAATCCATATATGGCCTTGGTACATCTGCTTCCCAGGAAGTAGAATAGAGGGCCCTGTCCTGTACTTCAGAACATGCTCAGGTATTCTCGGACTATTTCTTACCTGCTTACTACGTGAAGAAAAGACCTTTTACTTGGCTGCTAAGCCACAAATGAGTATGCATGTAAAAGTCATGAACAGACAAAAATCAACCTCTCTCTTTCCTGATGGTGATTGAGATTGGAACCTCTATAAGCCTTGGGATTAAGAGACAGGTAGCATAAGTGGACTACAATCCCCACCTGGGCTGTTTGACAAACGACCATGAACATATGGACAGTGCTTTTGTTTCTTCCAATTCTGCTGAATCTATTCTTTCCTAATATTGGATGAATGAGTATCACAGAAGAAATGGACCAGGCTGCAAACTTGTGAACTTGGAGAGGTTGGGGAGCCACCAGAAGTTCACTGCTAGGAATCCCAAGCAAAGATTGCCACAGATGCCACAGCTGAAAGACAATCTGTGTTACCTAGCCCAGCAGGAAACCCACGCAGCAGCTGAGACACCAAAATTCCCTGCAGGAAAGGGAGTGATGAATACATCAACTATGCCTGACCTCAAAACGACTGTGCAAGGCAGATGCTGGTAGCAGTCATTTAAAGTTTGGATCCCACTCTCCTAGGAACCAAGACAGCAAGGGGAAGATCATGCCCCAGTTGGGGGAGATATTTTTGTACTTTGGGTTTTGCTACATCTTTTCAATAAATATCCTTCTGTAAAAGCAATGAATGCTAATTGTTTCTCAGTGATTTTGAAATATCAACTGAATAAACGATACTGGGGATCTATTAACTGGCACTGGCAAATGATACTGGGGTAGTAATTACTGGTGATGGATGGTATAAGGAATGTGCTAGATTGGTCTTGGAATGTTAGAAGATCGCTTCCACAGGGGTACCCCCCTAGAACCCTAAGGAAAGATATGAGTATCTAGGAACTTGACCTACCAATAGAATAGGGGTTGAGAGCATGAGACTAGAATCCATAGGAGTGCTATAGTGGTAATATGCAACAATCTATGAAATGATCAATATTTCTAAAATAAAACATAATAAAAAGTGTACCAAAACTTTAAAAATAATTACTATGGATAGACAATGGGAGAGGCTGCCCAATAGTGCCACATTCTTCTAAAATTTAGAAAAATGTTATCTTAAATTCATTTACATCTGTCTGGTTCAGAAAATCCAAACTAAAATACTTTAGTCAAAAGGATTTAGCTAATATGGACCTGAAGTGGAACCTCAGTATGCTATCTGCTACCAAGTGGAATTTGGTATAAAATGAGACAATCTTAAACATAGTTCAATGATATTCGGTTAACAAACTATCCACAGGTCCACGTCAAAGGATCATACTCCCTAAAAGGAGGCTCCAGAGAAATCAACCTAAAAGATAGCATCACAGTAAGATTCTAATGTATTTAAATCCTAAAGACGACCATTTGGGAAACAGAAAACATTCACTTGCCTTTCTTGAATTTATGTATAGGGAGTTTCTTAAGTTGATCTTTACGAAGTCGATTTCTTCTAGCTCTATGTCTGTCCTGCACAAATTTTGTGATCTAAAATTGGACAAAAAAAAGGATGTAAAAGTATTATTATATATAAACAGAAAAAGAATTTTAAAATAAAATTTTAATAAATGTCTTTTTATCCATTGATTTTAGTTTCCTTAACAATGGTTGCAAAGAAAAGTGGAAATTAATAACATATGATTAAATTAAATTACATCAGTGATTAGTTTCCCAGTCTTTTGCATTTTGTATTCATTGACCCTGACACACTTAATTTACTAAGAAAGACGCATTTTAAATATAAGTATCACAAAATAAATGCAAATTTGTACAATGGAAGGGCAGCTAGGTAGCGCAGTGAGTAGAGCACCGGCCCTGGAGTCAGGAGGACCTGAGTTCAAATCCGGCCTCAGACACTTGACACATTTACTAGCTGTGTGACCTTGGGCAAGTCACTTAACCCCAACTGCCCTGCGAAAAAACAAAACCAAAAAATAAACAAATTTGTACAATGTAAAGCTTACAGATTAAGACTACAATAATGGATGTAATGGGACATAAATAAGGGACTTACAATGGAATTCTATATATTCTGATCCCCTGGGCCACAGCTCCGTAAAATGTTCGTTTTTTTTTTCCAATGATAGCACTATGTTGCTTAACAGTGATTATGCAGACTGCTTTACTTGATCTATACTAATACAATGGCTAACATAAGCACTTCTTTTGTCAAAATGATCACAAAATGCAAAGTTTTTATAATGCATTTTCGTCAAGAAGCATTTATTAAGCATTTAATGACATGGGAGAGTTTAAGTGGGATATTAACAATTAAAAAAAACTGGAAGAGCTAAACTTTCTCTGTCTTCTAAGGACTTAATATTAAAGATTATACTCCAAGATCTACATGTACAAGGGAAAACAATGAAGAGGTTCAAAATATTAAATCAAAGCATGATTGTGATTGTACAATATGGCATTTTATATTATATATGGGTCAAAGTTTAAGTGCAAGTTATAAACTGGAGAGAAGAAAAGCAATATAATTAAAGATCAGAACAAGCAACCATGGGTGATTTACATCTACAATTAGCAGGAAAACGGGAAGCAGTCAGCAGTACTCTGAACAATTCACAAGAATTTCTATTTTAATCTGTACAAAATACAGCTGCATAACTGTCTTAAAAGATTCTTTTCTTTTTTTGGGAAGGGCAGCAGATACAACTAATATACCTATCTAGAATTTCAAACTATTTATTCTCTTGAACATCATGAAAAAGAGTGCTGAATTTCTAACCTCTCAAATAAAACTGTGAGGAGATTATAGAGTAAATTGTCATGCAATATAAATGTAACGGGGAACTATTTAATACTTTGTCTTTACATCTTTAGATGTAAAGATGTCTTTAGATCTCATGTGTTGCCTTTAAGAGCTTAAAAAAAATGAAAAGCTAAATGAATCTTCCAAGTTAATGATTATACACTATATATCCAACCCAGTGAACGGCACTGTGCTGATCTTCAGTAAAGCATTCTAAATATTTGCTATATTTGTGTTCTACTTTATAATTTCCTCTGTGGACATGATACAGTTGTTTACTTCATCCAACTTAAAGCATAATAAACTGAATCTTCAAAAAAATGCTGATTACATTGGCAAGGCTGAGGTTCCAGTCCCTTATAATGTGTATGGCAACAGATACACCTGCACTCTACACCACAGTGCTACAAAAAAGATAAATTGGTGGCTCACTTAGTATTTATAACTACAGGATCCATCTATACCTTTTCCCCCTTCCTCTTACAATGTAAAAATGTTGCTGATTCATGCTACCGATAATAGCTGGCATTGTTTGGTGATCCAAAAGCGAGTTCCTTCAGCCTATTGTTCTAGTCAAAATTTTACACAGCAGTTAGTGAATTCAATTAAGATGGTGCTGTCAAACTCAAATTGAAATGGATTTCTGAAAGGTGCATACTGACTTAGAAAGCCACAAAGTACCATTATCTATGTTGTATAGTATTTTTGGTTTATTTTGTTAAATATTTCCCAATTACATTTTAATCTGGTTTGGCCACACTGGGGAGTTCTGCAGACCTTTTTCACCTCTAGGCCATGAATTTGACACCTGATTTAAGGTAACTACAGGTAAATACAGGATCAGATGGAACCTACCAAAGTTACTTGCCTCCTGATACTACAGTTATTGAAAATAATAAGACCCATATTCTAACTCCAGAAGAACCGATGAAAATGGGTCCAAAAATTAAAATAATTAAATAATCCTTACATAATTCTTAATTGTAATACGATGAACACTGACCAAAGTTATACATGCGGATTACACAACATACACAATATATCTCCTGTTGATAGATTGTTCACTCAATCAAAATAATATCAGGTGAAACAAGAAGAAAAGAAATAATATTTCTTGATTACAGATACTAATATCTTAATTTACAACTGAATAGTACAGAATTAAATAGTGGGCTAAATTCTCCTGAGTTATCTTTTCTTTTTCAATACAAGTTTTCTTAGAAGACTATGTTGTAGCAAAGAAGGTTAACTATACAATCTTTCTTACATGAAAATCTGCCAAGTGTTCAAAACTCTTCTACTCCACTCTTAACAGTATCAGAACCAGTTCACCATAACCTTAGTCTAAGTTGTATACAAAAGATCAAGTCTCTATTCACATAAATCCAACGCTCCTAACTGATTCTCTGTCATACTATCTTAACCATCTATTCAAAATTGTCTCTGCTCTCAGCTTTCTACACCAACTCCTCAACAGAGATCTTGAACTCATACCTTAATGAGAAAATAGAGGCCATTTGCTATGAGCCTTCTTCCTTTCTCTGTGTTATTATTCTTCCCTTGACATTATTCCCTGATCTCTCCTTCTTTGCTCTGACCTCTGCACATAAGATGGTCTTTCTCATCAAGGCCAACGATGTACCTTTGATATCTTCTCCAGGAGCCTGACTCCACATTCTCTAAATTCAGCCCCCTTTATACTTGGCTCTTGCCTTTATGCCAATCCACAAAATCCTAATCTTTAAAAAAACCCTCACCAGACATTAACATTCCACCCCACCCCCAAGCTATCAAGCTCCAACTCTTCCTTTTCACATCCGAATTAAGAAAAAAAAAAAAAAAGGTTGCCTGCCCTCCCTGCCTCCCTTTTCTCTCCTCTCACTAATGTCTCAAACCACAGCCAGAGCATTCCATACCGATGGATTCTTTCCTCTCTGGGTTTTTAAAACATTACTCTCTGTTGATTCTTGTGCTACCAGGATGCTCCTTTACAATCTCTCTTACTGGACCACCAGTCACATCAACTTCATCAACTATGTATACACCAAGGCTCTGTCTTGGGCCTGCTTTTCTCACTACACTCTCACTCAGTGACCTCCTCAGCTCGCAGAAGGGGCTCAATTGTAATTTCTGCTAAGTAGGTGACTATCACATCTATCTATGCAGCCCTCATTTCTCTAATGTTCCAGTCTTTTTTCACCAACTACCTAGTTGTTTACTGACTGGTTGATTAATTTAGATTACATTAAGTGTGTATTACAGAAACATTTTATAAGGTCAACATTATTGGGCATGTTATTCTTACAGGGGAAAAAATGTGTCAGGCTGCTTTTTTCCTAATCCTTGATCTATTTTTTAAAAGTATTTAAAATTACCTACCATGAAGATGACAATTAAGATGAGACATATGCCCACTATGATGAGGAATGGTATTAGGTAGTATTCTAGAGGAAGGCTAAACTCTGGAACCAAAACAATATGGCCTCTGAGGAAAAACACAAAACAACATTTGCAAAGCATTAGTATTTGTCAAATCACATTTTGTGAATCCCTAATGCAGTCAGACAAGTCTCAGGCTCCAATTCTGCCTCTGACACTTTTCAGCCCGTGGTAACCACACGCAGGCCCCTTTACCTCCTTGAAAGTCGGTTTCTTCATTTATTAATGTTTTCAGCCTCCAACGGAATAACCTATGGAAAGTATTTTAATAAAGTATCAAACGTTAAAAAATTTCATTTTCATGGAAAACCAAACCAACCAAATAAAAATGTGCACTTCTGGACATCAAAAATTCACTCTCTTCCATTAACTTCCACTAAACTCTTAAGTCTCTTATACACTAACACTATATAATACATAAACCTTGGAGGTATTTCTGGATTCTCAGAGGTTATGCCCACAGAGTACAAGCTGTGAAGGATCCTTTCAGGAAGGAAAGATTTATTACAGCATGAACCTGACAATCGAATCTTTGCAGTCTATGCATAGGAAGGCCCATTACCAGAAAGTTAACTACCATATGATTGGTTTTTGAGATTCAATTCATGAACATGGTCTGTGTTGATAGATGGAATAAGCATATCAGTGAAACAGATCTCTGAAGAACTGGAGTAAAAATGCTATTCATGATACACATATGGCCCTTTAGGGTGTATGTGCGCATGTGTGTGTGAAAAACAAATAGAATCATCGCCAATGAACCAGGAAATCAAATTAGGAACAATCTATACGATGGTAAGCAGATTAGCTATTACTAATACAGGACTTAAACAAGGAAGAAGCCTATTGCCAGGTGTAGGTGAAAGGCAGTCAGACTTTACAGAACCTGGACAACGACTGAAAAGGCCTCCCCTAAAACTGAGCTTCTTAGGCTTTTTGTTTCCTGGACCTCTTTGGCGCAGCTTATGTTTTTAAAAGTATAAACTAAAATTCAACATGTCCAGAACTGAACTCGTTATCTTTCTACCAAAAACCCTCTTCTAACTTCCCTGCTCCTGTTGAGAATGCTGCCAACTTCTCAGCTACTCAGAATCAAAACCTCTAGGTGTCATCTTTTGTTCATGTTGTTTTCCAGTCATTCATTCATGTCCAACTCTTTGTGAGCCCATGGATCATACTATCTATGGGGTTTTCTTGGCATGGATTTTGGAGTTGTTTGCCATTTCCTTCTACAGTTGGATTAAAGCAAACGGAGGTTAAGTGACTTGCCCAGGGCCACACAGCTAATTAGTGTCTGAGAATGGATATAAACTCAGGTCTTCCTGATCTCAGGCCCAGGGCTCTACCCACTGAGCCATCTAGCTTTCCCGGTCACATTCTTTTACCCCCTTCCATAACCAATGAATTGTCGAATCTTGCCGTTTCTACCTCTGTAACACCTCTTGCACAAGCCCCCTTTTCTCCTATGGGACTACCATTCTGGTAGATGCCCTCTTCACCTCATACCTGGGTTACTGCAATAGTTTGCTGGTTGGTCTCCTTCACATCTTTTCCCATTCCAAATCATTCTCCATTCAGCTACTGATTTAATCTTCCTAAATCACAGGTCTGACCATGTCAAACCCCTATTAATAAACTTCAATGGCTCCCTATCACATTCAGGATCAAATATAAAATCCTGTTTGGCTTTTAAAGCCTGCCATAACCTGGCCCTTCTTCCTACCTTTCCAGCCTTCCATAACCCACTCCCTTTCATATATTCTGCCCCCTAGCATCACTGGCCTCCTTGCTTTTCTCAAACATGAAACATCACCTTCCAACTCCAAGAGTTGTCATGGGCCATTTCCCGTGCCTGCAACTCTCTGCCTCCTCATCGCCACCTCCTGGCTTCCTTCAAGTCTCACCTCCAGCTTATCTTCTGCAAAAAGCCCTTCCTAGTCCTCTTTAATCTTAGTGCCTCCTCTCTGAACCAACACACAATTTATCCATTGTTGATCTTTTTTGTATATAGTTGTTTGCATGTTATTTCTCACATTAGACTGTGAACTCCTTGTGAGCAGGAGCTATGTTTTTTGCCTTTCTTGGTATCCTAATGTTTATCAGAGTGCCTAGCATACAGTAGGTCCTTAATAAACTCTAATCGCCTGACTGACTATATGAGATTACAAAGGAAATCAAAGGTTAGTGAAACTAAAGATGTAACTTTTTTCTTATCCAAGTTAACAGGCCCCTGAAATCTCTCTACAGCTTCCAGGTTAAGAACTCCTGTCCTACAGACTTCTTCATTACATTTGAAAAAGAACAGTAAGATATAAAGTGAATGAATTTATATTAATTGCCTCAAAGAGATACTGTAAGAATCAATGAAGTAAAGTATTTAAAGTGCTTTACAACTTTAAAATGCCATAAGTATCATTGTTATTACCTACTGGTGAAATTGATTGGGAGGAGAGTAATGATTCCCCAATCTATTTTAACATGTAATTAATGCTTCTTGCCTATACTAATAGCTACTTAAGGATATGTAATCAATCATCCACAAGCATTTAAGTGTGTGTGTGTGTGTGTGTGTGTGTATGTGTGTGTGTGTATTTACCACTCACTGTGCTAGCTGATGGAGATATAAATAAAAGTTAAACAATTCTTATTCATAAGGAACTTACAGTATGTCAAGAGAAACAATATGTAAATATATTAAGTATGTACAGAAAAAAAAACAGGAAAAAACCAACAAATTCAATACTTTGTAACGACTTTTTACTTTTTGTTAGAAAGAGAGGGAATAATAGTTTGGGGATAAGTGTAAAAGAGAGGGAGTGATCAAGAAAGGCTAGGTGGAAAAGATGTGGTACTTAAGTTATGTCTTGAAGTATGTGAAGTATTCTGTGAAGTGGAGAACATTTGGGAGAGACAGCACAAATAGGCACCACAAAGGGAGATCAGAGGGCAAAGCAGGAGGAATAGAAAGAAAGTCAGTTTGTCTAGACTACAAGATGTAGGAATGAGGATGGAAAGATAGGTTGAGGCCAGGATGTAATGGGCTTTAAAAGCCAAATAGAGCTATTTATATTTGATCCTAGAGGAAATAGGAGTTTTACAAAAATCACTTTGACTGCTCTATAAAGGATGGACTAGAGAGGAAAAACACTTGAGGCAGGGAGACCAATTGGAAAGCTATTGTAATATGTCAAATCCTATAAGAATACAATTCATTCCCCAATTGATAAATGGTCAAAGGATATGAACAGGAAGTTTTCAGAGGAAGAAACTAAAGCTATCTATAGTCATATAAAAAATTCTCTAAATCACTATTGATTAGAGATGCAAATCAAAACAACTCTGAGGTACCACATCATACCTACCAGATTGGCTAACCTGACAAAACAGGAAATTCATAAATGCTAGAAAAGATGTGGGAAAGTTGGAACACTAATTCATTGTTGGTGGCGCTGTGAGCTGATCCAACCATTCTGGAGAGTAATTTGGAACTATGCCCAAAGGGCTATAAAAATGTGCATACCCTTTGATCCAGCAATAGCATTTCTAGGGCTGTATCCCAAAGAGATCATAAAAATGGGAAGAGATCCCACACGTACAAAAATATTTATAACAGAGCTCTTTTTGTGGTGGCCAAGAAGTGGAAATAGAGGGGATGCCCATCAACTGAAGAATGACTAAACAAGTTGTGGTATGTGAATGTAATGGAATACTCTTGTGCTATAAGAAATGATGAGCAGGCAGACTTCGGGAAAACCTGGAAAGACTTATAGGAACTGATGCTGAGTGAAGTGAGCAGAACCAGGAGAACACTGTACACAGTAACAGCCACAGTGTTCAAGGACTGATTTTGATAGACTTAGCCCTTCTCAGCAATTCAAGGACCTAAAACTTTTCCAAAGAACTCATGATAGAAAATGCCATCCATATTGAGAGAAAGAACTATGGAGTCAGAATGTAGAGTGAAGCAGACTCTTCTCTTTTGTTTTGTTTTCTTTCTCAAGGTTTCTCCCATTCATTATAATCCTTCTATGCAATATGACTAATGTGAAAATGTGTTTAATAGGAATGTATGTGTAGAGCACATAATGGATTGCATGCCGTCTTGGGGAGGAAGGGGGAGAAAATTTAAAACTTACGGGAAATGAATGTTGAAAACTGAAAATAAATTAAATTTTTTAAAAAAAGCTATTATAATAGTCCAAACAAGAGGGAAAGAGGACCTGAACTAGAGTGTTGTTAGCGAGGAAAAGAGATCTGGATATATGGGGTGAGAGAGAAGTCAAGGATAACATAGAGGTATCAAACCTAGACAATGAGAACACTAGTGATAACCTTGATGGAAACAGAGAGACTTGGGAAAGGGGTGGATTTAGGGGTTAATGATATTAAGTTTCATTTTATACATGTTAAGTTTGAGATACCTATAGGACAACCATTATAAAAATCAATCAACAGGTGTTTATTAAGAGCCTAATATGTGCTGGCCTCTATGCTAGGCACTGGGGATACAAATATAATTAAAGAAATAATCCTGACCTGCATGGTACTTCTATTTCAACAGAGACAACAAGGATATATATAAGGATGTATAAAGAATAAATATAAATGCAAAATAATTAAATACAAAACTCCTTGAGAGAACAGGCACTAGCAGTTAAAGGGATCAGAAAAGAAAGTGGTATCTAAGATGTATCTTAAAGGAAAGAGGAGGGGATTGTATGAGGTCAAAGTGAGGAAGAAAAGCAGTTGAGGCATGGAGGTCAGCTAATGCAAAGAGTTGGAAGATGAAATGTTGTACAAAGTAAAAGAGGGGTAGTAATGTCCAGGTTAGAAAAGATGGCGTGGTACAAAGTCATGAGTGGCTTTAAAACTTAAACAAAAAAAGGTTTATATATGATTCTACAGGCAACAGGAAACCACTAGGGAGTAATGAATAGGAGGGATATGGTCAGATCTGTTCTTAAGGATAATCATTTTGACAGAAGTATGGAAGTGGACAGAAACTTAAGGCAGGAAGTCAAATTATGAGGCTGCTGCAATAATCTAGGTGAGAGGTGATAAGGGCTTTGAACACAGGAGTCAGATTCAAAAGACGTATAAGCGGAAAAAGCAAAATTTAATAACTGAACAGTTATGTGGGATAAAGGAGGAACTGAGGATAATGCCAAGATTGTCAAAGTGAGAACCTGGAAAAATGATAGTGCTTTCAAGAAAAGTAAAGAAGTCTGGGAGAATGGGGGGAGCGAGGGAGATAATGAGTTCTGATTTGGACATGTTGAGGCCTCTAGGATAACCAGCTTGAAATGTATAACAGGCAGCTGTTAATGCTAGAATGAAACTCAAGAAAAAGACTAAAGCTGGATATATGGATCTGGAATATATAAAGGTGAAAATTAAATCCAAGGTGGTTGACGGAGTCAATGAGAAGACAGAGAAAGAAAAGAGAAAGTCCCAGGGCAGAGATGACACAGCAAGTATTGAGTCAGACAGGAAAACTAGGAGAAGTATCCTAAAAATCTAGAGATGAGAGAGTAGTCAACATTACCAAATGAGGCAAAGAGATCAAGATGAATAAAGACTAAAAAGAAAAACCCACCAGATTTGGCAAATAAAACATTGCTGAAAACTTTAGGGAAAAAAAGTTAATAGAGGGATTAGCTAAGATGAAGGACCATATAGGAAATTACTAGGCCAGGGTGGGGAACCCTAGTTTTCCTCCACATAGGCTAATGTGTCTTTTCAGATTATTAGCTAAGGGAAGGCTGTCCAATCTTAGGTTTTTATTGAAACAATGGACAACATATTTTGATTTGCCATTTCAGTGACAGCTCTGTGGTAGCTCGGCTTCATTTACTAAAGCATTTATGTGAATTTCTATGCTCATAGGAAGGCCGCATAAATCACACTGGGGCCACATGAGGCCCGCGGCCCCATTGTGGACAGCCCTGAGCTAAGGTGAAACCATATTTCATTTGGAGCACAGGGCAACATCAAGAAGATTATTAATTTTAAGGATTTATTCACTCTTCATATTTAAAATGTCATTCCTTGCCTATTCTGCCAAGCTCTATCAAAAACTGTAGTATGCACACAACTCCATAGAATATTACCTTGTTTAAGCCTTGTCCCAAAAATGGCAGAAAGGAATATTTTAAAATATATAATTTTTTACAATATTTTCTGAATTTGTACTTGTTTCATAATAGAGCTGTAGTCACCTACCTCAAAGGATTACTGTGAGGTCAAATAAGACAATAACACACTTTATCTTAAAGTGCTATATATATTGTTTACTAGCTATCTTCCTCCTCCTCCTCCTCCTCCTCTTTAACTTCTTTCTGGCCACCCTGCTTCTTAACATTTGTTCTGTTAAATAAATCAGGCATGTAGAAATAACCAGCAAAGGGAATCTTCCTTAAGAAAAACAAGTGTATTTTTATGCTATTTTTTCAAACTGTTTCAATCTAATTTGCTTAATAATTTTATGTTTAGTCAGTATTTAAGAAATGCCACTGTTTAAAAGTAAGCTATTTTTAGCCATCAAAAATAGTTTTATGCTATCCTAGTTTTCTTATCTATAACAGAATACAATTTTTAACCTACAAATATTCTACAATAACAAGATACTGAGAAAAATTCCAAGTCACACATAGCGATTTTTCTATTCTTCAAGGCTAGTTCATATCGCAATTAAGGCTTAGAAAACCATGCGAGAAAGTCACAGTAACAACAGGTACATTCTCCAGGGGTAAATAGTATATGTTGTTCCAATTTTTAAAAAGATGAAATGCAGTATAGTACTATCATTGTAACTTGATTTCAGTTAACTTGATTTGACTTTCAGATTTGATCAAGGATAGTCCATCAGACTGTCATAAGTACATTTATTTAAAGAGATAAGTAACTTAACATGGAAGTCTTTTTTTATGTAGAAAAGCAGCATCAAAACCAAACTACTCCTCTAAAGAATCTCCTGCTATGATAAGAGGAAGATGGAGGCTAAGCTTCTGAAAATAAGATGTCTGTGCTCTGTGTTCCACACTCTTTGATAAAATGGACAAGAGAAAACAAAATTAAAAGTAATAAAACGTCTCTACCACTCAGCCAAAGTATTTATAAGCTGGCTGAAGAGGCTGGAAATTTAGATATGGAAATAATGCCTCGTGATCCCTTCACTTTGGTACTAACCATGCTATTAGTTAATGAGCTGATACTATCATAGAAAACTAACAGAGATTTGTGAAAATGACACATAAACATAGCCTTTACATTACATTAACAAATTCTGCCTAAGTTCAGATCAGGCATAAGGTTCAATATTTCCTAGTGACTTGTGAATAAAACACTGGCACCTCCTACTGAATGTTCACTGTTATGAAGCCAGAGGGTACAGAAGGAAAAATGAGCCAGTGGGTTTTCCTATACATCAAATACTGAGGAAAAACAACAGGAAGGGAAAGGGCATGAACACAGTTTATTTCTTTGGGGGAGCTTCTTGTTTTAAGTCTTCAGGCCTGAACTGGTACAATTTCTTCCAATCAAGGCTTCACAGATTGTATCCTTAGGACTTTGAAAAACATTTCTCAAAAGCTACCGCTAGATTTTCATTTGCTTTCTACTTAATTCTTCTTTGGGAATCAACAGAAGAGGACTAAAGATTTATGGCAGAGGGTCAATTTAATAATTATGACTGTAAGTGCATTTATTATGGAATCTTGTATGATTTAACATTTGCTTCCTGCCTACATATCAAACATATCTTAAGCTAAAAGTCCAGACACTTCCTAAGATCAGAGCAGGAACTAGCACAGGCCATCAAGAGCCAGAGCCCAGGTGCTGACATATGACGAGCATGGAATGTTTCCTTCTAGATTGGTTCCACTGCTTTGGCCACCCGTGGGTGACTGCCATTCTATAGAGTCCTATGCCTTTATGCTTTTCTCCTGAAGCGTACCTTCCAAAACACCCTTGCTTGGGGATCCATGTCACGGGGGATGCCTAGGATCACTGAGGGACTAAAAAGAAGAGAATGGAGGGGGTGGAGCCAAGATGGCGGTTGGAAAGTAGGGACTTGCTTAAGCTCTCCCCCAGGACCCTCCAAACACCTATAAAAATGGCTCTGAACAAATTCTAGAGCTGCAGAACCCACAAAATAGCAGAGAGAAGCAGGGCTCCAGCCCAG
>CM053626.1:35013274-35028294 GCA_028646595.1 Phalanger gymnotis
TGATGTGTAGAGGTAGCTCTGAAAACAGCAGCACAACCCCTAAAGCTTGGGACAAAGTACTCTCTACTCTACAAGCAGTCACACTCTAACAAAAAGCTCAAGGGTCAAGTAGTTGGCTGAGAACATGAAGAGGCAGCAAAAATGGACTCAGATTCAGACTCTGGAATCTTTTTTTGTTGACAAAGAATATCAAAACATACAGTCAGAAGAAGTCAACAAATTCAAAGAGCCTACATCAAAAGCCTCCAAGAAAATATGAATTGGTCTCAGGTTATGGAAGAGCTCAAAAAGGATTTGGAAAAGCAAGTAAGTAGAGGAAAAATTGGGAAGAGAAATGAAAGTGAGGCAAGAAAATCATGAAAAACAAGTCAATGACTTGCTAAAGGAGACCCAAAAAAATAGTGAAGAAAATAACCTAAAAAAATAGACTAGGGACTTTCGGGGGCAAAGCCAAGATGGTGGCTGGAAAGCAGTGACTTGCGTGAGCTCCCCACCACATCCCTCCAAAAACCTATAAAAAATGGCTCCCAAATTCTAGAACTGCAGAACCCACAAAATAGCAAAGGGAAGCAGGGATCCAGCCCAGCACAGCTTGGATGATTGCTGGATGAGGTCTATCATGCATGGAGCAGAGGGGAGCAGAGCTCAGCATGGGCGGCGGCAGGACCAACCAGACGGGGAGCCAGGCGGAACAGGCCCTAGTGCCCTGAATCAGTGAGCTGCGGCAGTTACCAGACTTCTCAACCCACAAACACCAAAGACAACAGAGAAGGCTAGTGGGAAAAGCTGCGGGAGACAGAGTTCACAGTTCAGCCACTGCCCCAGGGGCAGCGGGGGAGGTGGAGCTACAGAACTACAGACGCAGTTACTTCCGGCCCCAGGCCCACCTGGTGGGAGGAATTAAGTGGCGGATCAAAGCTTGCATCTTTTCCCAGTCTAATTTTTAAGGTAGTATTTTCTTCAGTGGTCTTCTGGACCTCCTTTTCCATAGGCTAATTCTGACTTTCAAGGCATTCTTCTCCTCATTGGCTTTTTGGAGCTCTTTTGCCATTTAAGTTAGTCTATTTTTTAAGGTGTTATTTTCTTCAGTATATTTTTGGGTCTCCTTTAGCAAGTCACTGACTTGTTTTTCATGATTTTTCTTGCATCACTTTCATTTCTCTTCCCAATTTTTCCTCTACTTACTTGCTTTTCCAAATCCTTTTGAGCTCTTCCATGACCTGAGACCAATTCATATTTTTCTTGGAGGCTTTTGATGCAGGCTCTTTGAATTTGCTGACTTCTTCTGACTATGTTTTGATATTCTTTGTCAACAAAAAAAGATTCCAGAGTCTGAATCTGAGTCCATTTTTGCTGCCTCTTCATGTTCTCAGCCAACTACTTGACCCTTGAGCTTTTTGTTAGAGTGTGACTGCTTGTAGAGTAGAGAGTACTTTGTCCCAAGCTTTAGGGGTTGTGCTGCTGTTTTCAGAGCTACCTCTACACATCAAACTCAACCACAGCAGTGCTCCTCCTCCCCTCAAGAACCACCAACCTGCACCAAGACCCAGATCCAAGCAGCCTTTGCACTCCTGCTCTGATTTGCGACTTAATTCCTCCCACCTGGTAGGCCTGGAGCCAGAAGCAACTGCAGCTGGAAGCAGCCCCATAGCTGCATCACTTCTGTGCCGCTGGGGCTGGGGCCAACTGCACACTCCTTTCACTCTGTTCTAGCAGTTCTACCCATTAACCTTCTCTGTTGTCTTTGGCGTTTGTGAGTTGAGAAGTCTGGTAACTGCCACAGCTCAATGATTCAGGGCCCTGTGGCCTGTTCTGCCTGGCTCCTGGTCTGGTTGGTCCTGGCGCAGCTCATGCTGGGCTGTGCTCCACTTTGCTCCCAGCTCCATGCGATAGACCCTTCCCCAGGACCATCCAGGCTTTCCTGGGCTGGAGCCCTGCTTCTCTCTGCTATTTTGTGGGTTCTGCAGCTCTAGAATTTGTTCAGAGCCATTTTTATAGGTGTTTGGAGGGACCTGAGGGAGAGCTCACGCAAGTCTCTGCTTTCTAGCCGCTACCTTGCCTCTGCACCCATGACTCTCTAATTTTAATCAGAGGCATTTGTTACTATCATAGCAGATGTTCTACACAAGATCCAAATGGAACAAATACTCCTGTGTGTAGGAGCAAACTGCTATTGTTACGCCAATTGCATGAAGCCCTACAACATTAAAGGGTCTTTTCAAAGGAGCCTAAAACTATTCTAAATAGAGCAGTATAACAATTTGTAAAGGAAAACCCAAAAGGATGGAAAAATACCTACTGTCCAGACTGAGGCATGTGGCTAGATGGCCAGTCCAGTGAGTTTATGTATCAATAGATAAATCTAGGTATTGCTGACAATGAATTGGTCCCAGAAATGAATGAGAGGAAGAGAACTGGCTGAATTGCATTTGGAAACTGTGCAGTGTTTTAATGATCACAAGTTTCTCCCTATTACAAAGACTGTTTCAAAAAACACAAATGTTCTCCCATTAGGGCTGTATGGTTGTGAATCTTAAAAACCACAGTCGATAAAGAATCAAAGTTGCATGTGAGGCAACAGGGAATGGAAAAATAAATAGTAAGCACAAGAAGGCTATAGCATACATTCAGCAATGATCAATATATAGAAAACAGTACCCAGGAAATATGAAATATGACCTAAAAAGGGTTTGTGGGGAAGGCAGGTCACGTGGTAAGAGAAAGGGGTAATGAAGGGACAGACATCCCAAGTGCTCCACTACTACTGACCCTAAAATATACAAAGGCTTAGAGGAATACCACAGGGAAGCTGGGAAGGTCCCCTGTGAAAGCCCTATGGAGAAAAGTGCCAAGGATGAAAAGTAATGGATAGGTTACATTCTGTGATGAAGTGATGCCTGCGTCTGAGACTATAACTCCACTGAAAACCTAACAAAGATTCCTCTGAATGGCCTTTGAGTAAAGTTCTAAAGTGCCTGCCACAAGAACAGTGCAAAATCCACCATACAGTGAGAAGAGTCAGGCTATATTTCTGAACTGCTCTGAATGACAGTGTCTGGCCCCTCCCCCAACACAAACCTTGAGCCACTGTCCTATCCCTTCTTACCACACAAATATCCCACTCTAAAGCGTGACCATCTGGAATGCCTTCTCTATGGGAAATAGACTTGTTTTCATCTTAAACCTTTTTCTTTCCTATTCTTTCCATTTTCTTGAACTCACTGAAACCCAACTCCCTCCTCATAATATGGCTTCTCTGGCTTCCCCTTCCCTTTAACTCATACTACACCTTGACCACCCCACCACTTCACTGGTTGAAGTTGGGGGGCGGGGTGAAACATTCCTTGCTCCCCAGAGCCACTTCTTCTCCCTCAACTTCCATCACTAACTTTCTCTGGGGTACATTCAATTCCTATTTATCACCCAAATGAGATTCTGGTAGCTGTTACCAAGTGAGCTCCATGACATCACTCTATGAGTGATGATTTTAGACTCTTTTCTCTAACTTCTATCCTCACTTTAGGGGACTTAATCATACATAATGATATATTCTCAAATGCCCTCACCTCTAAATTCCTCACCTACTCATTTCTCCTACTCCTCTCCCCTACCACAGCTACAGAGAGGTGTCATATCGCTTGACCTTGCCATCTCACACAAACGCACCACACTTCCACCTTCATGAGCTCTGAAATTCCCTTGTGTGTTCACAATCCACTATTATTCCACCTCTCACTCTGCCTTACAATCTCCCCTCACCCCATTGTTTGGCCTTAACAGTCCCTCCATCCCTCAGTTCTTAGCCAGGTTACAACCTTGGCACTGACTACACTGCTTTCCCTCACTTGATTCTTTAGTGACCCAGTTCAATGGCACACCACCCTCTTCTCTCAAATCCCTTTCCCCCTATCCTACCCAAAGACTGCCAAGCCCCAGCCTTGTATTACTCCCACCATCTGCTATCTTCCCCCTACTCACATGCTACTTACTTAACAAAGACAGAGAAAATTACAAAACCATGCTTACTGGGTCTACTAAAGACAGCTGGATGACACGGTGAATAAAGTACTTAGCCTGGAGTTAGGAAGATCTGAGTTCAAATCCAGCTTCAGCTTACTAGCTGTGTGACCCTGGATAAGTTATTTAACTTCTGTTAGCCTCAACTGTAAAATCGGGATAAATAATAACTACTTACCTCTAAGAGTTCTTGTGGGGATCAAATAAGATAATATTTATAATAGCATTTAGTACAGTGCCTGGGACATGTTAGGTGCTTAATAAATGCTTATTCCAGTCTGCCATCCACTACAAATCTCAAATGGTTCCTGACTGGTGCAAGGCAATCCTTTTATGCCTCTCTAACTGATTCACTACCCTGTTCACTACAGAGACTTTCCCAAATTTTTCCAAACCTTCTGTGGCTCCATCTCCACTCACTCTCTTAGCTGAGAACTGCCACACGTTTCATTGAAAAAAGCTAGGTGATTTGCAGAGCTCCCTTTTTCTGCCTAACGCCACCCTTATCTCACATCACTCAGCCCTCTTGCCACTTGAAGTGGTCCTTCTCTTGATCAAGTCTAAGCCCTCTACGTGGACAAATTATCTCATTCCATCCCGTCTTCTCCACAAGACTGCCCCTTCTATCATCCCTATTAATCATTAAATCATCTCTCTGTTTATCTTCTTACTCCTACAAATATGCCCTTGTGTCCCACCAATCCTCAAAAAAACAAATCTCTCTTGATCCATCCACACCTGCTTGCTATCATCTCATATCTTTCCTCCTTTTTGTGGTTAAACTCCATGAGAAAGCCATCTCAGTTAATACGTTTAATTCCTTTCCTTTCAGTCTCTTCTAAAACCTCTGAAGTCTGCCCTCTGACCTTATAATTCAACTCTCCTAAGCTACCAACGCTTTTTAATCGCCAGAATTAATGGCCTTTTCTCTGCCACTTCTGACACTGTTGATCACTTACACTCTTCTTATTTACTCTCTTCTGTCCAGGTTTTTGTGATACTATCATCTGCTGGATCTTCTCCTACCTGGCTGATAGGTCCTTCTCCAGTCTCCTTTACTAAACCTCCATCCAGGTCATCCAAGATCTGTCCTGGACCCACTTGTCTTTTCCCCCATACTATTTCACTTAGTGACCTTATCATATTCAATTGTCTTTTCTATGCTGATGATTCCAAGTACTTATCTGGCCCTAACCTCTTTCTAACCTCCAGTCTCACATCTCCAACTGCCGACTAAATATCTCAAACTAGATGTCCTGTGGACACCATATAGTCAACATATCCAAAACTGCTTTCATTACTGTTTCCCCCAAGCCATCCCCAATTCCTAACTTCTCTATTACTCTCAAAGGCACCATCAGCCCAGTCAGCCAAATATAAAATTGAGGTGCTGTTCTTGACTCCTCACTCTCTTTCACTAGCCTTTTCATATCCAATGAGCTGTCAAGTCCTGTTACCTCTACCTTCATACCCTCTTTCCCTCCTATGACATTGCAACTACCTTGGTGCAAGCCTGCCATCACCTCATGCTTAGACTACTGCAATACTTTCATTCTTTCCCCAGTCCATCTTCCATTGAGAGATCAAATTAGTTTTCCTAAATCACAGGTCCTACCACATCATCCTCTATTCGATAAACACCAGTGGCTTCCCTATCACCTCCAGGTTCAGATATGAAATTCTGTTTGGCCCTAAAGCCCTTCATAACCTGGCCCTCTCCTACCTTTCCAGTCTTCTTCTACCTTACTCTCCTCCACATATTCTTCAATCAAGTGACACCAGACTATCTGGTCTTTCTTGTACATAAACCAACTCTACATTTTCATTGAACATTCCCCAGACTTGGAATTCTCTTCTTCCTCATCTTCATCTCCTGCCTTTCCCATTAGGATGCCTTCAAGTACCAGCCAAAGTCCCACCTTCTCTGAGAATCCTTTCCCAATCTCCCTTAATGTTAGTGTCTTCCTTCTATTGATTATCTCCAAATAATCCTGTATATATCTTATTTGCACATAAACGTTTGCATGTTGTCTCTGCCGTTATAGACCAGGAGCTCCTTAAAAGCAAAGAGAATGTCTTTTGCTTTTCACTGTATGCCAAGAGTGTAGCACAGTGCATGGCAAATAGAAGGGACTCAATCAACACTAGCAGACTGACTTACTGAGGCCCACACTACAAATAATAATGGCCCTACTTTTGGCATAAATTCCTCTGAACTTTGAAGAGCCTAGAGTTTCGATACTGTTTCAGAACAGAGTGCCTTTGAAGCAGGAAGGTGCCACTCTAGACCCTAATATCTGCTTTAAATTCATTGTTATTTTAGTAAATTAGGAATTCTGCACTACTTTATTTCAGTATATTATGACTGCTTGATAATATCAGTGCCAACAAAGCTAATGATTCATTCATTTATTCTGTTCCTCTTTCCTTGTTTGCTAATAAACTTCTTGCTAAGGTACATTTTTGACTAAAAGAGACGGTAGAATGCATACTATCCTATGAGACAATCACCAAGGCTTCTCTACACTGACAGGCAGATAGAGGGCAGGTTACATAAAAAAAGTTTCTTTAAGAAGCAAGGTAGCACAGAAGACTACAAATTTAAGGAGTTTGCCAGGAAGATGCATTATGGTCTGTACTTTAGTGAAATGATCAACACTGGAATCTGCCACAGTTACACAAGAGCAGGAGGGGAAGCATGAGACCAGAGTTCTACATCCAGTATTCCTTGTGAGCCAGAGATGCTAATGCCTACTTGCCCCTTCCCAGCACTTAAGCTTTTCATGCCCCGGCCAGTCTTCTGCCACATTGCTCCCCTACTCTCCACTCTCCAGTACAGCTTCCCTGGCCTACTTGCCACTCCTCTCTTCATACCTTTGTGCATGGATGTCCCTACTACTCAGTATTCTCCTGTTATCTAGCCTCCCAGAGTCTCAGGCTGACTTCCTTAAAGACTGAGCTGAAACCATAACTTGGATAACAGGTCTTTCTCAGTCCCACAACCTGCTACTGTTTTGCCTTCTAAGATTACCCTTTTATCATGGGGGTGTGTGTGTGTGTGTGTGTGTGTGTGTGTGTGTGTTGTCTCCACCATTCAAATGTAAGTTACTTGAGGGCAGGGAATTAATTTTTTTTACTTTGTAATCTTCCAGTTCTGAGCATAGTGCCTGGTGCATAGTAAATGCTTATTTTATTAAGATTTTACTTACAAATAAGCAATACTTACAAATAAGTTTAAATGCTATTTGACTAACTAATTGATTGATTAGTATTCTGTGAAGAAAAGAGGGACCTCAATACCACAAGTAACTTGAAAGAGTAGTATTATGTAAATTTAGAGTATGAATTGACTATTAATTATTGATGATAATGTGAACAAGTTCAGTCTGGGTAACAACATCGCAAAATCTTAAAACTGAAATTATGTTTTATATTTACTAGGTTAAGTAAGAATTGAACTAAAAAGCTTCTGAGGTTCCTTTCAACTCTGATTCAGAAAAAAAAATGAGCAAAATCAGAGCTGAAAGACTCTGAAACAAAGTTCTTACAAATTACATAGGATTTCGGGTCCCCTAATCCAAGCTCCCTTATTTCACAGATCACAAATCACATCTCAGCAATGTTAAATGACCTGCCCAAGTTCATACACAAAGCAAATAGCAGAACTGAGATTCAAACCCGAGTACTTAGTTGTCCAATTTATTTCTCTTTCCACAGACATGTTGCTGTTAATTATAATTTACTAATAAAATCTTCCACCTTGCTCCAAGTTGCAAAACTACTCAACCAACCAAACTTTTCTCTGCTATACTAAATATCACAATTAAACGATCTTAATTTCACTCTTTTCCCTTCACCTTTCCTCCTATCAACTGAAGCCAAACATGGGAAATAAAATAGCAAAAGTTGGACAATACGGGAAGATCAGCATGAGATCTGATTAATCCATAAATAATACAAATATAGAATAAATAAAATGTTAAAGGAATATTTTTGCCAATTACTTACCCTTTTTCATATGTGAATTCATCTTTAAGTGAATTAGCTGATGCCTCACCAATAAAGACAGAAGGAATATCAATCTTCTTTAAAATACCAACTGTATTTAAAAAAAAAAAGAAAATATCTTTATGTCTATTTATAAGTAAAATCAATCCAATTGCCCTAATAATAATAACTAATACTTTAAGAAGCAATTCTAAACTCTTAATTATTCATAGGTAGATTTCTGACATTATAAGTTTTGCCTCAGCAAATCTTTATATTTTCAAAAAGAGGCTGAAGGAACAATATGGATTTGATACTTTTTTAATTTATTTACTTTTAAAAATGATCCTCTACTAAAGTTCTTCTCTAATAGCTCACTGTTACAATGCTCTGAGCTCTTGAAGAGATAATATATAATATATATAAAGTGCTCTGCAAAGCTAACATGCTGTATAAATGCTGCAGCTGTGATTGCTGTTGTTAAAGGCTATGCCAGCAAAGTACGCATTCTGGCAGATTCTACACCAAGCTGGAGAGGCTTCACTTTCTCCATTTAGACTGAATGCTTTGTCACTGGACCACTGACATCATTCAGGGAAAAAAGTCACCAGGGACCACCAGTCATTCAGGGAAAAGTCATCACCGGGAACCAAATGTTCATTCACTACAGCAGCTCTGGAAGCTTATCTACTAAGATATGGAGGAGAAAGCACTTATATCAGGCAGGGAATTCACTAGATCAGCAATATCCCAGTCTCTTGAAGTATGAAAAGTTGATGTGATAATCTTATCTATTGAGACAGAAAGAACAAGAAATGTTTTTCTTTCCACACTTAGGTCAGCTACAAAAAAATGGCATTTTTTTAAAAAAATGAAAATACTAACCATTTTTAGGGAAACTCTTAAGTCAAATAAAGAATGCTAAAGAGAACAGCTAAACTGAGTTCAAAATATTTTATGGTAACAGTCTGAGAATGAATCATACACATCCCTAGGCTGGCATGACAAGTAGACTGGTGGACAAACTTATTGCATCATCTAAGTCTGATCTTTACAATGTACTATATTTTTTCAATTTGAAGTTTTGTGAGCTCCGAGAACTTCAGACACAATGCCTATTCAAATATTAATACAAACTTACATTCTTAGAACAAAATAAAAATAACTTTAATTAGCCATCACTTGGAATATCTGCACCACTGGTACCAACAATTATTAGATAATAAAGAGTTAATACTACAATAATTTAATACAGTCTTGTTATTTGACCTTTTAAATAGACTTCTCATTTGTGAAAGAGCAGATTCATTTTTAGAGATAATAAGCCTAAGATTTTAAAACATTCTGCTACATATCTTCCTGTAACCAAAAGAGAAAAATTAACAAAATGATTTTTAATTATCTCAATTAATAGTGCTTTTTAGAGCTTTTAACTATCACGGCATCAAACTGAAGTCCAAATCTTTTACAAATGTTTCTTTGATATTTATTAATCTATGTAGGTTACTAACCACTGATAACAGGTTACTTCTGTCTTTTATACAATTTCCTAAGCCAAGGAAAAACTGACTGTCCCTGGCTATAGGTCACAGGTAATAATGTAATTAATGCAAAAGGGGTTTTTTTCACTGTGGAAACTTACAGAAAATTAAAAAGCTCTTTTCATTAGTCTGCAGACCAATTATGGAGGGTTTGGGGTGGGGGGGAAGGATGGTATTTCACTATCTTTGAGGCTCTGCCAACATGAAAGAGCCCATCCTGTCCTTGATGGGAAAACAAACAAAAACATTTCTATGAGGTATCTTAGAAGTTAGTGGCTTCCAAAATATCACAGGATCTAGGATTCATCAAACTCCCACCCTAGGAAGAAATCTATACTTTGATCTGCAAGTCATCATAAGGCCTGTTTTAGTCCTTAGGCTGGTCCCTAAAAAGGGAGAAATAATAATAACATAAGCATAGCACCTAAAAGTTTGCAAAGTATTCCCCATAAATAGACAAAGGATATGATCAGATGAAAAGGAAGAAATTCAAGCTATCAATAGTCATGTGATAAAATGGTCTAAATGACTAATAATCAGAGAAATACAAATTAAAGCAACTCTATCTGATTGGCAAAGTTGACAAAAACCCAAAATGATAAATGTTAACAGGTGTGCAGGAAAACAGACATACTAATGTAATATCTGTGAAGCTGTGACTTGGTCCAGATATTTCTGGGAAGCAAAAGTGAGTGGTGACTTCACAAATATAGAGAGAACTGACTCAAATTTATAAGAACTAAAGTCATTCCCAAACTGATAAATGGTCAAGGATATGAACAGGCAGCTTTCAAAGAAATCAAAGGTATAATCGTACGAAAAAGGCTCTAAATCACTATTGGTTAAAGAAATACAAATTAAAACAACTCAGAGGTATCACCTCATACTTATCAGATTGGCTAATATGATAGAAAAGGTAAGTGACAAATTTCAGAAAGGATGTGGGAAAATTGAGAAACTAAAGCACTGTTGATGGAGCTGGAACTGATCCAACTATTCTGGAGAGCAATTTGCAACTATGCCCACAGGACAATAAAACCGTGCATACCTTCTGACCCTGCAATACCATTACTAGGTATGTATCCCAAAGAGATTTAAGGGGGAAAAAAAGGAAAAGGACCCATATATACAAAAATATTTATACCAGCTCTTTTTGTGGTGACAAAATATTGGAAATTAAGGAATCAATTGAGGAATGGCTGAACAAGTTGTAGTATGTGAGTGTGGTGGAATATTATTGTACTAGAAGAAATGACAACCAGCATGCTTTCAGAAAAACTTGGGAAGATTTTTGTGAACTGATGCAAAGTGAAGTGAGCAAAACCAGAAGGACATTGTACACAGTAACAGCAATATTGTACGATGACCAACTGTGAATAACTTAGCTATTCTGAAACAATCCAAGACAATTCTGAACAACTCATGATAAAAAATGCTATCCACTTCCAGAGAAAGAACTGATAGTTTCTGAATGCAAACTGAGGCATACTTTTCAAAACTTTATTTTCTTGGGTTTTTTTGGTGGGTGTTTTTTTTTTGGGGGGGGGGGGCTGGGTAACTATGGGAATGTGGACTTTTCACATGCAAGTTATGCTATTCATTGTGATTCACCAAAATTTATTGGCAGGAATTCTCCAAGAATAGAGGTGAATGTTTTCCTACTACAACTCCCTTCTAATATGAAGGTTTTCTGGTAAAAATCATGAAAAAATTAGCGACTCTTTTATTAGATAATAGTAGATAGATGATTAGATAATAATCAATTAAGACAATCTATAACAGAGGTGTTAATATCTTCAGTTTCTATTTCTCGATGCATGTTTAATTTACTTTCTTCTCTAATAATAGCAAGTTAACTAGAATTGGATTTTCATTAGTAAGAGAATACAGGATTTTATGGCATGGCCAGAAGATATTACCACTTTGAAAGTTCAACTTCTCAAATTTAGTTCATCTCTGGATGACAATATTTAGAAAATATTTAAAAGCCAGTAACTTCAGAAGGTCTAAAGGCATTTTTTTGTTCCCAACATATTTAATTGTATGCAATTACTCAATAATCCCATGTCTTCTTTGTCTTTAATGACAGCCCTTCAACAGTTACACATTATAGCTCAATTCATACTCTGAATCAAATGGTTTTTGATGATATGATAGTATTCCAGTTTAGGGAAAATACTGTAGTTTTCTACACAAAACTACATACCTACAAATCAATTAACAAATTTCTCTTCATTTTAGACCTCTTCCTCTCTTGCTCCTTCCACCTTCTGGTTCTCACAGACACCAGATGACACGGTATCCCCAGCCATCCTTCAAGCATTGATTGTACCTTATCTCCTAACTGCTAACTCAATGATCCCAGAAAGGGAAGCAGAACACTCCTTTGTTCCCCCACTGCTCACCATCACTCAGAAAGCTCTCCTCCAATGAGGTTCAACCTATCCAGCCATCATCCTGGAATGCAAATCCAGTGGAGATGAGGCCTGGATGACCCAGTCAAAAAACAAAGTTTATGCCATCAAAGTCTCCTGACACTGTCAAACTGTTCGACAACAAAAACAAATATGATCTAACTAGTAAAAATGGCATTAAAAAGGGACACTGCCCCCTAGTTTATGCCTATGTTCTAAGGACCATGGGACTTTTACATCTGACAGGTAGATGAAACCTTTCATGTGTATTCTCTTTACTCATTATAGTGAGAGCTCCTCAAGGATAGGGACTTTTTTACTTTTCCTATTTGTAGCCCCAGCACTAAGCATAGAGCTCTGCATACAGCAAGCATTTAAATACTTTCTTCCCTTTCCAATCACCACCCTCTTAGTGAACGAGTTCAACTACATACTCTATTCTACAAGGGAGTCTCTTCCTTCATCCTAGACATGAAAGGCTCATGCTTTTCAGTCATTTTTTAGTTGTATGTGATTCTTCATGATCCCATTTGGGATTTCCTTGTCGAAGATGATAGAGCGGTTTGCCATTTCCTTCTCCAGCTCATTTTACAGATGGGAAAACTGAGGTAAGAAGGGTTAAGTCACTTGCCCAGAGTCACACAGCTAGTGCCTGAGGCTGGATTTGAACTCAGAAATTTGAGTCTTCCAGACTCCAAGTCCAGCACTCTACCATCTGCACTACCTAGCTGTCCCTTTGCTCATGCCTTGCCAAACCCCAAACCCATATTATTTTCACCATCAACCTTCCCCTACTTCTATTCATATGCTTCTGAACAGAGCTGGAAGTAGTCGAGCATCACAAAAATGTGCTTTGGAGCTATATCAGTATAAATCTGTTATGTCAACTGGGTCCTTACCACAGCAAAGCAATCCTTATCCTTATTGAAGTCTCTATCCTAACTCCCCCCAAAAGTTCCAAAGTTCTTTTCTCCTCAAGTCTCCTATGACACATCTTTTCCTCCTCTTCTCAAGAAGATCTTGCCACATAATTTCACAGAGAAAACCCAGGCTTTTTGTTATGAGCTTCCTCTTGTCCCTTTCTCTTCTCACAATCCCTTTTTCCCAGCACACTGCCCCCAGTATCACCTCCCCTTATCTTCAATTCTCATCTACTCATTACGTTCCTGCAGCCTACAAACACAGTCAACTCTCCCTAAGCTCAAAAACCTCTACTAGATCCTACTATCCCTGTCAGTATATCTCCCCTACCCTTTCATCCAAGCACGTTGATAATGCTGTCTACATTTGTTGCTTTGACTCCATAATCTCTCATATTTTTCTGAACTCCTCTAATATCTGACCTCATCACTCAACTGAAAATGCTCTTTCTAAAGCAACCACTGATTTCTTAACTGCAAAAATGAATGGCCTTTTTTCTCATTTCTTGTTGTTGACTTCTCTCTGTAATATGACACCGTCTTGGTTCCTCTTCTCTCTTTTGTCTCTATATCCTCTCTGACATGGATACCTTCCTTGCTCCCTTGGGTTCAATGATCACCTCTATGGGGAGTGATGTTCATAACTCTACATACAGCCTAAGTTCTTTTCACGCATCACCTGCTGGATATTTTGAACAACACATCCAAAAGACATCTCAGACTCAACACACCTAGCAGAGCACTCATTACTCATTTCTACTTCCAAACGTCAGCATGCCTGTGGAGGGCACCACAGTCTTTTCAATCACCCCATTCACAACCTTGGTGTCATCCTTGACTCCAGTCATTCATCTCTCTTATCAAGTCAGAAGCCAAATATTGTCATTTCTACTGCCACAACATCTCTCACATACAAGCCTTTCTCTCCACTCACATAGCCACTATTCCAATTCATGCCCTCCTCACTTTGTACCTGGATTACTGCAATAGCCTCCAAACTAGACTCTTTGCCTCAGGTTTCTCCAGAGTCTGAACATCCTCCAGAATGATTTTTCTACATCACGGGTATGACTATGCCTTAGCCCCTGCTCACTAAGTTCTAGGGGCTCCCTGTTCTCTTTAGAATCAAATATACACTTATCCCCCTTCCACATCACGACTTTCCCCATCACAGTTTCAATATATTGTGCGTTGGAATAAGAATTTCAATGGGAATTTGGGAGGAGTTTTGTGAAAGCCTCAGACAACATGCAAAGACCAGCAGAAGACACAGAAAAAGTGTAGAAATTCAGAAATGCATAATATTGTATAATATCAGCATATTTCTTTTAATGCCATAACTCAGATTTCTCTGGTATGGAGAGATTTTATATGGATTTTCCAGATCACTAGGGTGCTGCACCCCTCACCCCTGAAATATGGAAGGATAATTATAAACTCTTTAAAAGCACTTTACAGTCTGGACTTTCCTACCTTTCCTGTCTTTTTATTAACTTTTTATTACTCAACTCCACATACTCTAGGCTGTAATCATATTATCTGAGTTGCTACTTTTCACAAAAGACATTTTGTCTTCAGTCTCTATAATTTTGCAATGGTTATAATCCCATGCCTGGAATGTACTCACTCTTAACCTCCAGGAACTGGAATTTGTGGTTTCCTTCAACTACAGCTCAAGCTCTCCCTTTTGTGTGAAGCCTTTCTTGACCCTTTCCCTCTAAATTGTTTTTATCATCTACATATTCTGCATATGCTTATTTACGTGTATGCCGCTTCCCCAATTAGATCTGAGCTCAGTGAGAGCGGAGACAAGTGTCCCTTTAGACTATGTATCCCTAGGGCACGGCATAGTGCCTAGGTACTTAATAAATGCTTACTGATACGTTGGCCATCATATGGTACAGATTCCAGAACCTTCAACAACCAAGTCACCCACTTTTCTGAATTAAGACACGATATTTCTGATTTGTTATGAGTAGGGTAGATTATAAAGAGACTACCCCTCTCCAGATTCTTATGACCTTAAGGGCTACTAAAATTCAAGTGAAGATAAAACTTAAGCTGTACTTGAAAAAATGTCAAGATGAAGAGATCTGGTTTGTCCTTCTGTAGTAGGAAGGCCGAATTTATGATCTCAAATA
>CM053626.1:35028794-35043958 GCA_028646595.1 Phalanger gymnotis
AAAGGAGGATTCATGCTGTGCCTAAGAGGGCAACAGCCTTCTGTGCTCAACAAGAGAACCTAGAACAGAAGGAACCTGGGGCAGAATACTAGTGTGTTTTGAGCTCAAAGTTTTAAAAACAGATGTTCAAAAAAAAAAAAAGTTTTTGCAAGCAACTAGGAAATAAGATATACAGGCAATGGAGCATAGAAATTTATCTTGCCCTACAAGAAAGTAAAGGAAAAGGGAATTGGGGTGGGGGGGGGAGTGGGGTAACAGAAGGGAGGGCTGACTGGGGAACAGGGCAACCATAATATATCCCATCTGGGAGTGGGGGGGAGGGTAGAAATGGGGAGAAAATTTGTAATTCAAACTCTTGTGAAAATCAATGCTGAAAACTAAAACTATTAAATAAATTAAATTAAAAAAAAATACCAGTGTGATCGTGGGGCTTCACCAGGCCTGAGAGAGAAGGAACTGGCATCCATCCAGTTGAGGCCAGTTCTGTCATCTCCTCTCTCAGACAAAGTCATTTCAGGCAGGAATGGAGGCTAGTAAAATGTGAATTTATCATCATAGCAGGAGTTTGAGACAGCTTAGAAGCCCAGTCCCAAAGGAAACCACCATCAAAGGCAAAGGAGTCAGAAACTGAGCAACAAGAGAATATAATGAAAAAAGACTGAAAATACCAAGGATCTTTAAGAAGAAGAAAACTCAAAGACCTTGAGTGCAGTAGGTAAACCAACAAGGAATATATAAATAACAGAAGGGAATATGGACTCTATATCAGCTAAATGAATCCAGTTATTTATGAATAGATGTGAAAGTCAAAGAAAAATGCATCAACATCTGATGACCCAGCAGAATTTGTGGATTCTCAAGAGGGCAAGGAACCACTGCAGAATGTTAATGAATAGTTCTAGAGAAAATTAAGAATTGTGAAAGCAGATTTTACGGTCTACACAGCAGAAATAATAGGCAGAATAGAAACACTTGAATCCACAAAAGCCATCTCACCAAAGCAAAAGTGAAGGACAATCTAGAAAAAAGAGAAGCAAAAAGGCAATAGCATTTTTAAAAAAAAAAAGAAAAGAAAATTACCTCTAAACGAGGAAAACATTGCTCTTGAAGAGACAACTTGAGGATTACAGGTCTTCAAGAAGACCAAACGTGACCAAGTCAAAAAACCTAAAAATGCAATGCAAGAAATAATACAAGAAAAATGTCCACAACTTTTCAACATAGAAAACGAAGTGCCAATTCAAAGAATACACAGAGTTCCTCCAGAAGACAAAAACCTCATAGGGCAAACTTAGCAAAGAAAAAAGATCTATGTTAAAGAAGCACTTGAAACACTTCTAGGGAGAAACCAGACGTGAACAGATTCTTTGCTTTGCAAACATCGCACAACAAACACAAGAAAGATAAATACAGAAACTAAAGGTGGCAAAGGTAACAAAACAAATTACCCAAGGGGAAAATTGAAAAAGAGAGGTACAAACAGAGATATCTATGGTTTCCAACAATAACAGCTTCTACTTTCTCTCTTCTTATTCACTTCTCAAACCTTTTTATTCTAGCTTCCAATCACTCAAATTGAAACTATCTCCAAAGTTAACAACAAGCTCTTAATTGCCAACTTTTTTCACATTTTTAAAATTATTATTCTTTTCCATCCCTCTGAAACATCTGACATGGTTGGCCACCCTCTCCTCATGGGTAACACTCTGCCTTCCCTGAGTTTTCATGACACTGCTCTTCTTGGTTCTCTTACCTATCTAACCATTTCTTCTCAGTTTCTTGTTCCTTCACTTTCCATATTACTGAGGGTATACTCACAAGCTCTGTCCTGGGCCAATCTCTCTATTCTCTCTACATTCTCATATTTGGTGACATCAGATCCCATGCGTTTAATTATCATCTATATGCAGATGACTCCCAAGTTTGTATATCCAGACCTAGTCTTACCCCTGAGCTCCAAGCAGCACATCTCCAACTTCCTATCAGCTGTCTGAAATGGGATGTTCTATAGCAGTCTCAAACACAACAGGTCCAAATATGAACTCTTTAACTTTCTTCCAAAGGCAACTTCCTTTCCAAACTTCCATATTTATGCCAAGGTGTGTCCCTAAGGCAAAATGGGCTCCTTAGCACTGAGGAGTTTGGCTTTTGTTTACTTTGTTTACTTTGAGTAAAAGTATTTTCACCTGTTAAGTGCTAAGCCCCAGGCCCAAAGCCCTATCAGGTGTGAAACCTGTGTGGGTGTAGATTAATGACTTAAGAGGGGCCAACTTGGGAACCAATGGCCTCTGGTCTCTGGTTATTGAGGTGGGGCTTGAGAACGCCAGAGGCTTGGCTGCAAGGAGAGGCGAGAAACTATAGCTGAAGCCAAAGCAGAGCCATGTGGACCCAGGAGTTCAAGTGAGGACTTGAGGCCAGTAAATATGATTTATACCATCTTGTTTTTATATGGCCTCCTGGTTAGTCTTGTGAGGCAGGCCTACTGGGCCTGGGGTTTTTTGGTCAAGATGTCAGAATGAGGAGGCTGGTTTGCTAATTTGTTGCTCTGGGGCCTAAATAAATGTTCTGTTGCTTTCTTCTTAGAGAATCTCTCATACCTTGAGATTTTGAACCATTCAAACATACACATGATCATATGAGATTATAAATTCGGCCTTCCTACTACACCACCATCTTTCCTAGCACCAAGGTTAACAATCTTGGCATCATTCTTATCTTATCACTTTCTTTCATCCCAGAATACTCTCCATGACTTCTCCATTTCTAACAACAATCCTAAAATGTTCCCAAGCTTGAAATCTCACTCAACCTGAGCTCTCTCCTCAACCCCTCTCTTAAACCACAAAAGTAAGCAAAGCTCCACTAATTTTCTTCCCAAATTTTCTCACACATGCCTGCTTCCTTTCCATTGCCACCATTACTAAAATTCTTATTGCCTTATTCCTAGAATAATACCAAAGTCTCCTAACTAGGCTCTCTACATCTAAGGGATCCTTTATGCTGTCACCAGATTAAATGTCTGAAATCTACCACTTTTGATCATTTCAATGATCTTCCTTCCAATCTCCAGAATCACATCCAATTTTCTTAGCCTGGTAGTGAAAGACTTCCACCTAATCCCAAAATATAAAAAAAATGAAGTTGTTTAGATATAATATGAGAGAAAAGGTATGAAAAGTGTAAATAATAAGCAGAACTTAATACTTCTCAGGGTTATCAATAACACTATTTTCTTTCCTATGTCACAGACATACTGCGAAAACTTACATATATGTAAGTCTTCACTCACTACATCTGGACACAAGTTAAAACAGGCAAAGCATCCACAGTGGATGGTCATCCTGTGACCACCAGAGCAGTCTTGTGCACATTTCAAGCATGCAACCTGACTCAGAATGGAGGACAGACTGAAGTGGGGAAAGATTTGAGGCAGGCACACTTGCCAGCAGGTTATTCAAATAATCAAGGTACGAGGAGATGAAGGCCTATACCAAGGTAGAGACAATGTCAGAGGAGAGAAGGGGGCATATTTGAGAGATGTTGCAAAGGAGAAATCAACAGGTTGTGGCAGCAGCTTGGATATGGGGGGGAGTGAGAGAATGTGAGGATTCCAAGATGACTTCCAGGCTGTGAACCTGAAGGACTCCGAGGACGGTGTTGCCTTCTACAGTGACAGGGAAGGTAGGAGGGAGGAAGAGTTAAGGAGGAAAGATAATGAGTTCCATTTTGGACATAATCTTGGTAATTCTCTAGTTTGGTACATTAGAAGCATAAATTTCTTTCCGTAAAGATATAGAGATATATATTTATACACATATACAGATATAGATATACATATATGCATATATTTAGGTTATTTTAAATTAACAAAAATTTTATGTTAACATTTAAATAGCTAAGTAGTTTAACATTCCTGCCTTGCTCAAATGTCTTGGCAAATCTATGTGTCCTAACCAATAATAACATTTAAATATAAATATTTCACCAAAATTGACTCCTTTCTCCCGAAGGTTAAAATTTCACTTGAAAAACTAAAGCCATAAATATATGCTAAATGACTAATAGCTAATCAGTCTCACCTCTGAAGTACCACATGTTTTAAAAATGCCTATATCCTTTAACTTGGAGATCGTGTGATGAGACTGAAGAAAGAAAAAAAAAAAAGGTCCACACTTACCAAAATAAATGTAACAGAAAAAGTTGAAATGATGAAAAAGAATTCTGAGAATCTTAGGAAGAGATATATGAACCCCATGCAAGTGAAGCAAGCAGAACCAAGAAACAATATTCATGATGACTACAATATAAATTTTAAGATTTAATTGAGGTGTTGCTTAGTTTTGATAAACTACTTTTTTTTTCCTTCTTTACTCTATGCTTGAAGGGGAGGGATATATTAAGACATGAAGGTGTTATAAAAACAAAAATTATCAATAAAAATATGAGCCCTGAAATTCTGAGTTCCCACTTAAAAATAAAGTAGAAAATTATTTTGCTATATTCTCAACACAATATTTGCTTATATAAATCATAAAAGAATTCTCAACGGTCTTTTTCACCATACTGTCCTCTGACAACATTTTGGTACTTGTCTCAAACTGAAAAATATCAAGGAAACAAAAATGCAAACAGCCTAGCATAATGAGTCTTCTGGATGAAAAACACGCTTATTATATTAATAATGCACAGGCCACTTTTTAAAGTCAGAAGCATAAACATAAACTGAAACATAAAATGAAGAGATATTTCAAGTAAAATTTGAGTACAGTTTTCAAACAGGAGAGAAGAAAAGTGATACCTGTACTTACTGTCGTTGGATCCCATGCTAATTAGGTCATCAGAATCAACATTGTGTACTATGGCTGCTTTATATCCCGCTTTCTGTGCATGTAAAACCTGTAAGTCAGAGAAAGTACAGAATGTAAAGAATATTGATTTCTCATTCAATATTAGATTTTAACAGAGGTAAAGCAATATTACAGGGATAAGGAAAGGACAGGAACAGGACCTGTGTTTTCATCAGTATGAGTGAAGAACCTACTAGCTTGCATATTCTCTATAACTCACAGCCTTGCAGGGTTGTCTAGGATACTAACAGGTGAACTGATTGCCCAGGATCCCAGGCAGTCTGCAACAGTGACAGGGCTTGAACATAGGACTTCCTGGATTTGAAGTTAACTATTACTACACAACCCTGACTCCTATTTATTAGGACTTAAAAATTTAAATCTTGTGTTCTTCATGAAAATAATTTTATATTTCTTTTAAAACGTTGTATAAAAAACAGATGCTTTTCTTCCTTGCTCTGGATTTCTTACTGAAACAGATAATGATGACGGTGGTGGTGGTGGTGGTGGTGATAATGACAATCATGATGATAACAGCTGAAAGTACAAGGTAACTCTGAATTCCATCTGGATGGTATTTCCCCCTTAATCGCAGGCCAGCGACAGTGCTCATACTGAAACATCTTCTGAGATCTCCCCTGATTTTTAGGCCTACTGAAATCATAGCTAGGAAAAATCACAGTAGAAGAAATTCTATGGCATGCAAATCCTTGTTATACTTTCCTAGGCCTTGCCAAATCTATACCATGACGCCATCGTTTCTTCAGCATAACCACTGTTGGGGCATGGGAAAAATTTTAAGAGAGTACTTTAGTTTAAAAGATCCCATCACTTAGCTGTAAAAATTTTATTGATGGAATCTACATATAAACTTAGAAAACATCAAAAATAGTCATGAAAAAGGGCACTTCATCAGTCTATAGAAAGGTTATTTAGCTGTAATTAAAAGTTATTTATCAGTAGCTTAAATACTAGGCAATGAGGCAGTGCAGTGGCTAGAACACAGGGCCTGGAGTCTGAAAGTTCAAATCCAGCTATATGACCCTAACTAGCCAGCTCTCTTAGCCTCAGTTTCCTCAACTGTAAAATGGTGACAATAGTGCACTTCTCTCCCAGGGCTGTGTAAGGCTCAAATGAGACCATATCTGTAAAATGCTTCGCATAGTATCTGGTACCCAGGAAGCACTTAATAAATGCTTATTCCCTTGAATAACCTATTTTAAATTTCCTGAAGGCAAACTAAAGTACAGTTTTAAAACCTTCCAAAAGTTAAGGTAAAATGCTCCTGTTAAGCTTCAAAACCACCAACTAAGAAATGCTTATGGAGCCATTATGAAAGAAATGTAAAATCATGATAATAGGAAAAAATTATTCTTATAATCTTAACACACTTAAAGCAAAAACAGTTAATGGACTAAGTTCCTCTGGTGGCAACTATGGAGTGTGTCACCTCACAAGGATCTGAAAATGACTTCAGACTCAGCAGTAATAAATTGCACGAGTTGAGTCTTATTAAGAGTAAAACCAAGCTCTCGCTGATGGAAAATTATCTATTGAGAAGCCATAACCTCGCTCCAAGGTTTCCAATGACTAACTCAAATCCTTGGACTGTTTACTAGGAGCTGCTAACAGATTACCTAGGTATTCACAGTTGAACAAATCCAGCACCTGGGTCCAAACAGCAATAGACTGCATAGGAATGTCTGAATTTAGGTAATTCAGAAAAATGTTCCAAAAGCTACCATCTTGACAATTCTCACTCACCATTAGGTTCTAAAATATCAACAGAATATCAATCGATGTTAGATTTCTGGCCTTGGATAGTCAACAGATGATGTATCTTTATGTCAAGTCTTAGTGAGAAATATCTGAACATAGGTATTTTATTTTAGAAGTACACAGTATTCAAAGGATTTTCAGCACCTCCATTTTCAAATGACCGAGGGTAGGTTATACAAAGTGACAGTTCATGATTTTCCTAAGATATGAACAAGTTTTCCAAATTTTCCATATTTTTCCTTCAAAAAGAAATATTTCCATTCTTTTGTAACCAAAGTCTAAACCTATCACAAAACTTGTAATTATCATGATTATAACTTAACATTATTAAATGCCAATAACAACTCAAGGACATATCAAGAGCAGAATTAGACATTGTTCTTAATTATCGTAATCAGTGAAGTTCAAAGATATAATGCCTGCTAAAGATGCAATTAAATCTGGCCACTAAACTTGAATGCAGTTATTGCTATTAACACATCATGAATATTCTCTCAAAAATATAAACTGTTTCATGCATAATAAACTAATATTAATAAATAACCACAAGAGACTAACAAAATAGGATTATACTCAGTAGTCACAAAGCAAACACTAACAAATATTAAAACATGTTTTCCAAATTTCAGAAAGTGAGAAAGCTTCAACAATCCTGAAAAGAATCAACAATTACATTAACATATGGACCAACAGGAATATGAAATATAAACAAGGAAAACCTATCCAAATTTATGAACCATAATACATGTGTCAGTCAAATTAACTTACATTTTCAACCAAGAAGCAGCTGGTATTTTTAAGAATACATGAAGCAGAAATAAAATCTCAAGTCTTTTTGTAAGCATGTGAAAGGTTTCGAGTTTATAAAATGTAACTTTGCCAAACATATGGTGTCAGCGGGAAGCAACAGAATGACAGAAAGAAGACAGAGTAAGATGACACATAGAGAAAAGGGGGATAGGGGGACCAGAAATGTACCTCAAGGAGCTTTACTGCCCACATCAACTCAGCAAAGATTAGGTAAGCAGGTGGTCTAGATCAAAGCAGTCTACTTCCCTGAAGGTCTTTGAAGAGCTTTTTTAACACCTCTATATTACAGCATAAGCAATCCTCTTCCAGGTTCCATGTCCTTGGAATTTTTTATACCAAACAAAGAAAGCCCTAGAAACTACAGGCTGACACATTTCTCTTTAACCCTGGGTAAGAAAGTAGAATCTAAAATGAAGGATCATTTTTAACTCTGACAAACAGAATTCACCACAGAAAAGTCAACACAAATAGAAGAAATCACCTCTGCTATTCTTTAAGATTTCATAACAGAATCACAAACCTTAGAGGGGCAGAGACAACCTCATCCATCTCATGAGCCAGGAAACTGGTGCAGAAAAGCAATGGTGACTTTCTCAAGGTCTTACAAGCATTAGGTGGCACACATGAGACTTTAAATCTAAGTCTTCTGGCTCCAAATCCAGTGCTCTTTCCACAACCTTAGACTTATAAAAAAAAGGTTCCAACAAGGTTATGCCACTGTCTCTTCCTTCAGTGTTTCAGATGAAGAGGCAGGTGGCCTTTTTCTTTGCCAAAAGCAGTCTATGTGCACAAGTGATTCCATTCAATCCTCTCTGCTCCAGCAGACTGCCCCTATCATTCCTACTCTCACTAATCTTCAATAGCTCCCTGTCCCTACTACCCAAAAACATGCCCTTGTCTCCCCTATCTTCAAAAAACTCCCTCATTCTTCTGATCCAGCTACTTATTATCCTATACATTTCTCTGCCTTTTGTAGCTCAATTCCTTAGTAAGCCTAACAATAGGTACTTCCATTTCCTTTCCTCTCACTCTGCAATCAGGCTTCTGACCCCATCATTCAAATGAAACTCTCCAAAGTTAGTATTCATTTCTTAACTGCCCAATCTACTGGCCTCTCCCACCTCATCCTTCTTGGACCTCTCTGCAGGACCACTTTCTCTCCTTGGTACATTCTTCTCTCTAGGTTTTTGTGACACTTCTCTCTCCTGGCTCTTTTTGTACCTGTATGACTGCTCCTTCTCTCTCTCCTTTGCTAGATCTACACTTATATCACGCCTACTAACCCTGAGCATCTCCCAAGACTATCCTGGACCCTCTTCTCCTTCTATACTTTTTCACTTGGTGATATCATTAGCTCATGGTTTCAGTTATCATCTCTATGCAGATAACTCTCAGGTTTACCTATCCAGCCCTAACAACACCACACCCTCATCTTCAAGTCTCACATCTCCAACTGCCTATTAGATGTCTTCCTCCACAAAGTTCCCTGTACCAATAAAATCACAGACCCAGCCCCTATCCCTATCCTAATTAGCACACAGAAGCAAATCATTTAGACCTCTTTCCTCAAGATCTCTTCCTTCACTCCAATCTCAGACATAAAGGCAGCTCTCCTCCTTGCCAAAACCAGACCCTCTATGTGTGTCTTTGTTCTGGATCTGGGCCTATGATTTCATTGATACATGGAACCCCTGAATAAGAAAACTCTCTTCCAAAGCAAGTTTGGAAGCTTCTCTGCAACTCAGACTTAGTTTTAGAATTATTTTCAAAGACTCTGTTTTCATTATATAGGATTTCTTTAGATTGATTTGTATTTGTTACTATATCAATGCCCAGACTTTTCCCTATCCTCACACAAGAAGAGTCATCTCCCTGTGCCCACACTACTGCAATAACCTGCACCTGCACTCATCTCTCCACACCCAAGTCCATCTTCCTTCCAGCTCCCAAAGTGATTTTCCCAAAGTTCAGGTCTGACACTTCCACACCAGAACTTCAGGATTAAATACACAACTCTGTCTGGTGTTCAGAGGCCTTCCTAATCTAATCTGTCTTGCTGCCTCCAGTCTTCTTCTACCTTATTACACTCCATCGCATACACTTTGATCCAGTGACAATGGCCTCCTGTTCCTCAGAGAAGACACCGCATAGCTCAGCTCTATGTATTTTCCCTGGCTGTCCCACATGCCTGGATTGCTCTCCCTCCTCATGTATGCCTCCCATTGCCCTGGGCTTCCTTCAAATCCCAGTTAAAATCTCATGTTCTACAGGAAGCCTTTCCCAATCCCTCTTAATTCATTCCTTTTTTCTGTTAATTATTTCCTGCTTATCCTGTATATCATGTTTGTACATACTTGCTTTCATGTTGTCTCCCCTATCAGACTGAGCTTCTTATGGGCAAGAACTATCTTTTGCCTTTCTTTATATTCCCAGAGCTTAGCAGAGCATCTGGCACATAGTAGGCTCTTAATAAATGCTTAATGACTGACTTTCCAAATAGATAAATGGCAAAAGGACATGAAACAACAGTTCTCAAATGAACTTCAGGCTATTAAGAATCTTATAAAAGAACACTCCAAATCACTAGTACGACTTTCACCTCACCCTCAACCTCATGTATATTTTATAACCCTCTAGTTGAATGTAAACTTCTAGAGGCCAGGGGCTCAACGACTAGAATACAATGCTTTGCTCTTACTCACTGAAATGGCTCTGTGATTTCATTGTCGTAGATACTATTTCAAATAATACAGAATCCAAGCAGTACGTTGCCTGCCCATTCTGTGTGACTTTTGTCCATGTTCTCACATAAACTTGCCACAAGGAATTCACCCAACATCTTAAGAGCTTTCCTGTCAATCACTTTACACCTGGGGACACCAATGTAATACAATGACCATCCAACAGTTATATTTTGCTCTTGACACATGATCAGCCATCTTTTGCTTTATTATACACTTCTCTGATGAATGAAAATATAACTAAATGGGAAAAAAAACCCATTTCCTAAGTGCTTACTACATGCACAGCACAGAAAAGTCAGACAGTCCCTGACTTAAGGAGCTTACATTCTAAAGGAGGAGACAATCCATATGGGAGATTTCAACTGCCAGTCCATGGAAAAGTCCCATGATCCTTAGGGTACGGTGACAAAACAGATAGCAAAGCCTTTTCTTAAATGCAGTTTCAACCGATAAAATTTTATCAATATCTGGTGTTGAACACTTTGACAGTGACAAGGACTTGGATGACAAGAACTGTTTTCTGGGTCTTCAGGAGCTATACCCATAGCACTTGCTGAAGCAGTTGCCAAGATACATCGCCACAGGGATTGCTTCCCAGGATGATGACTATTGTGGGCACTGGACTGGAATCACCTGACAATAATTAGTTCATTCAACACAACTATTCTCTAGACATCATTTCTGCCATGTTTTATATATTGAAAATGAAAGAATAAAATCAAAGTGTAGCCATAATAAAACTGTTTTTAGTACAGAACTGAGTAAGGATAGGCCATAGGAAATTTCTGAAAGACTTCTGTATCTATTGCATACATACATACATGCATGCAAGCATGCATGTGTAATTATACTGTATTTAGTCAATCATTTGATGTGTTAAAATTTTCCTTAGACCAATACTGAAAAAGAAGTGGTTTAGTAAACCTTAGGGCTGTTTCATATAGGCCAAACTAACTGGTTATTCCCCTAAAGCTTTTCCTGAACCAGATCTATCAACACAATTTTAAAAGAAATGTCTCTGTTGCTTCTGTCTGTGGCAAATATCATACTCTCTTTTTTGAAAACATGCGAGGAAGACATATAAAATGGAAGTACATGGGGCAGATAGGCGGCACAGTGAGTAGAACACCGGCCCTGGAGTCAGGGGGACCTGAGTTCAAATCCAGCCTCAGACACCTGACACACTTACTAGCTGTGTGACCTTGGGCAAGTGACTTAACCCAAAATGCCCTGCCCTCCCCCCTCTAAAAAAAAAAAACAACAAAACTGAAATTCATGACATCATTCATCAGCCAGCCCAGAGGAGAGAGAGAGAGCTATGTGGAAATGGCAACCTCCTTGTCTTGTAAAGCAATGATAACTGTACAACCAAATTCATGTGCAAAGAAGAGATTCTTGTCCTACTTCATTTTACTACCTCACATCACACTAAAATAAAACTGTACTAGAAGCCTGACCAATTCGAGCCAGTCAAATTGACAGAGGTGGTAAAGCCAGTCTACTCACTACTCACTCACTTTGATCAAACAAATAAAATGAGGAAGGAACTACACATGTTATCAATATTGCCCCTGCTGCCATGTAAAATTCAAGATTTAAAACTAAGAGTTGAAGGTTCCCAGGTCCAGCTGAGACAAGAGTCTAAATTGGCATAAAACAGTAACCTAAAACTGTCCTTTAAAAATGACAAGAAATTATACAAGTACCTTAATATCAAAATTACAATCAAGTCTTCTAATTAACACAATGAAGGCACTGGTGGAGTTGTCTTTCAGTGGTGGAGGCGCTATGGGTTCACAGGCATTCTCTGGTTTTGAGTTTATCAGAAATCCCTGAAACAAAGAGAGATGTGACAAGTTGTTTAATAATGAAGACTTAAAATTTGTCCTTTCTACTCCAAAGACATAAATAAGCCAAGGACGTAGCTGATTTTTATTTTGAAATAGTAACTGACAATTATACAGCACTTTAAATTTTGTGAAGTACTTTACAGGATCTCAACTGAATCTAAAATAACTGTATGAGGTAGGTATTACAAGTGTTATTATCCCCATTAAAAATGAGGAAACTTGATCCTTAGAAAGCTTAAATGACAGGACTGAGACCAAGATTTTGATCATACCAGGTCCAACACTCTCAAAGATACTGTGTCACATACTACCTCTTTTTACTTAATTAGCAATAAATACCTTTTTTTGCATATTGTAAAAGACAATAAAAGTAAGTTCACGTGTCTATTTTAAGAGCTAAGAGACTAGAATGTATCTATTAGCAATTTTAGGACGCAAAAAAAACTAGTGAATTATAAAACACATGAGGTATATCTTTTAAAATTACTGAATAAATTGACCCAGTAAAGCCAGCCACAAAACTTAATACTCTCCTCGGATATGAAACCCATAAAACCAACTAAATTAATGTCTGTGGTACTTGGGCTAGTCAGTCTTTGATAAGAGCTAAAAGGGTGCTAACATTTATAAAGTTTCAAAATTGCTGCTGAGTCACAAGGTGGGAAGTATTTGGGGAAAGGCACTAAATGGTGGGCAAAGTTAGTCAAATTACAAAACCACGGTGCTGCTGGTAGACTACTCAGAGACCATACAGACTGACACATGGCTAAACATGAGCCTGCTCTACAAAGGCCAAGAAGTGCTTGTTAACTTTTGCTGGGCAATGGCAGAATTGAGGACCCCACCCACCCAGAAGTATCTGCCCCATTTCTGAATAGTCTAGTCACTGCATCTTTTCCAACAGCAACCCAAAATTTGCTTCTTAAAAGCTTCTACCCATTGCTCCTAGTTCTTTCTGGGACCAAAAAGGACAACAAAATTCTCTTCCATAAGTAAGCCTTCCAAGTACCTGAAGATAAGCTCTCCCATTCCCCAACTTGCCTAAGTTTGTTCTGCTCAGGTTAAACATCCTTGGTTCTTTCAAACTGATCCTCCAATAAACTTATCTAGAGGCCCTTCACAATCCTTGTTGCACTTTACTGGGACCCTCCAGCTTATCAAATGTCCTTCCCAAGTTGTGGTGCACACAACTGAACATTTTGTTCTGGATATGGTCTGAGAAGAACTGGATGCTAAACCTCTTTTAATGCAGTTTCAAATAACAAGAGCTTTTTCACCTGTTTTTTGCCTGATACATTACCAACATCCTTCGAATTCTACAATAACCCTTCTGAGGGTTAGCCTTACCCTTCCAGCTCTCTATGATTCACTCTTACTTTGCCATTCTTTATCCTCACCTTAAAGCTTTAGTCACTCCACCTCTTTCTGGTCTCCCTCTTGCTCTAGTCTCTCCTTCCTTTGCAGACTTGACCATAATGTTTGACGAATTCACATCACGCTACCATTTACTCTTGAATACCTTATATCCTGCCATGCCAGTTAGTAGGACATAGGCCAAAAGAAATAATCCTTAGTCCAAAGATTTGTATTTGGTAGTACAGAATCAGGTATAGGGTAACGATGAATTCAGTATAACTGAAGTATTCTATAAATAGCTGCCAGAAAAGGTAAGTGGAAAACGTTGCTTAAACAGCTACCTGAGGTTTTACTGCTTTTTAAGCTGAAATAGCTCATATCTGTCTTATTTATTGCTCTCAGCCTTGGCAGCCTCTCTGAATTTAAGGAATCGGCAATGGTCTCTGACCAAGGACACGTAGATAGTAAGTGTCATACCATGATTCAAACATAAATTATTCTGGGTCTAAAAGTGACGTTCCTTCTACCCTATTATAGCAATATGAATTCCTTCAAGCTACTGTAAACTCCCTGAATGTCAAAAAGCAGCATATTAAATTACCAAAGTCTTCAAGAGCTTTTTTTCATTACATAAGATGGTTATTATTAGGATGCACTTATCAAATACTCTAGCTAAATTACCTAATATATAAATAAGTTACAAATTGAAAATGTAATAAAACATATAACATCTAAACTTACAATGAACAGGATATATTTTTGTTTGATGATTTAGACTGTATGTCATGATTTTGCAATGTCTTAGGAAGTCTAGAAAGTCTTGCTGAAGCTTATGAAGATGCTGGAGTTCAGCTGTTTTCATCAAGTGCTGCTGAATAAAGGCAAGTGTTTCAGAGAAGAAAGTGAACAGCTAGTTAGGAAGGTAGTGGCTGAAAATTGGGTTTTGGATTTCTAGGACACAGTTTAAAACATAGGAAAACTGGGATCTTGGCTAGAAATTGGGTAAATATTAAAAGGGGTGGTAAAAACATATTTGTCTGGGGCCCTGAAATTCTAGTCCAAAAAGGTTGCACCAAAAAGGATGGAGAAAGAAGTAAATTCCTACTCAGCAAGATGCCATAGAGAACTGCTACAGCAAAGGAAAGAATGTACGTAAGTAGTCATTATTTGTCACCTGACCAAGTATCACATCTTCAAATGCACATAGACATTCCACCTGGAGGTCCCATTAGACATCTTCACCTTAATACATCTAAACAGAATTCATCTCATAAATAAGCCCATCCTTTCTTCTAATTTCCCTATTTCTATCGAGGGTATCACCATTCTTCTAATTATCCACCTTCACAAATCAGGAGTCATGCTCAACTTATCACTCTCATTCATCCCCTCATAGGTCATCAACTGGATATCTTGTACCCCCACATCATCTTATGCCTTCATCCTCTTCTCTCCACACACACCATAGGTACCTGCATTTAGGAGTACGTCTGGCCTACAATATTCCAAAGTCTCTTAAATTGGTCTCCCTACCTCCTTCCCTTTCCCTCTCCAAACCATCCAAATTTGATATTTCTAAAAGAGATGTCTGACCATTTCATTCACCTTCTCAGGAATATGCAGTGGCATTAAGAGTTTTACAAAAACTAAGGCCTTTTGGCAAGAGTTCTCTCTTCTTCCCTTCTCCTGACTTCACATGCCCTCTTCTTTAATGCCTGCCTCTCACAAAAAGGGAGACCTTCCTCATTTCCAAAATATACAGGGAACTGAACCAAATA
>CM053626.1:35044458-35062116 GCA_028646595.1 Phalanger gymnotis
GTATTTTTTTGGTTCTCCTTTAGCAAGTCGTTGATTTGTTTTTCATGGTTTTCTCGCATCCTTCTCATTTCTCTTCCCAATTTTTCCTCTACTTCTCTAACTTGGTTTTCCAAATCTTCTTTGAGCTCTTCCATGGCCTGAGACCAGTTCATGTTTTTCTTGGAGGCTTTTGTTATAGGCTCTTTGACTTTGTTGACTTCTTCTGGCTGTATATTTTGGTCTTTGTCACCAAAGGAAGATTCCAATGTCTGAGACTGAATCCAGGTATGTTTTCACTGCCTGGCCATGTTCCTAGCGAACTTACTTGACCCTTTTGTTTTTCAGCAGGGTATGACTGCTTGTAGAGTAAAGAGTACTTTGTTCCAAGCTTAAGGGGATGCACCGTTGTTTTCAGAGCTGTTTCTATACAGCCAGCTCTGCCACACCAGCACTCCTCCTTCCCCAAGAACCCCCAACCTGGACTGGACTCAGATCTTCAGCAGGCTCTGCACTCCTGCTCTGATCCACCACTTAATTCCTCCCACCAGGTGGGACTGGGACTAGAAACAACTGCAGCTGTAGTTGTGTAGCTGCCCCACCTCCGCTGCCCCTGGGGTGGTGGCTGAGCCTTGAACTCTTATCACCCTGTCCCCAGCAGCTTTTCCCACTGACCTTTTCTGTTGTCTTTGGTGTTTGTGGGTTGAGAAGTCTGGCAACTGCCACAGCTCACAGATTCAGGGAGCTAGGGCCCACTCTGCCTGGCTCCTGGTCTGGTTGGTCTGTGCGGTCCATGCTGGGCTCTGCTCCTCTCCCAGTTCTCTGAGCCATAGACCTCACCCAGCAATCATCCAGGCTGTCCTGGGCTGGAGCCCTGCTCCCCTCTGCTATTTTGTGGGTTCTGCAGTTCTAGAATTGGTTCAGAGCCATTTTTTATAGGTTTTTGGAAGAACTTGGTGGGGAGCTCACAGTAGTCCCTGCTTTCCAGCTGCCATCTTGGCTCCTCCTGATCCATGAATTTTTAAAAAACATTTTGTCTTAATACCAAATGGTACAATAAATTATGACTTATCAAAAGCATCTTATTAGAGGGGACATATTTCCCTTAAAATGAGACCAGAATAAATTCTACTACACCTGGATCTATTTCCCAAATGGTCACACAACTTTCCCACTTAAACAAAGCCAAAACTTCCTTCAAACTTTTCTCTCAACATCTTTTCTTGGGTATGCATCTCTCCTGTGGTCTGAAATCCTACACCTTTGTTGTTTATTCAATAGTAGTTCAAACTTGATGGCATAGTGGATAGAATGCCATGCCTGGAGTCAAGAAAATGCATCTTCTTAAGTTCAGATCAGGTCTAAGACAGTGTGTGACCCTGGTCAAATCACTTAATCCTGTTTACCTCAGTTTCCTCATTATGAAATGAAATGCAGAAGGAAATGGTAAACCACTACAGTATCTTTGCCAAGAAAACCCCAATGAGGTAACAAAGAGTCAGGCACAACTGAAAAATGATGAAACATTATTCTCTAATCTTTACTGAATTCCTACATTGTTCTTAAACAAAACCAATGACTTATTAAAGACTTTTACTTTACTTAGAATCCAATCAGTTACAATTCTGTTGTTCCCTAAGAGATGGCAATGCCAAAAGTCATTTAGGATGTTCTTAGCAATTATAAAAACTTTAACCGCTTACAAAAACTTGGTTTATTCAAATAACAATTAAGTTCTGGCATATTATTTAGAGAAGTAACATAAAGCAATTATCCAAATAAGTTCCATGTAAATTTCAATTTGCTTTCTTAAATAAGCTTCTTTTTGTGGGCAAGAAGCAAACCAATTTTCAAAAACTCAAATACATAGGCTATTATAAAAGTGGGTAAGAGTCTCATAATTTACAGCAACATTTCTAAGTTCAAAATACATACCAATTCAAGTTATGTCTCAATTGACTTCTACTTCACTTTAATTTGTAAAACACTCAAGTGGATACTTGAGAGATTAGATTTGCTGATCAAATCCTATTTACCTTTTGGTTGTTTCCCAATTCACACAAACTTTTCTCTTTTCCATGAGTTAATACTTAAAACTCAGTTTAGTGATGAAGAAGACAGTTCCCCAGATTCAAATTGAACATAATCAGCAACCTTAATTCAGGGGTTCAATTAAACCTGGATTTACAATTTGTAATGTTCAATTCCCAATTAAAATGTTAGTTAGTTAGAAACAAATTACTTAAAAACAGGTTTAAAAAAATCAAGCTGTAGTCACCCTCTAATTGCCTCTCTGCTAATATTACCTTCCTAACAATTCTGCTTTGTATGGCAGATATATTTGCATACCTCACATTATGAAAGGAATTGGACTTACTCAAGTGAATTGGTTGGGGGGGGGGAATTTGAGGGAAAAGCCATCAAGTACTTGTCTCAAACTGTTTCTTTCTCTTTGTTGTTTTTGCTACTTTTGGCTCCCATTATCTGTAAAAATTCTCAAAGACAACCTAGGCTTAAACCTTTTCGTTTTCACCTACAGCTAGAATCAAAGGCAGGTGTACAGCTATTACCACATCCTCTACCTGCTCTGGTGCTCCAACCAAGAAGAGAAGAAAAATGAGGCTTGCTTTTTATGTAAATGCACAATGGCACACCTGGCATTCCACTGAGATAGACAAAAGTACAAAGCATAAACTCAGCAGCTGTCTTTTTAGAGGGATCAGTCAGAGTTGCTATGATGTGGACACAGCATACAGTGATCTAAGGGTTAAAAAGACTATTAAGGGATGCTTTTTCCAGTACTTTATGAAGCCCCCTCCTGAGAGGGTTGGGGCTTATTCTGTAACTCCTAGAGTGTCCTAAAGTCCTTTTCCCCTTATCTTGAAATACCACAAAACTTTTCCTTATCTTGTAAGACCAAAATAATTGCTTTTTTCTCCTTTATCCTTTCCCTCTGTCCTCCTTACCTTCTTCCAACTTTCTCTTTATCGTGTAAGCAATCTTCTTCATCCTATTCATCCTTATCTTGTCCCTGATCTTTAGCCCCCATAAAAAACCCTAAAATTACATCATCATTCTGAAACCTCTATATAAACCTGATTCTCCCAAATATCAGGGCCTTAATTAGCTTTCTTGCTAAGAAGGCCTGTGTGCTTTCATGTAATAAAGTTCCCACGGGCTACAGAGACCCTTGTAGCAACAATCCTGCTAGAACTGTTATGGGGTTGGAAGACCAACAAGAAGGCTGCTAACACAAGTTCTTTGCTCTGCTTTTCTAAGGAAAGCAACTTTAAGGGGTTAACAATCTCAGTTTAATCAAACACATATATATATCATTCACATAGTTCAGGGGAAAAGATCAGCCCCCTGAACTTCAAGACAAATACAAACAGAAATTACAAACACCAACAGACCTTGTCTGATTCAAATCACAATTCATAGTTACCAGAGAAACACCAATATCTATTTGTCTGGGTAACAAAGCTGGGGCAGGGGTGGGGGGCAGGTTCAATGACTTGCCCAGAGTCTCGTCACCCACATTCAGTAAGTGTACCCCCAAAAGTCAACTGCCAAGACAACCTCAGGATCTTACATACCTATCTCAAGGCCCTGGGGCACTTCATTATCTCAGTGCTAGAAGCACTCAAACAAAGAAAGGTGAAAAGGCTCATTTAGGGTGTGGGAAAGTTAGTTAATCCCTATTACCACCATATACTGGGTTTCCAGTCAATGACTCTCAATTGTCTTCGTGCTGAGAAACATCCCAAGACAAGATCCCACTTTACCAGCCCCTTCAAACAAAGGCCAGAATCATTAAAGGCACTTAAGAGAAGAACAGCAAAAAGCCCTGCCCCGATTATCATTACAAACCTTTAAGTGAATTCTTTCACAGTCAGACCGCTTTCAGGAATCTGACCTCAGCAGCCACATATGGTCCATAATTACAAACCCAGCAATTTTCCCTTTTTAGGGGGACCTATTGGAAGCGAGTGGGATGGTGAAGACCTCTCATAAAATCTAAATCTCAACCTTTCTGTAAATTGAGTGGGATAAATAAAAGCAAGACTTTTCAGCATGGCTCAGGGCTTCTGATTGACAGCTAGGCCTAAGTTTAGAATTACTAAAAATCACCCGAATTGTGTCCTCGCCAAATAAGGATGAAAGGGTTCTTAAGAGTTGGTATTGGCTAAATTAACACTTCCTTGTTCCTTGTATCTGGGGTAGAGTTCTCCGTTTAGATTGTGAGCCTGAACTCCACCAATGAGAGGAAAAAGGTCAGTGGTGGGGTGGGGATTGTTTGCAGGAGGGTATATAACTGAGTTCTGCTTTCCGGGTGTCGCCCCTCCCTACCCATTGTTTATCGAGGTTTGGAGACCGCACTTTCCCGCCAGGATGGTAATAAAATTTCTTTCTACTTTCTACTTTGAGAAGCCTCTGGGTTTAATTTTGGGCGAAGTGGCTGTCCTACACAGAAGGGACCCCAAATTGCCTCTGGACCTTTTTTAAAATTTTGTTTTGAGATTTTTCTTTTTAATTTTTAAAAGTTCATTTTAAACTTAAATACCAAACAAGAAAAAAAAAACTTTTCCATATACACAACAGAACACAAGAGTGGATTCAGTAATAAAGCAATAAATCTCCACTTCACAAAAACCTATGTGATAAATCCTACACATTGTTTTCAAAGCTATCCAGCTTTTCTGTGTTTCCTTTGTGAGACCTGCTTAAGCCCCTCATCACCCAAAGAAGGCCAAAAACCTGGACTGGTCATTCAGAAAAAGACATTTTGGCTCCGAGTTAACATGCCAATAGCGCCTTGTCGTGTTCTCTGAGTGAACCCGAGGTTCTCTTGCTATGTCAGCAATCACAAGACTGGATGAAACTAACTGGGAGCATTCTTCTATTTATCACTGAGAAAGACCAGGTACCTTGAACCAGACACTAGTTCTATTAGTGGTATTTTTCTTATCTTCTTGTTTTATGGTCCTTTCTTGCTATGACACTCTCATATTTTATGAAATTCCCTTGTTTATGGCTGACAGAAACCAGACATCCTGGAGGGTGCTCTCATTCTATGGAAACTTTAATTTTGGCTGATACAGGCATCCTGAGTCAGAAGGGAGGAGGGAGCAGTTCCTTACTCTATGGGTATATAATCTCCTTCAACTAACCTTTCTTTGAGCCCATTCTAATTGAGCTCTGTATCACCAACACAATATTCCCAGGGCCAATGGCAACTATGAATATGCTGGCGTAGTTCTGAATCGCAAAATAAAACAGACTCTATATACAAAACAAAACCAAAACATTTATTCAAACACTAGAAAGCCAGATCCCAACACTAGAAAACCGAGTTCATCATAGCAATAAAGAAGTTTATCACTTTTTATCACTGCAAGGAATACCACCATCCTAAAGCCTTCACCCACTAGTGCCATCCCACAAACAAAAACTCACAGCTAGGTGCTTCCTCTCTCTCCTTTAGCCCTAACTGCTCTGACCAACTTCCGCCCTTCTGCTCCACCCTTCCTGCTCCACCCATTCAGCAAGGTCCTCCCACCACAGACTCTAATTCAGACTTCCATGTGACTCACACAGGTGACATGAGCATATTAATGGATGGGAAGATCTTCAAATTAAGCAAAAATATATACAATACAAGCTCCCAAACATGTATGATTCTACTAGCTTATAGAGAATAAACAGCACATGTGACTTAATTTTGTTTGTCTCTTTTTAGACCAAACACTGAAGGTTGATAGCTTCTAGGCTTTTTTTTTATTCTCTGCTGTGCACTTTAAAAAAAAAAAATTTTTTTTCTCCCTTTCCACCCTCCCCCCATGGATCTTTTTAACAAACCCTTGATTAAAAAGCAAAGAAAAGAGACAGGAATTCAGGAAATTTGAGAGACTTATCCAGGCAGAACCACTGAGTCAAATCCAGACTGGAACACAAGGGGTCCCTGCTAGTACCTGGTTTCTAAGGTTTGAAACAGGAGCCTTCAAATTCTGCTTCCTGACACCAAATATGTCAATCTGAAATAAAGAAGACTACTAAAGAAGCAAAAAATTGGATATTTATTGGAAACAAGGGAATTGCAATTCAGGATTACCACACAGCACCAGAGTACTAGAGTGCTCAAAATGGGCAGAGTTAAATACATTTCAAAAGGGAGGGAGTCTCATAGGAGGCTCAACCTTAAGAAGCTGTTACATAAGTTGTTTTCATAAAAATCAAAAGTCCATAGAGAAGGCCAGGAAAGCTGGTGGAAGGGGTGACATGTGGCCAGAATTGTAGGCTCAGACTCCCTGTGTAGCAATGGGGGAAACCAGTTTGAACCTGCTCCAATCATGGGTTCGGTTGAGATTAAAGTCAGGTAGCCCCTTCTGCTGTCTGCATTCAATATTCTTTTTAAAATTGGTTTGATATTCTTTTAACTAGTTTCAGTTATCCTCAGGCAATTCATAGCTGGGGTTGGGGAGGGGCCGGGGCGGGTCAGGCAAAGCCAGTGGCATTCAACAATTGGGTTGAAGGAAGACTTTTGAGGGATGATAGCTGTCTCCAAGTATTAAAAGGATATAAAGTGGGAAAGGGACTAGATTATCTCTACTTTGCTTCAGAAGTTAGAACTAAGTAAAATTAGTTGAAGAAGTACAGAGAGAAATTTGGGCTCAATATAAGGAAAAACATGTTAACAAGAGTTCTTTAAAAGTGAAATTGGCTACCTGAGGGGCTAGTGAGTTTCTTGTTTCAGGAATTCTTCAGGCTGAGGAACCGTTCCTTGTCAGGTAGTACTGGAGATTTTTGTTCAGGCGTGGTTGAACTAGATGGCCTCTGTTAGATGTCCCTTCCAACTCAGCATCTGTGATTTGGCGATTCAAGTTGCCAACATTCAGAGATCCCAGTATTCAGTGTTAAAGCCTCTTTACCCGTTTATGAGCCTTTCCTCACTGCTGCTGTATTAGGTTTGTTGGCATTAGCAATGAGGAATTATGTCTGCACTATAGGGACACAAATGAATAGGGTTTTCCCTTCTCAAAGGAAAGCCTCCTGAGGATCTTCATTTTGAAGTCAGGCCCTTAGGAGTTAGATTATAAATGCTCTTCTTTGCCATGTTCTTTGCGATTTCTAACTGCTGAAGCCATCTCTTTTCTTTAAATGCACTGCAAGAAAATAACAATTTATCATGAAATCTAATCTTTCCCTGTTTAGATCTAGATATGAGGGACACCCCTCAGTCTGTAGTTTTAGCTGTCCATTAGTCTAACCTTTCCAATCAGAGATTGCATATCAGATCTGCACACAAAGTCTGCAAAGAATCTGGGATCTTTCTTATATCTTATATCAGTTGTTAATTTTGTAATATATATATATTTGTAATATATATATATATAAATATATATAGTTCTTAAGTGAGACAGTGGGGATAATGGCAATACCACTACTCAGGAACTGGGAAAAGAAATCAATTGAGTAGAATGTAGAATCTTCAGCAGTTTTCCTCTCACTTTCATTTAACTCAACAAGTAACAGTCTTTGCTGACCTTGGGAAGTCATGTTTTTTCCCAGCTTGAAAAGAAAGAAAGCTAACTTGAGATAAAGACTAGAAGGCAAGATTTCTCCCTGTACAGTCAGTTTTGGAGATCTCTTGAGAGAAAAGAGAAGACAGAAGATTGAAGTGAGAGGGACCCCCAATACATGGAACATGACCAGTGGTAGCAGCATCTGTAGTGTCCTTCTTCAAACCCAACCCTCCACATGGAAGACCATGAGAGGTAACCTATAAAAGGACAAGCAGAGAGGCATATGACTGTATTTTTTATTTTTATTTTTGGCAGGCACTTGTTTTCTTGCTCTCAATGGAGCACTGAGAGGAAAAGTAGACACGCAGAACTGGCAGTCTTTAAACCTTCCTTATTTCATCTGGGTGCAACTGGCACCAGTTTCAAGTTGTGTCATTTTTAAAAATTGTGTTAAAGACTGAATTTGGTAGATCTAATGTTATTTCTCATAAAAACTTGTAGTTGGCCCTGTTTTTATGTTTCTTGGTGTAATGAGCAGCATGAAGGCTTGGGACAGTTCTGGGAGCCACACAGAAGAGAGCAATCCCCCCTAGTGCAGAGCTGGGATCTCCCTTTGCAGACCTTCGTGTAAACATCTATTGGCAAAATAAAATCATGTTTTGTTTCTTATTTTGCATCGTGAATCTGAGGATAAATAATTTTAAAATTCAAAAAAAATTTAAAAATAATAATAATTTTAAAATTCATCATCCAACTTGTTAGAATTTTGTTTAGTGTCCTAGAAGGTCATTTAAGAAAAATTCTACTCACAGATACCTCTGTAGGGGGGAAAAAAGTAGGTTAATTCCTCACCTATAGCAAGAGCACTAGATTTGGATGTAAACTCACTGAGAGCAGGTAATGTTTTGGTTTTTTGTCCTTGAACCACTTCCCACAGTGCTTGCATGCAGTGGGCACTTGATTGATTCTTATTGAACTGAATTGAATTAAATTGGTATCCCTTGGTTTGAATACTGCTTGTGTTACTTAGTTGTACTGCCTGGGAAAAATCACTGAAATGTCTTTGAGCTTCAGTTTTCTCATCTGTAAAACAAAGGATGATCATCTTTAAAAATCCTTTCAACTCTAAAACTTATGACACAGTGAATTGTTAATGTCATTTTTTAGGTTGGCTCTCAACTTTGTCCAGTAGATGTCCAAATTACCACCACTAGGTGGCAGCAATTTGCCAAACAGTAAGGAGCAGGTGCACAGACTGTCATAGCATGATAGTGGAAATGACAGAATCGCAGTGTATCACCAGTGGGTGTGGGTGTTTATGATAAGTAATCTGTCAAAAGCATCTGGTTCAAATAATGTTGCTTATCACCAGATACTATCACTTTTATCCAGTATTCTCATCCCTTCCAATCTTATCTCCAAGAGCTTTATCTCACTACTTTGCTTAATTCATTTTGAGTCACTTTACTACTCAATTACTTACCTATTTGCTTCCATTTGCATTATTGTCCAGTTACTTAAGCCAGGAATTGACAAATGACAGCCCTTTATACCCTGTTTTATATGGCCCTCAAAGTAAGAATAATTTTTACATTTAAAAATACAATAAAACCTTAAAACTGTAAAAACCATCTTAGTTTTCAGGCTACACAAAAGCAGACAGCTTCTGGATTATTTGGCCCAGGGTTATAGTTTGCTGACTCCAGACCGATGCTTTTTTAATATTTTCTTCCCCTTGTTTTCCTAATTCTTTGTTCTGTTCTCACTTACAGAAACACTTTTAATCACAATGTGTGGAACTGATCATTTCCTATTTGTCTTAAAAAAAAAACAACCAAAGGACCTTGTGATTTCACATTTAATTGTTCACTGGGAAACTCCATAGCACTTAGAAAAATTCCCTAAGAGGAAAGGGCTCCATGTTTGACTTATGCAATACTATACTGAGAACCTAAACTAGCATTTGGCAGAATCTCACATAACTTTATTTGACAGGCTTAGAGAGTTTCTAATTCACATTTAAGTCAGTTGAAAATATGGTATACTGAATAGGCATGAGGCCCGCACAACTCGATTTTGTTCTAAAAACCCTTCTAAGAATGCTATTGCAGCCAGATAATCATTAGTAAGAGAAACCTTAACTACAGAGAGAATAGGGTGTTATAGTTGGGGGGGATCTATGATAAGATGAGCTATAATATAAATTTAGCACCAACTCTAGGCGTATCTCCCAACTGGACACTCCTACAGGCAGCTGACTACTGACTCCTCCTCCTCATCATCAGAGTTCAAACGTTCATAAGCCCGTACCTATGTCGTTTCCATTGAGGCAGTGGAAATGGTTTTAAACTAGAAGGCAGGGAACAAGACTTGATTCCAAGTGTTCTTCACTGTAAGGCCACATCCCTAAGCTCTGGGAACCCGACTCATGAATGAGGATAAGTGCTTCAGAGCATTTACTACACAGATGACGATGATAATTTTTTACCTAGGATGCACAATTTTAAATATCGCCCAATATGAATGGTTAAAGAAGAAAAATACCTGGCGGTAGCTAAGCAGTAAATTGCATTCTCTCTTGCAGTCTTCCCACTGTGTTCTAAGAAAGATTCAAGGGATGAAGTTAGGAAATGGGCCTCCTTAGGTGTCACATAGTAAAAAGGAGGATGTGAACAGCCCCTAGTAGCAAGTGAAGGAAGAGGAACTTGGGCTGAGTACAGATTCATTGTCATCATTTCCTTCTTCCTAGATGTAGCCATCTTTTTTTTCTGGCTGCTTGAGTGATATTCTTGTAATTTTGAAAACTTATTTGCTTCCTTTATTGGAGGCAATTTTATGTGTCCTACACTTTTCTGCTGCTGTGGAACTGTCAAAGGATCTGAAGTTTTCCTGCTTTGGGTTTTTTCATGGAAACTTGGCAATTTGGAAACTTTGCTTTTTATGCCCTTATTCCCAGCTTTACTCCATTCTTTGGAGGTCATTTTTGGTTGGGTGAAGCCATCCACCATGACAAAATCTCCAACACGTGTTCTGAACACTTGAGTCCCATTGTGGAATCTTCTCTGAAGGATGTGATGCTGAGCTCTGAGAAGCCATTGTTTTGTTTTAATATAGATCCTCATGGCAATTGAAATTTTAGGATAAGAAACCATGGACCACATTTTAGCCACCAAATATAACACACAGTCTTTATGCCTGTGTTTGAGGGCAATTGTCAGTGGGATTTGTCCCACTGTATTCTTACAATCCAGGCACAAGACATTGTAGTTGATAAAGGTCTTAAGTATCAATAGTTGGCCTGTTTCTGCAGCTGCATGAATGGGACATTTAATAGTATCCGGATGATAAGTTTCATGACACCATTCTCGGTAGGGATGTACGCCAACTGCTTCATTGGGTCTTGCTCCTTGCTGTAGGGTCCACTCTGTGAGCTCAATATATCCATAAAATGCAGCCATGTAAAGTGCTACCCTCCTCTGATACCTGAGTGAACGTAACAAAATAGGAGAGTTAATCTAAAAAGCTGATAAAAGTAGGTACCAAGCACATTAAATATTCTTATGAAGTTTATTTCTTGCCAATCTGGAACTCAGAGTTTTAAAAACAAATGTTAAAAATTGTTTTTACATGCAACTGGGAAATAAGATATACAGATAATGGAATATAGAAATTTATCTTGCCCTACAAGAAAGTAAGGAGTAAGGGGATAAGGGGAGAGGTGTTAGAAGGGAGGGCAGAATGGGGGAAGGGGTAATCAGAATGCATGCCATCTTGGGGTGGGGAGTAGGGGAGAGGTGGGGAGAAAATTTGGAACTCAAAATCTTGTGGAAATGAATGTTGAAAATTAAGAATAAATAAATAACTTTTTAAAAAAAGTATATCTCTTGCTAGGTAGAAGTGTGCCAAAAATATTTCTATTAAATACTATAGCAATTAACATTTGATAAAGTGAGTAGTAATAAGTCATTTGACTCACACAGGTCCCATTTGTAAATATTATACCATGTGCAATGTTCCTTCAGTGATAGTATACAGCTTCAAATCATAGACTACTAGTCTTCAAAAAATTGAGGATCACCCCAGAGGTAATGTGTTAGGTATGAGTAGGAGGCAACATATCATAAATAAGGAATTATATGGGAAAAGGGGTTTAAAGAATGTCTTCAGAGATATATAGGACCAGTGAAAAGGATCATAAGATCACAGATTTAGGGCCAGAATGGACCTTTGAGGCCATGGAGTCCCTTCGTCCTATGGATAAGAAAACTGGGGCAAAGAGGTTAAGTGATTCTCTTAGTCACACAGCTAATAAATGACTAGGGCAGAATTAGGACTTGGGGCTTTCTGACTTCCAGTTCAGTACCCTGTCCATTACATCATTGTAGTTGGAGTGAGACACCCGTGGACAGCCCTAGTATTCTCCTGGTATCCCTACAATGTCCAGTGAATTTTAGTATAGTTGCTAATACATTGTGTGAATCCCTGGAAGGACGTGGATGAAAGTTGTACAAAGTGGACAGGGTGGATATGATTTGATCCGAATCATTGGAAAGAATACCCATATTGCTGAGATCATAGTTTCATTAGGGTAGTTATTTATCTTTCTAATTATTAACAATTCATTGGGGTAGTTATTTATCTTTCTAATTCAAAAAGGGGAAAAGTTAAATGACTGGCAATTCTAGTGGATTATACCAATGGAAAAACTCCAGAAGAGATTCATTTAACTATGCTTCAGAATGTAAATGAGCTCAATAATGCGGGCATCCTCTTCACAGGTACAGATCATAATCTACCTATGCTATCTGATCCTGTATAATTCTTGTCTATATTCTCTCAAAAGATAATACTGGAGGCCTCTTTTGAGCTCTTTTAAAACTTAGGGGGTTTTAATGCTGCATCTGAATTGTCCACCTGCTAACCTTCACTCCTGCTGCATTGCCTTTTCCCATCAAACATTTCCTAGATGACAACATTGACGTGACTTCCTGTGATCCAGTCATTGTCGTTGGTCCGCTACACTTCACTTATGCATCTTGACATTGCTCTTTGGGCCATCTGCAGTTTTGATGTTTTGAGGATTGTAGCGTTTGTAGAGACAGAATAATATTGATGTTAAAAAGAAATATTTGTGTCAGGAAGCAGTGTGGGATCATTCAAAGGGCCATACTTTTCTAAGGGCAAAATGGCCCTTTCATTTCCTCCTTTTCAAGTCTGGGTCCATCTCATGATTACAAAGGATACAGATATCAATGAGTGAAATCAGTGGACCCATTCAACATAATGTCACAGTCCAAATAGAAGGCATTCTTTGTCCATTTATTTTTTCCTATGTGGGATATTAAATATTGGGATCACCTTTGAAGTAAACAGGACTATCTGGAGGACTTCATCATACACAGGGAATTAATTCCTCTTCCATTTGAGTACTGTGTAGGACATCCTCCATAAGAGGGGTTGCATTTCCATATTTTACACACTTCACCACAAAAGTAAATAAATCAGTATTGTATGGTGTGATGGAAAGAACATTGGATTTGAAATCAAAGTCATGTCTTGAATCCTGCCTCTGCCACTTACTACTTGGTGACCTTAGATATGTCACTTTACCGCAGTGGACTTCAATTTCTGCATCTGTAAAATGAGGGACCTGGAACAGATAACCTCGAAGGCCCCTTCCATCCCTAAGTCTATGGTCTGAATGATAATCAGAGGACCATTGAACAAAATTATAGTTAGGAATCTTATATCCAGCAATCCAACCCAATGGTGTTTAGTATGTATCTACTGTGCTATAAACACCGTGCTAGACACTGGATGCAAAGATAAAGCAAAAAAAAAAGTCCCTGACATCAAGGAGCTTACTTTTTAATGGAGGAGGGGGAAAGAAATACAAATATGAACAGATGAGTTTATATAGATGACGATTTGAAGAGAAATAGGGAGCTAGTACTGACAACTACAGGGATCAGTAAAGGCTTCCTACCACCTGAGCTGAACCTTTGAGGAAGCTAGGGATTCTAATAGACAGATGTGAGAATAGAGTATATTCCAAGCACAGTGGATAACCTGTTCAAAGCATGGAGATAGGAGATGAAGTGCCAAGTTTGTGAAAAAGCAAATGGAGCAACTTGACGAGAACACAGAGTGTGCTGGGGAAAGGGAGTCATGAGAATGAGCCCGGAGAGACAGAGAGAAGCCAGCTGGTGAAGGACTTTAAATGCCAGGCTGAGGAGCACTAGAGTCTTAAGAGACAGTGAAGGACCAGATGATTCCTTTCTAACAGTTCATGCAGAATGTTGGGCCTGGTCAATAAGTAGATTAACCAGACTAGAATTGGTGCTTCTGGGACCAGATTGATGATGTAGTCGTAAGGCAACAGTGACAATCCTGCTTGTGCATAGACTGCACTAAATGTACTCCTGCATTCCTATCTAGGAGAGGAAGCTCTGGCTTGAGGTTCAGTCTGGGGCTATAGCTAGATGTGATATACACTGTCTGTAGGCAGTATTGGGAATAGGGTGTCAGCTTCTATGATAACCAAGCCTTGGCAGGAATCTAAGAACAATTGGGAAAAGAGAGAAGTCAGAAGTCAACAAGTATTTATTAAGCATTTACTGTGTGCCAAGTACCGAGGATAGAAAGATGAAACAGGGTCCTTGCTCTCGAGGAGCTAACATTCCAATAGGGGAAATAACATACAAGTAACCACATACACACAAGATATTTATGAGACACATATCACTTTACAAATGGAAGGTTATCTCAGAAGGTGACAGAGGAGGGAGGTGTGGGAAAGGTCTCCTGTAGAAGGTGAGATTTGAGCTGAATCTTAAAAGAAGCTATTAAGTCAGATGAGTTTTGAAGGAAGCCAGGGAAAGAGCAAATGATATTAAGACTGAGCGATTCATGCTGATTTAATATCTTCCCACCAGACTGACAGGCTCTTGCCTGCCTGGGTCAGTGGTCCAGACAGAAATAAGCACTCATTGACTTTCAACCAAGACTTCAGGGATACTTGTTCTGGCTGAGTAAGGACTAAGTTCATTAAATTCCCCCAAGGTTCATTAAACCTGTGACCTATAGCACTCAGTGATTGGGAAGTTCACGCTCAAGAATTAGAAATGGGTAGGTTGTAGGGGACCTGGCCAATAGGGAGTTGAATGGAAAGAGAAAGTTCTATCAAGATGCCTTTGCCCATCAAAGTGGATAGTCCTAGTCGTTTCTTTGAGTTGGGTTGAGGCAATAGGAGTGTGCTGGACTTGATACCCCCAAGCTATGTAGGCTTCCCCATACCACATGAATATAGTGAGAACCTGAGACCTGAATGAAGGTGTAAGAATTCAGGGCAAAAGTGGCCAATGCCATCTCATCCCTTTAATGCTGCTATGTGCATAATTTACATACCTCTATTGTTGTTATTCAAATGTGTCCAACTCTTCATGACCCTATTTTGGGATTTTCTTAGCAAAGATATTGATGTGGTTTGCCATTCTCTTCTCCACTTCATTTTACAGAAGAGGAAAATGAGGCAAACAGGGTTAAGTGATTCTCCCAGGGTCACACAACCAGTAAGTGTCTGAGGTTAGAGTTGAACTCATGAAGATGAATCTTTCTGACTTCAAGTCTGGCACTGTATCTACTGTGCCACCTAGCTGCCCATACCCCAGCTCTATCTGCCAGGGGCATGGTGGAAGTTGAGAAGAATTTTCTCACTGCAACTTAGTTGCCGAGCAAATTGGGAGAGTTTCTGCAGTGAGGAACTGAGGTAGTCAGAAGGATGTTAACCTGGGAGATTCTTTTCTGTTCTGAATGGATGTGGCTATGGACATGACTAAAGATAACCATCCTTGCTTTAAGGAAGAAGCCCTAGCAATGGAAGACAGCTCCAGCAGAGGGCAATAGTGTAGTGGAGAAGGAATCCAGTAGCTGGTGGGAAGAGATTAAGCCAACCTAGATTGTTGAGCCTGAGTATCATTCAGTTGTCCTGCCAAGTTCCTACTCTTCCTGTGAGGGTGAGATGGAGAGAATGGAGGAATAGGGGTTGCTTGAGTCAGGTCGCAATCAAGAAGCCTGGAGGGAGAGAACGAACACACTATCTGTGGGGAAGGGGCAATTGAGAGGCAGACCTATCATATCCAAGAAGGTCAACAAAAATCTAGGCTGAAGTCAAAGCCAGGACATCACAGAAAGTTTCAGAGTACTGACCAATGACAGTTTCTTCACACAGATAACAAGCCTAAGATACCATTTTTATGGCTATGAATCATTAACCACATAGCTCTCTCACTTTGCTCTATATGATAAAGGTACAGACCCAGACAGTAAGAAAATGGACAGGATGATCTCTGCAATTCTTTCCATCTCTGGATTGCCCATAATTTTATGGAGCATAGTATGTATATGTATATATGGATATTCATTATATATGTATGTGTTTATATATGTATGTGTGTGTGTGTATACTGTAGCATTGCAGATCTGTGTCAAGGATTATTAGGAATAGCAGTTCTTATGAGTATTGCTTATAGGGGGAAAATAAGCTTTGTTAATATAGTTAACATTTATTTTTATAGCAGCCATACTTGAGTACTGGTTCCTCTTCTGATAGATACCGTTGAACTTTAAGCTTTTGTCCTTGGAGACAACCAGTCAGAAATTCTTTCCATCCATCCCATACATCTAAGCGAAGTGTTGTTCCTGTGGGTGAGGATGAATAACATTTTATCATCCTCGTCTTTGACTATGATTTGTAGTTCACAAAATTTGCTTGACCAAAATGAAGGTAGTTTGCTATTGTGGTTGTGATGGAATGTGTGTTCCTACCTGGAAAGCAGATCTAGCCTCTGTATTAGTCTGGAGGGATTCTGCTTCCAGCTGAGTCATTCATTTGGAAATGCTACCCTGACTTCAGAGTGTTTCTATTTCCTCACCTATAACATTGATTAAGTTTCCCATACATGCACATGGTCAAAAGACATAAATAGCTTTCAAAAGAAAAAAATTGCATACGATAAACATCTATATGAAAAAAAGTGCTCTTTTGGACCCCTTTTGATCTTGGAGATTAAGAATGCTTGGTAGTATATATACTGCAAAAAAGTGTTACTATAATTATTTTAGTTTATATGAGACCTTTCATTTGACCTAAGACACTATCTTCCATTCTCTCTCTTTTCTTTTTTTTTTTTGCCTTTCCTCTCTCCCTTTTTGCCATTCTGTTATTTCCCTTTTTCCCATTCTTTGTTATTTGCCTTTTCCTCCCCTTGTCAAAAGAAAATGTGCAACCGAGCATATATGTGTAAGCAAGGAGTGGACCCCAGACCATGTGACTGAACCTAACCCTCTTCGTCCTGCTCCACAGTGATCTTGATTTTGGCTTAGCAGAACTTGACTATCTACCAGTCTTCCTTGGCTTCAGACCTAATTTAGATATCATGTGTTCTTGACCTTCCTTCCTATTTGCTGTATTTATCTCCCCATAGTTACTAATCTTGTGTTTCCTGTCCCAGTTTGCTATAACCTGACTCTTGACTCAGATTAGCTCTACCATGGTAGAAAGTTCTCCTGACAAGTATGGTGATTTCATATCTACGAGAGTGTAGTTTCACAATGGTTCTTTAGTAATGCTTTGATTAAACTACTTATCAAAAACTCCCTAATTGGAAATTCAGTTTATTTATTAAAGGGCACCTATTCTCTTGATTTTTTCTAAGATGTTTAATTTCCCTAGAGACAGGCATGAGAAAGCAGAGAGCTTTAACAGCTCACTCTAAATTCAATTATTTCATTTACTGGTACTTAATTATCTACAAACTACTAATTTATAGTGAGATTACACATATTTTGATGCTCTTCCCTTTCTATGTGTAATAACAATTCTGCAAAGGGGTGGAATGACCCAGGCCCACACAGATTGCCTGGGATTTTGAGTTTTCACTCATCTTTTTCCTATGCAAGGAAATATCACACAGTATTGGGAAAGAACTTGAGAGAGACTACAAAGAAGAGGAAAAACTGAAAGGGAATAGAAGCCTAGTGTGTAGCAGCAGCATCAGTGTTATGACTGCCATGCAGTGTGGTCTCTCCCCAAGCCCACAGGCGGAAGGAAAAGCTAAAGTAGTAAATGACAGTTGTAAGACTGTAGCTTCTTTTTTTT
>CM053626.1:35062616-35081334 GCA_028646595.1 Phalanger gymnotis
TGGCCCAGAGTCACGTGCCACCACTGCTTCAGCAAAGAGCTCCAAGGAAGAAGAGGCCAACCCCTGGCTTTTATATCTTTGTCAGCGTCAGGGGTGAGTCACACATGCGACTCACCCACGTGACCTGAAATCATCACAAAGAGGCGGACTTAAAGCCACGTGGTCTAAGAGCCTCTGCTGTCCCAGACATGTAAACTAGGCCCTCCCTGGAGTTAGCCCCACCTTGGGCCCCACCTTAGTTGCTAATCCATACCCATATAGGTTTTACACCTAATAGGGGTTTGGGCCTGGGGCTTAGCATTTAGTAAGACTCAATGAAATACACTGAATTACTCAACAAAAACAAAAGCCAAACTCTTCAAGGGCACTTGTTGAACTAAGTGCTAAGGAGCCCATTTTGCTTACCAACACACTATTCAAGTTCACAGACCCCCTAAAACTGATTAAGTCTATAACCCCAAGTTAAGAACTCCCATCTTATATAATTTCTATTTGTCATGGCTTCTTTTTCTCTACTCTGAACTCACACAGTTTCTAACAGCTGTGAATTTGGGGTATAGGGGTAGGGCAGTAGCAGAATGTTTGTTTGTTTGGGGTAGCCTTCATCATCACTCCTAATGCCATGTTCAGATTCTTCCTTTGCTCATTTTTAATGCACAATCTGCTCTTCCTAAGGAGTAACAAGAACACAAAAGAATTTTTTTTAATGTGTCATCTCTTCCTGGTTGACTTGACTCCAAAGAGAGAAAGTAAAGTCAACAAGGAGAGAGCAATAAAGATATTTTGAAATGGGAGAAGGAAAAAGGCTTTGTACATTAACAATTTTTTTTGTCATAAGCTTAGCAACCATTCAGAAATACAAATAACCAATTATACCTACAAAATAAGTAATTTCATCTCACATAAATCGTATGGAACCTCACTCCACCTTTTAGAAATATTAAGAAAGCACTTAAAAATTATCTTAGTCTGAAGCCTTTGCACTAATCAGAAAGAGAAATCCTTATTACTCTTTAACTATCAATTCTGAATCATTGTCCTGCTCTGCTCTCTCCAAATCAAGTACATGAAACATTCATCCCTGTATGTAATTGAGATGATGACCAAGCAAGAACAATCAGGGGGCCAGGGACCTTTGATTGATCCACTTGAAGGGGTAAGAGTAATGAATCACCTCTTTTTCCATTTCCTGAAGGAACTGGGATATTGATCAAAAGCCAAAGGTATTTTTTGACTACTTCATGACACCATTAGATTGTAAGTTTCTTGAAAGCAGGGACTATTCTTTGTCTTTGTCTTATTGCGTTTATTTATTTATTTTGGTATTCCCATGGCTTAGCATAGTGCCTGGCACATAGTAGGCACTTAGTAAATGTTAGTTGACTGACTGACTGACTGGCCTGTGACCAGCTTCTGGAGAGTCTTTGAAAGGAATGGCCAAGAAGGATTTGTGTGGTTTTAGGAGAATGATTCTCCAGGATTATTCTGGAGTGATCAAAGCACTATTTTCTATTAGGTAAAGTAGAATGTTAACCCTGAACTGTGACATATTGTAGGATTTTCCTTGTTCTTTGTTTAAGAATCCTATAAATATTACTTCAGAAGTATCTGTCAAAGACACATCAGAGGGCACGAGGGGACTCTGCCAGTTTGGACATTTCTCTCCAAGCAGAAAAATGCTTGAGTTTGGAATAATGTCAAATTAATTAAAATTGTTTCAGGCAGGCTCATGCCTGAAACGCAGACCACTGTATTCAAATCCACAGCATTTAGCACCAAGCAAATTAACAGAAAGTGATCAGAAATGTGTTTTCTTTTATTTTTTTATTTATGAATTTATCAAACATCAACTATCATGAATATTTCCATAGAATAGAAAAAGAGGACTGTATATGAAACTACATAACTACTATATGTAGCTTGTTGTTGTGCTTGTTTTTAAGTATAGAATATATTTAATAGGGTTCTGCCAACTCTGCCCTACTTGCCTCTGTCCCTTCTGAACTTAATTCTGTTGAGAAAATGCTACAAAAGTGACTCAAGTTCAGATCGCTGAACCCTAAAAAGGGTTTTTTTTTTTTTTTTTTTTTTTTTAGCAAATTCAAGCCTTTGGGAAAGTAAAGGGAATCACATTGCCATATTCTGCAAGTTTTCTATCTTCTCTGTTTCTTTTCAAGGTTGTTGGAGGTGGCATTACCTTTGGCTTTCTTTTCTTTTTTATATATCATAGCATAAATATTTATTATTACATTTATGCTAAATCACAATCATATACTATTATATAATATATTATAATAAATATAATATTGATATTCATCATGTAGTCAATGGTGCTGTTATATATAGTACTGGCTCTGATAATAGAATGAGAGGAAAAACTAAAGTTGCTATGGCAGCAAAGGGCTTATTGAGAGATCATCAAGCCCAGTAATAGTGAGACAAGACTGTAGCTACTGGATGTTCGGCTCAATGATTGATACCTACAACTTTTTTGGTTTTTACTAAAATTCACTAGTAACTTTTGTTTCCTTTGAAGTTAAATTGCCCATTTAAGTTGATTTCAGAGTATTTCTAGGGAGGCAAAGAGTTGAAAAAAGATCTGTGTGTATAGACCCACATGTGTATGTATATACACACACATGTATCCACACATATGTGTATATATGTATGTACACACATATATGTATATATTTATGTATACATACATACATGTATGTGTCTCTACCTCTACTGGTACATTCAAAATGATTAAGGAAGGGAATTAATGAAAAAAAATGAAACAAAGTGGAATTCTTATAGCATTTTAAAATTGAATTATTACTACTTTTCCATTATAGTACTGTGGCATGGGTGGGTCTGTTTGCCTCAAGTCTCTCCCTACTTCAGTTCATCTTTCATTTAGCTGTCAATAGTGATATTCCCGAAGCTCAGGTCTGACCATATCATTCCTCTGTTCAATAAACTCCATTCTCCCTATCTCTTCTGTCTAGTATTCAGAGCCCTTCATAACCTATGCCCTTTCTTATATTTACAGTCTTCTTATACCTTACACTGCTCTATCCTTCACCCCAACCCATCACCATTTACTCCACGTACTAGTCTCCTTACTGTTCCTCACACAAGACATCCCATCTCCAACCTAGTCATTTTCACTGGCTCTGCCCCATGCTTGGAATGGTCTCCCTCCTCATCTCCACCTAAAGGCTTCCCTAGCTTCCTTCAAAACATCACCTTCGATAAGAAGCTTAACCTGACCTCTCTTAATTCTAGTGCCTTTACTCTGTGGATTATTTCCAGTTTATCCTGTTTTTAACTTGTTTGTACATATTGTTTGCTTGTGGTTGCCTCCATTAGATTGTGGGCTCATTGAAGATGTTCACACTTTTTTTGGTCATAGATTAGGGACACTATACCCAGTAGTAAATGACTATAATAATCTGTTGTTGTTCAGTTATTTTTCAGTCATGTCTGACTCATTGTGACCCTATTTAGAGTTTTCTTGCAGAGATACTAGAGGGGCTTGCCATTTCCTTCTCCAGCTCATTTCGTAGATGAGAAAACTGAGGCAAATAGCATTAAGTGACTTGCCCAGGGTCACACAGCTAGTAAGTGTCTGAGGCTGGATTTGAACTCAGGGAGATGAGTCTTCCACATTCAAGCTCATGCTCTATGCATTATGGTGACACCTAGCTGCCCTCCTTGAGGGTAGGGACTGTCTTTTACTTTTCTTCATATCCCCGACCCTTGGCATAGTTCCTAGCACATAGTAGGTCCTTAATAAATGTTTCTTGACTGACTATAGAACTGTTAGAATGAAAAGAAAAATACAAAAAATTAATGAATGCAAATGACTGTTTTTGGCTCATAGAACTGGAAGGGACCTCAGAAATTACTTAGTCAAGCCCCTCCAGTTTTGTACAAGAGAAAATTGTATCCTAGAGAGGTTAGGGGACTTGTCCAGAGTCACACAGCTAGTAAAATATCAGAAATTATATTCTTTATAATTATTGCAACTTTTCATTTATTTCGATCCATTGAATTTTTCTTCCTTATATGAAAGTGTAAAATAGATGCTATGTTTTCAAGCTATATTGAAAATTGCAGGGAGTGTTTGTTGTAGTTTAGAGGAAGCAGAAAAAAATTAATTACTAGAAGCTGTGCATCATAAATCTAAGTTTGTGCAGCTGTCTCCCTATTCAATGAGAAGGAAAATAGGAGAAATGTTTTTTTTTCTTTTTCAAAAAAGCACCCTAAAAATAGTTTCACAAGAGCCCGGGTTTTCTGACTTGTTTGAAAATATTAATAGTAAAATAGAATAAAACACAATTTATTTAGATGTGACTAGTGATGACTGTAGGAATTGCCAAAGCCCATTTAGTAAGTTATTTAAGATATTTTTTAAAAAAAGAAAATAAGAGCCATCTGCAATTAAACAGATTTATTGACCACCTGCAAGTTGTAAGGAGCCACACTACTCAGTGAGTTAAGTAGCAATATGAAGAAACCACCATCCTTGGCCTTAGGAAGTTTAGTAGGGGAGATAAGTTGGGCACAAATAGCTGTAGCCCAAATTAGAATGTGATAAATGCATGAAAATAAGGTAACTTACCGAATCTCAGGGTTGAGAGAGACCTCAAAGGTCATCTGCTCCGACATATCTTCCATAACAGAGAATCTTCTTCATATACTTGATAAATTGACATCTAGTCTGTGCTTGAAGAACTCCAGTGAGGAGAGCCTGTGGTTTGAATCTCCACAAGGGCTGCTTCTCAGGACTGTGGCTGGGACCGGCTAGAAATAGAAACTGGTCTGAGAAGATAGTGTCTTTTCCAGGGCTCGTGGGCACATCTGCCAATTGGTGGCAATTAGTTGATGGTTGGTGGTGGTGGTGGAGATGGTGGGTCTGCTTTCTAGTAGGATTGCTCTACTCAATGCAGCATCAACTACATTAATCGCAGCATCTGGGCTGGAAGCAGGACTAGCCTCATCAAAGAGGTAGAATTTCAATATTTCAATAACCCTTTGACTGGGGACTAGCAGACAGAGCAAAAAACTCCACCCTGCCCTCCCAAGCCTCCCTTTTTAGAGGGCTCAGATTTTCCAAGGATCTCCTCATTTCCCACCAGCTCTTCTGCTTTGTTTTGACTCAAACATCATCTGCCTTCATGGCACCACACATCCTCTGGTGCCCCCATTCCCTTTTGGCTTCCTATTGTTCTTTGTCTTCTCCCAGTAGATTGTGAACGCCTTGAGGGCAGAGACTATATTTCTTTTTTGTATCCCCAGCTCTTAGCACAGTGCCTGGCACATAGTAAGCACTTATTAAATATTGATTGATTCCTGGCTAGACCTGGGGGTGGGAAAGGTCATAGAAAGAGTATAAGTCATGGAGAATTAGTCAAGGAAAGGGAAAAACCTGGATGTTTCTCTCCTTCCCTTGTTTCCACAACACTATTCCCTGCTGGATCTTCTCCATCTTTCTGAACATTAGTACTTGGTCTCCTGTAGCTCATTTTTTTCCTCCAGTTCTCATATTCTGTGTCAAATGTCTGCTCCTTGTGCCCAAATGAAATAATTCTCTTTCTCCATGGTCCAGATCCATCTCCTTCAGGAAGACTTGACTGAACTTACTCACCAGAAGTCACCCCTTGCCTCTTTTTTGGTTAGTGAACTTTCTCTGGATCTCTCTTCTACCCTTATCATAGTCTACTTTGTATCATAATTGTACAAGTTGTATTTTTTCAATAGATTATAAGTTCCTTAGAGGCAGATTTTTTTTGTCTTGGTACCACCTGAGCTTAGCCTATGCAAATAATAGGTATTTAATAAATGTTTAGAAATTGAATCTAGATAAATTAATAAATTTAGAGGATGATGAACTGTTCAGTTTGCCTGGATCATCATATTTGTCAAAGATGCTGTATGAGACAAAAGTAGGAAGGTAGATTGCAGGCAGATTGTTGGGGCTGGGGAGCACAGAATGCTAGGTTAAGAAGTTGGGATTATATTTGATAAGTAGTAGAGAATTTTGGAGTGAAGTGATCAATTTCCCATTTGTGAAATTGATTAATAATGTAGGCTTTTTGTCAATGAAATCTGGTGCCTTGTGATGTAGTAGAAGTTTTTGAGCAAAGGTTGGATGCCCACATCTTATTTTGCCCCCTTCCCTTAATTGAACATATTCTTCATGCCTTTTACCCTAAGTACAGTTTATGGTTCTCAGTATAGGTGCAAACATTCCTATTTATTATTCTGCTTGTCAGCAAACTTCAATCCCTACTAACAATCAATCAATAAGTATTTATTAGGTGCCCTCTATATGCCAGAGACTGTGGTGGGAGCTGTGGATACAAATGTGAGATGGTCCCTGTTCTCAAAGTGTTTACATTCCACTGGAATAATTTGTTTCAAGACCACTGTCCTATTTTTTTTTTTTTTGAGGCAGTTGGGGTTAAGTGACTTACTAGTCACTTAAGTGACTCAGTGCAGCAGTCATATTTGAACTCAGGTCCTCCTGACTCCAGGGCCAGTGTGCTATTCACTGCACCACCTAGCTGCCCCTTGTTCTATTCTTGATTTGAAATAAAGGTGTGCTACAATATTAAAATCTTATAATAAAGATCATATATGAACACAGCATTCTCCACGAGCAAAACCAACTTACGGATCATGGATATTAGAACTGTGCTGATTAATCATAGTACAATTTATCTGCTTTTAGTGTAGTCTCAAACATGTGAGTTATGCTACGGAACAACATATGTGACATTTGTGTAGCAATTACAAAAATGAACCAGTTCCTGGAGGTCCAATAATTTATTTATCCTTTAGCAAAAACGTATATATAATTCTGTTTGTGACTTTAACAGGGATTACAACCAGCTATGGCATAACAATCTGGATGTGGTTCTGTTATGTCAAAAGGTTATTACCCAGCAGATTACTTTAGCAAAGCAATTTATATCTGAAAAAACCCTATCCCATCTGTTTCGACCATCCAATGTCCATGTTACATAATAGAATGAAGTAGAAATAAGACCACAGCAAAGAGCTTCTGGGCAGTGGAAGAAGTAAGCCAGTACCTTCAGGTCTGCCAGCACAATAAAATATTTATAGCTGGTATGACATTCTGTTTGAAGGCAAGAGGAGACTTGTGTGCTGAGCCGTCAGAGCCTCCCATAGCCTTTGCATTCTGGGTTAGGACCATTGGGAAAGGACCTTGGAAGGAAAGCAAAGGTGTAGTTCAAGTGATTGCAATATTAGACAATAAATAAAAAACATTGAAAGCGGAAGGGGGAAGGGAATAAGCATGTATATTGCACCTACTGTCTGCCAGGCACTGTGTTAAATTTTTTTTTTTTTAACAAATATCTTATTTGTAAGAAGAGTCACATTTAAAATGTCCACTCATTTTACATTAATAAGGCTTTCTATAGGCTGTTCTCCATGTGTGGAAATGGTTTTTCTCTCTACTTCCACCTCTTGGAACCCCAGGCTCCCTCTTGCCAGAAGTCTTTCCCGGTATGAGAGAGAGAGGGAAGACGGTAGGGAAGGAGAAAGGGGGGAAAGAGAAAGGGAAGATGGAGAAAAGGGGGGAGGAGAAGAAAAGGGGGAAAGGGGGAGGGGGAATGAAAGAGAGGAAGAAGGGAGTGCTGACTGAGAGAGAAACAGAGAAGACTGTGGAGGAAGAAAAGGGAGGGAGACAGAAAGGAGGGAGAGAGAGGGAGGGGGAAAGGGAGAGTTTGGAGAGAAAGGGGGATAAGGAGGAAAGGAGAGGGAGAGAAACCCATTTAGTGTGTACATTATTTCTCAAAAGGCAATGTTTACTTTTTCTTCTTAGCACTAATTCTAAGGGGAAAAAAGCCTTGAGAGCCGAGGAAAGCTGGGAAATGTCTTGTGAGGGAGAAGGAAATGTCTTTGGTGACCTTCTTTTCAGAGTCATTTTGCTAACTGGGAAAACGTTGAAAAGAATGAAGAGTTTTGCCAGCAGGGCCAGATAATAAACAATAGCTGAAATTCACGTAGTCCTTTAGTGTTTGTGCGGAACTTTACATACATTATCTCAGTTCTTTTCACCTAGTAAGTTCTTAATATTTATTCATTCATTCACCCACCCATTTCACTTGAGCCTCAACAAAATAACCTTGGGACACGGATGTTATTACTTACTTCCTCCCATTTTAGAGACGAAACTGAAGCTGCCAGGGAAGTAATTTACTAAGAAAGTCAGTGTCTAAGAGGCCATGAATCAAACCTCTCTTCCTCACTCAAAGTCTAGCACTCCAGATGTTTCTGCCAAGCTGCTTCTGTGATGAGACATTGTATGGCAATGGATGAGGTGCCCTGGATATTGAGCCCTGATCCTAGAGTCAGAAGATCTGAGTTCAGATTTGACTTCAAACATTTCCTAGCTGTGTGACCTCGAGCAAGTCACTTAACTGCTGTCTGCCTCAGCTTCTTCATCTATAAAATGAGGAGAATGATAACAGTGCCTACCTCCCAGAGTTGTATAAAACAATAAATTTAAAAAGTGGTATAAAATGAGATGATATTTGTAACGTATTTTAAAACTATTAAAGGGTTATATAAATACTAGCCCTTTATTATTCTTTGAAGGGTCAATGAGACTGCAACAATCCATTTCCTCAGTTTTTCTCCAGGCTCTCATAGACTTACTTCTCTCAAGGGTTTCTTGCTATTTAAAATCACTGATGTCAGACATTAAATTTTAATTTAGAAGTGAAGTAATTTCCCCTTTGGCCTAAGCCATTATGGTTATGAGGAGTTAGTCAGTTGGCTAACAAGCATTTGTTAAATACTTATTATGTGCCATACTTACTATATGCCATACCATACATACTTAATATGTGCTAAACATTGGGGATACTAAGAAAAGCAAAATTATGGTTCCTGCCCTCAAGGAATCTTCATGCTAAAGGGGAGAGAACATGTAAATAACTATACATATAATAAATACTGTAAATTAAAATAATCTCAGGGGGAATGGGGGAAGGGAAAGGGCAAGAGGGGCAAAGACTAGGAAAGACCTCTTCCAAGAGGTAACATTTGAGCTGAGTCTTGAAAGAAGCCAGAAAAAACCAAGAGGAGGGGATGAGGAGAGAGAGCATTTTAGGAATAGAGGACAGAGTCCAAAGGCTTGTAGTTTGGAGTCAGGAGATGACATATATCCCTTTTTCTCCTTTATATAGGAAATGTCACTGACAGTATAAACATTAAGCTATTATCAACCATTGACCATAGGGTTCCTCATTTCTATTGTGGATCTGTCATCATCATCAGATCAAAGCCTTTTAGATAGAAGAAAACATGGGTTTGATGGGAAGAAATGCCAAAAGATACAATAAACACCAAGCAAGAGGGGGAGAAAATGTACAATTAAGAAAACAGAAGCATTATCCAGTGAAATAACAGTTAGACAAAACACGGGATTAGCTAAATTAATGTTTAAGTTACCACTAGGCTGACTGAAAATTATTGAGATCGATCCAATATTGTTTGGAGCTGCCAACTCCAAACAACCGCAGCTTCATTCAATATTGAGCAGGAAAATTAGACCCAAAGTAGCCTGCTGTTTTCCTTACTCTATTCTGAGTCTTTTCCTCCACATTAATAATAGTGTCAGGTAACATTTATATACAGCCTACTATGTGTCAAGCATTTGCTAAGCACTTTACAAATATCTCCTTTGATCGTCACAACAATGCTGCAAGGTAGGTGCTATCATTATCCTCATTTTATAGCTGAAGAAACCGAGGCAAAGAGGTTAACTGACTTGCTTAGGGACAACAGTCAGTGTGCTGGTAAACACTGGACAACTATTGCAGGCAATATATATATGCTATGCTTAATCCGCATTAATTTTTTTTGTTTTTTAAAATTTTTTTTGGGAGGGTGGGAGGTGAGGCAATTGGGGTTAAGTGACTTGCCCAAGGTCATACAGCTAGTAAGTGTCAAGTGTCTGAGGCTAGATTTGAACACAGGTCCTCCTGACTCCAGGGCCAGTGCTCTATTCATTGCACCACCTAGCTGCCCCTTCATTTATTATTAACATTTTGCTCCATCACTTTCTTAAGTCTAGACAATCAGCAAAACAATAACTCAAATCCTGAATTGTAGCATTCACCAATTTCAAAGGTGTAAGAGCTTAAGTTGAAAATTTAACAGTCAGCTCTGTGGGTTCATCTGGCTCCAGTGAAGTCTGCTTTCTCCCTAAATATTTGCATAGTTTTTTTTTTTAAACATGTTTATCTTATGTCCTAGGAATGTCTATTGATCCTTTTCTTCCAGTTTGCCAAGAAAGTGTTCATCTCTCTGTAGCTAGCTTAAAGTGATGGGCTCTATATTTCATTTTGTGGCATTTAAAAAGTTCGAGAGATATAATTTCTGGATAATTAGTCATGTTATTAATAATGCTAGCATTTGAATAAGAGGTCAGTGGCACTTTCAAATGCCAAAGACAATCATGGCTGAGGGCTCCTGGCTTATATGGTCTTGGAAAGGGGGTGTTCCTGAGGGTAGCAATCAACTCTGGTTAACAATTAATGAGAAAATGAATATTACAATGAGGGGTTGGACCTATTCTAATCAACTTTGATTATGTCACTTACCCCCAGCCTTGGGCAATTGTATTGGTAGTTAAGGAGGGCTTTTAGCACTTATTCAATCAAGAGCCCCCTGAAGAGTTTGGCCTTAAATTAGGAGTCCTTGATGACCTCCTTGCCTCAAGGGAAAGCCTAGTTTAGATTTGAGTGACATGTTTGTGACATCAGAAGCTTTTAGGCCAGGTGGGTTTAAGTCCCATTTTTGTGACACTTTTAGGTCACTGGGTGAGTTGCACATGTGACTCACCTTTGACCCTGAACAAGATATATAAACCCGGAGGTAGGCAGCCTCCCTTGAGGCTCTCACTCTCGGAGGAGTGTTGGTGTGAGACTCTGGGCAGCTGCTGTAAGAGGCTCCCAGCTCACCCAGATGTTGATGGTTTCTTGGTAACTGTGAATTGTATTTGGTCTGTTTATAATGTATGTTTGTAATTTATTTGTATTTGCTCTGAAGTTCAGGGTGCTGGCTTTTTCCCTTGAACTAAGTGAATGATATGTTGGATTGCAGTAAGATTGTTAACCCCCTAACATTACTTTCCGTAGTAAAGCAGATCAAAAGCCTCTGTGCTGGCAGCGTTCTTGTTGTTGGGCTCCTGTTGGTCTTTCCCCCCCACAGCAGCTGCTAGCCCAATTGTTCCAACAGCAATCTAGTCAAAGAATTCATCCTACCCAAACCTGAGCAGAGCACAATAGTTTCCCCACCTTGGTGGGGTCGGAACAAGATTGTTAAGAAAGTCTATCCAATCTCAATATTAGCCATGTCTTTCAGAGACTGACCTTTGAAATGAGGACTATAGAAAAAGGAGAAACGCTAGATCTCTTCAAATCATTGTTTATTAATGATCCATTTCTCTCAATTTCTTGTTTTCGGACACTTTGCCAATTTATTATGATGCATTTAATAGCACGTAGGTCAGTGTGCAAGTACGCACACACACACACATTAATTTGAGGAGGGAAGAAAGCATTAGTAACTTTGACCATACATTTAGAGTGGCAAGGCAAGGTGTCTTAGGGACCATCTTCTCCAACACCTTTATTTTATAGATGAGGAAAATGGAGGGGCAGAGGGCTTAAGACAGTTGCCCAGGTTGTAAGTAGCAGAGATGGAATTCAAATCCAGGTCATCTGACTACAAAGCCAGCCTTATTCCACTTGATGAACTGCAGACATCAGGGAAGGCACCGTGGAGAAAAGACACAGACACTAAGGTTTAAAAGCAGATAAGGATCATTAGAGGCAGAGATGAGTAGGAAGTGAATTCTGGGCATTCAGGTTGGATTGTGCAAATACCAGGAGGCTAGAGATGGAATGTCGATTTTGGGAAATGGCTACTAGTTCAGTTTGGCTGAAAAATAATGACCATAGCTAGCATTTATATAGAGCTTTAAGATTTGCAAATTACTTTACAAATGTCATCTCTTTTGATCCTGTAGAGTCTATGAAGGGCAATAAAAGGAAATAAGCCTGGAAAGGTAGAAAAACATTGTATTGACTTGAATTCTTTTGGGAGAAGTTTATATTTTATAGTTAACAGAGAATCACCAAAAGCTTTTGAAAAGGAGAGTGACTTGGTCAGAACTGTGTCTTAGCAGGTTATTTTGGCATCTGTGTGGAGGATGGATTAGAGAGGGGGAAGTCTGGAAGTGAGGAGGTAGGTTAGGAGGCTGTTGTAGTTGATTAAGATAGAGGTGATAAAGTGGTAGCCTAGTAAGTGAAGGAAAAGGGGAGATATTGGTGAAATAGAATACATGAGAATTGACAACATTAGGAGTATGTGTGTGTATGTGTGTTGGGAGGTGGGGAATAAAAGCCAGGGAAGAATCAAGGATGAATCCGATGTTATAAACTAGAAGCGGGGTACCTGGAAAGATGGAAAGCCTTCAGTAAAAAGAGGAATATTTGAATAGGGGGCAGATTTAGGGGGAAAGAGGATGAATTTTCTTTTGGGTATGTAATAGGAACCTGGCCAGTGGGAGGCTCCATCATGCACAGCATGTTATTCTGCCTGCTGCCAGCCCATTTCAAAGAGGGTGGGGAGCCTATTTCTGGGAAAGCGTTATGATATATAATAGAAGGCCCTGTTCCCCAATTTAGAACATGCACAGGTGTTCTGACTGCTTCTGGTCTCATTAATGTGTAAAGAAGCCTTTTGATTGGCTGATGAATGAGAAGTGAGAATGTATTCAGGAGTTACTAATCAGCCAAAGCTTTTCTCTTTCCTCGCTGCCTGCCGTTAAGATAAGGCTCTGGAAACCTTGGTGTGAGGTGAGAGGACTTGGACCTTTAGTTCTCGGCCTGGGCTTCTGAACTGTAGCCAATGAATATGGGCCCCTGTTCTTGCCTCTTTGCATTGACCAGGCTACAACCTTGTAAGCTGGGGAGCCAGAGTCCATGTCAGATTTTGTGGACAGTCCCTGGAGACAATGAGGATCAAAGTCCTAAGCACTTTGTCTAGCCTGGCATAAGGGTGGATCAGAGGCATCCAAGAGAATATAACAGCAAATCCTTGGCTATGTCACATTTTCAATTGAACTTGGTACAGCAGCCACTTTAAATCTGAGCTCGCTTTCTCTAGGGATCAAGGTTGTGTAAAGGAGAGTGTGCCCCCACTTATTGGAGGGAAATATTCATACCTCTGTTCTTGTTATAATTTCTAAAGAAATATCCCGTTGTGATAGCAAATTGAAATAGATTGGTTAATGATACTGGGGCCCTAATCCCTGGTGGTTAAGAGTAGGGGAGAACACACTGGAATGAGTGTTTCATCTGATGACATTAGAGAGAATCACTCTGATCCCCTCAGGGGCACCCGTAGAATCACAAAGGGGGAAATGTAACCTTACTTGGGTAGGGAGAAGGAGGGGACTTGAGAGTGGGAGTTAGGATAAGGATTCTTAGGTTTATAAAGGCAACAGATGAGTTGAGTTTGAGCTGCTGATGGGACATCTAGCAAGCAGGCAGTTGATAGTGTTAGGCTGGTTTGAAGAGAGGTGCTGGGCCTGGATATAGCTGGGTAGTATTTCTTCATGGATTTAAAGGTTGTTATATAGAAGAAGGATTAGATAGATCATTTCTTCCTCCATAGAATTATGGTCAATTATTGCACTGATCACAGTTCTTATTGAATAGATTGTTTTTCTGATTCTGGGTCACTGCTCCCTACATCAGTTCATACAACTTTCTCAAGGTTTCTTGGGAACTGTCCCTTTCATCGTTTCTTATGGTGAAATAATGCTACATTTCATTCATATACTATAACCAGTTCAGCCATTTCTCAATAGATAGGAACTCCTTGAATTTCCAGGTAATTCCTACTATAAGTGAGCTGCTAGATACATTTTTGTACATACTTTTCTCCCTCTTTCTTTGATTTCTTTGCAATATAGATCTAGTAGTGGGATCATTCAGTCAAGAGGGAGGTAAAGTTTAATACCTTTTGAGGCATCGTTCCAAAGCAGTTTCCAGAATGGCAGGAACAATTCACAGCTTGACCAACAGTGAATGTGCCTGTTTTCTTGCAGCCCCTCCAACAACTGTCATTTTCCTTTTTTGTCATCTTTACCACTCTGAAGGGTATGAGGCAGAACCTTGAAGTTGTTTTATACATACTTAAGTTGTCAGTTTTATTCACGTAATTGTGTAAAAGGCTTTCTAATACTGTAGTTTCCTTTTAAAAATTTTGTTCTTTTTCATTTTTGATACTGGTAATTTTTTTTCTTTGCAAAATCAAATTAGCTAGTAGTTAATGTTTTTAAAAAGCTTTTAATATCTCAACGGCTTTCTGCGTATAATTTTGTTAATCTCTCTGATTTTTTCAGGATTTCTAATTTGATGTTTATTGAAGTTTAAAATTTTTTTGGCTAGTTTTCTTTCAGTTGCCCACTCAAATCACTGATCCATTTTTTAAAATGACACATGTTTAGTGATACATTTTCCTCTAAGAATTGCTTTGATGGCATCCCCATAATGTTGGCGTGTTGTCTCATTGTTGCTATTTCCTTTGCTGAAATTATCTGTTGTTTCTATGTTTTGCTCTTTGACCTATATATTCTTAAAAAAGAAGTAATTTAGTTTCCAATTAATTTTTTAGAATTATATATTTTTTAATAAAAAATCTACCTTCTCTCCTCCCCACCAAAACTCTCCTCTCCATTGAGAACAAAAGAAAAACGAAAACCTTTTGCAAATATGGAGTCAGGAAAAAAAAGATTTTCACATTGGCCAAGTCAAAAAAAAAATCTTTCTCATATGTTCTGAGTGTTTCATTTCTCTATTAGGAGGTGGAGCATGTGCATGTTTCATCATTAGTCCCTTACTAAGGGTGGTTAGTCATTACATTGTCATCAGCCCCTAATTCTTTCAAAGTTGTTTGTCTTTACCATGTTTTTTTATTGGATAAATTGTTTTATGGTTCTATTCACTTTACTATGTGTCAGTTCATATAAGTCTTCCTATATTTCTCTGTAACTACCTCCTTCATCATTTCTTACAGCACAATAGTATTATATTGAATGTATATACTATAATGGGTCAGCTGTTTCCCAAATTTATGCCTACCCACTCAGATTCCCACTTTTTCCTACATCACAAAGAACTCTAAATATTTTTGTACATCTTTAATTAGAGTTTGTTGTACTTAGGATTGCTTCCTACCTAAATCTAAATCTACTGTCTCTCTAATTCTCCCTTCCCCCCTTTCCCAACTATTTCCCAATCTATGTGGGTGTTCTTCTCTCCTTTGACCAGTTCAGATGAGGGTGACTATTCAAATGTCAGCTGCTTCCTCCATCCCTTCCTCCTTGTTTGTACCAACTTCAACTAGCACATCCCAATCATGTGGGATAATTTCCCCTAATCCTCCTTTCCCTTCCTCTCATCCTCTCATACCCAGGATAATCCTTTTCCTTTCTTTCTATTCTTCTCTTAAGACCATCAAGACATAATGGAACCACTGCTGGGCCCTTGTCGAATTAGAATCCTTCTATGACCTTTGATGATGCTAAGGTTCAGAAGGGACGTAAATAGCATCTCCCCATTTTAGAATGGAAGTATTTCTTCCTTCTTTAATCCTTTATGACTGTTAATTCGAGTTTACTTTTTTATGTTGCTCTTAACATCTGTATTTGAACTTCAGAGTTTTCTATACACCTATGTTTTTTCATCAAGAATGTCTTGAAATTCTCTATTTTCATTCAGGTCTATTTTTTCCCCTATAGGATCATACTCAGTTTTGCCAGGTTAGTTTTGGTTGTAAGTCTATAAATTTTGCTTTCTGGAATATTGTATTTCAAGTTTCCTTCTTCTTTATAGTGGTAGCTACTAAGTCATGTGTGATCCTGACTATGACTTCTCAGTGCATTCATGCTTCATTTCTGACTGCCTGCCTTTCTTTCTTTGACCTGAAAGCTCTGGGTGTTGTTCTTGGGATTTTTCATTTTGAGGTTTCTATCAGCAGGTGACTGAATTTTATTTCCATTTTGTCTTTTGTTTCTAACAGATCTGGGAAGTTTTCTTTTAAGACTTCTTGAAATATATGTCAGTTCTTTTTCTAGTCATGTCTCTCAGGTGGTCCAATGATTCTAAATTCCCCCCACCCCACCCCGCCATGATCTGTTTCCTAGGTTTGTTGTTTTTGCTATGATACCTTACATTTTCTTCTATTTTTATCCAGTATTCTTGTTTTTAATATTTCATGTTGCTTGTAGAATCATTGGCTTCTATTTGGTCTAATTTTCAGTGCTAGGTAGCACAGTGGATAGAACACTGGGCTTGGAACCAGGAAGACTCATCTTCACAAGTTCAAATGTAGCCTCAGACACTTAATGAGTGACCTTGGGCAAGTCACTTAACCCTGTATGCCTCAGTTTTTCATCTGTAAAGTGAGTTGGAGAAGAAAATGACAAGTATCTTTGCAAGAAAACCCTAATATAGGGTCATGAAAGGTTGGACACAACTGAAGAGTTGGACATTACCGAAGTGACTCAACAACAACAGCAATGAAAATTTTCAGGGAGTTTGTTGCTTTGTCAAGTTGTAACCCAGTTATGCCAAGCTGTTAATTTCCTTTCCAAATCTTCCATAGCTCTCATTTCCTTTCCAAATTTTTCTATAGTGATCATTTTATTTATAAAAGAAACATTTTTACTCTGTGAAATTGATTAATAGTTAAGAATTTTATTAATCACAACAATAGCCATTGTAACCAATTTTTAATGGCTTAGAGCTAGAACTATTTTGTATAGGCCTTGGTAGTGTGGTACTTGATAGAAAACTATGTATGTGACTTTGAGCAATATAATACTGGATAGGAGACTATGTATGTCACTTAGAGTGAAACTACTTCTTGAAGGAGATAAAGAAGATGAATGGGAAATGATTCAACCTGATCATGGGATGTTTTTCTTAGTACTTGGTTTCTTTGATACAAAGGAGTATGGAATTAGTTGGACTTTCCGAAGATATTGACTAACTCAGTGTTCCTGTTACCATTGGCTCTGGAAGACTCCTTTTGCAAGTCAGTGTAATTATGGACCAATCACAGTCTCAGTGTAGTTGGCACCAGTTGACATTATGTAATGAACTTATATCACCAGACTGCATAAAAGGATGTTCTGTATGGGTGAGTCTTTGATCACTGAGGGACCATTGGCCTTAATTATTGGTAATTGCTAGCCTTACCAAAAATAGATTATGCTCAGACTTTTGTGACTCAGTTTCCCTTAATCAAAGATTTATCTTGACAGCTCTTTAAAAAAAAAAACTCCAAATACTCTTAGGTGGGAAGTGATTATAAACAATGTAATATAAGTCTAGTTCATTACCAGATTGGGGGTGTGGAGGTCTTTCATATACTCGAAGACCATTGTTGAATTATCTTTCATCCTTTTCCAAACTATATAATTTCAATTCTTTTCATTTTATAGATCTATTTTTCCCACCTCTCCTTTTTGCTCTCCTTTCAGCCTTACTAATTTGGTTAAGCAGAATAACTTAGATTATGATGATCTTTGTTTTTCTTCTAATTAATGTCATTGAGAAGCAGAGGATAATTAGGCTATCAAAGCAAAACAAGTGGCATGTGGTCTTGTTCACTAGATTATTCCCCATTTGAAGGTAAGATCCTTGAGGTCAGGGACTGACTTTTGCCCTTTTTTTTAATCCCTAGCTCTTAGCACAGTGCCTTATACACAATAGGTATTTAATAAATGCTTATTGATCGATTGTTCATAATTATGTTAAATAATATTTCTAAATGCCAGATTTGGAATGAGAAATGTTGGATACTTTTTCATGTCTTTATTTGATTTGAATAAACTTAAGGAAATTTGCCTCATTTGTGCCTTATATTTTTCTTTCTATAAAGGAGGAAAACCTTATTAGTTTGCTATGAGGGTCACACAAAAAATCATGGATTTAAATGCATAAGTTATTTCGAGGAAAGATAATGACATATCAATAAATCTACAAGTATTCATTAAGCAGCTACCCTATACCAAGCCTGTTTTAGGCTCTGGGGATACAAGTACAAAGAATGAAACAATCCCTACTTGCTTGGGCTTAAATTCTAAAGGAAGACATAAGTAAATATAAAAATCTATGTGGGATAAATACAAAGTTAATAAATACCAACAAAGTCATTAAATATAAGGAAGCATAAGACTGGATTCCTGGCCAAGGGAGAAAAGCAAGGCTAAAACTAGTCCTTGCTGTCCAGGAACTCCCAGTTGAATGGGGGCAAACAACCATGAACAGACAAGATACATGCAAGATAAAGGGGGGTAGTCACAGAAGGAAGATATTAGCATGAAGGGGATCTGGGAAAGGCTTTTTCCAGAAAGTAAGACTTGAAGCCGGGGAAGCCAAAGGCACATTTTAGGAAGGTTTATCTAGGAGGTTTAATGTAGAAGGTGGTGCTTGAGATCCATCTTAAAGGAAGAGAAGGACTCTGAAGAGTGGAAGTAAAGAAGAAGTACATTCTAGGCATGTGGGATGAGAGATGGAGATAGGGAATAGGGTGCTGTGTGTGAGGGATAGAGAGACCAATTTGTCTGGATCTTGGAGTGTGGGAAGCAGAGTCTAACAATGCTAGAAAG
>CM053626.1:35081834-35114288 GCA_028646595.1 Phalanger gymnotis
GGAGGAGGTAATAAAAAACAAACACTTTTGAAAAGGGACAGGGTCAAGGGAGAAAACTGGATAAAGGGGGATAGGTTAGGAAGGAGCAAAATATAATTAGTCTTTCACAACATGAGTATTGTGGAAGGGTTTTACATAATGATATGCATGTGGCCTATGTTGAATTGCTTGCCTTCTTAGGCAGGGTGGGTGGGGAGGGAAAAGAGGAGAGAATTTGGAACTCAAAGTTTTAAAAACAGATGTTCAAAAACAAAAAAAAAAGTTTTTGCACAGAACTAGGAAACAAGATACACAGGCAATGGGACATAGAAATTTATCTTGCCCTACAATAAAGTAAGTGAAAAGGAGATGGGAGGGGAGTGGGGGTGACAGAAAAGAGGGCTGACTGGGGAATGGGGCAACCAGAACATATGCCATGTTGGAGTGGGTGGGAGGGTAGAAATGGGGAGAAAATTCTTAATTCAAACTCTTGTGAAAATCAATGCTGAAAACTTAATATATTAAATAAATTTTGAAAATTTCTTTTTTTTCTTTAAAAAAATATAAAGCATGCTCTGAAATGCAAGCAAATTATAAGAGTGGAGAGGATTTGGGAGCTTTGATCTATGTGGCCATATTATTTATTTCATTTGAATATGACATTTTGTCATCTTTTAAGTAATTAGCCATTCAACTTAGGCAAAGAAGTTACTTGCAAAAAGCATTGTTACCTATGTGCTCATGTACAGGATTAGATCATTAGCTGTAATTTACTCTCCTGAGTGGGGGGTGGCAGTGGTGAATAAGCAGCTTAAAAGTGAATAAAGTACATAAATGTTTCTCATGGGATACAAAGGTGTTGAGCATGTTCTAATAACAAGTTGTAAAAAACTAAGTTAGAATTTTCTGGAGACCAGAGGGGAGAGCTACTCCTCAAACCTTCATTTAAGGAGAGAGCCCAGGCAAGCCATCTCTTCATTTCCCACCAGCTGCCCTTCTTGGGACTTCTCTATTATTTCTGCTCATCATTTTCCCTTCCCACACCCCTTTGGTTTTTCTGTCTTATCTTTCTCCATTGGATTGTACACTCCTTCAAGGAAGAGATTTTCATTTTCATATTTGTATCCCCAGTGCTTAGCACAGTGCCTGGGACATAGTTGGTGTCTAATAAATGTTTATTGACTGATAGAGAAAACGAAACTTTCAAGCAATTTTTTTTAAAAGAATTATAGTCATAAATGTATTTTAAAATATTTTTATGACCCTAAAACAATTTTAAAATTATATTTACAAAATGCGGCACACATATGTGCTAAATAAAATCTTTCAAATATTACCATTAACCCATATAACATAATATTTGTGTAGGATTAGGTCTCTGCTTAAAAAACTCCCAATCAATGTATTGCTTGGATTATGTATCTTAAAGAAAAATATTTCCTTAAGTCTATCAAACATTTTGCTCATAAATCTTTTGAGTCCTCTCTAGGGTGTGAAATACATGACTATATAAAATAAATTAGATTCCAAGTAGATACATTGCAGCTATGCACCCCTACAGAGCAAGATAATCTAATTCTCCCTTTTTATCCATAGAAAATGCTCTGAGGGAAACATTAGAGCACTCATTCACTGTCTGCATAACTGAAATAATTTTACTTCACACTACTGCCATTTTACTGGAGTCTTCTAATGATTAATTAGCTAATATTTGTGAAGTTTATTTAAGGAGATGCACTAAGTGTTGTTACTGTATTTTACATAGACAAAAAGGAATTTCCTAATTCTTAATAAAATCTTAATCTCGTGTGATATGCTGGAAACTCAAACACCTCTGCCCAGTGCTCCAAACATTACTAAATATTATTCCAGCTTTCACAGCTGGGGCTCAGTACTACAGGTATTTATTTACTCTTTTAATATCTCCACTACTAATTCATGCTGTTGGAAGCCAATCTCAGACACTTTCACGAAGAGGGCGGCACACATATATTAGGGCTGTCACTATGCTTTTATGTCCTTGTCAGGGCAGTGAGTCAAGCTGTGATTACGGTAAGAGGGGAAAAAGAAAAAGACGTTTCACGTGCTATTAGGATGCAGGCAGGGAAATGAGAGCCAGGGACCCGAAATCGCAAAGAGAAAGAGGCAAGGGCAGTGAGGGAAATGGTGGGGAGGCAGGCAGAGCTAGAGATCTTTGGTATTCCTGTTTCTTTCTCAATTAACACTTGGAAAAATCTGAGAGTGTAAGAATCTCCTCTCTTACACACCCTTCCACCACTTCATCCCCATTAGAAAGCTGGTATGGTCCCCGTCAACAAGCACTGAAGAGCTATTTAGTACTAGGCATCGTTAAGTGCTGGAGACACAAAGAAAGGCAAAAAGTCTCCACCTCCAAGGAACTCACATTCTAACTCCAGACACTGGATGCAAAAGGAGGCACGAACAGTATGTGGCGTCAAACGTGAGGTCACCTCAGAGTAGGGGGCCCGGGAGACGGCTCGGGTAGAAGCGGGTTTTTGAGTGAGTCTGGAGAGAAGCCAGAAGGTCAAGTGGGAGAAAAGGATGGGGGGGGGCAGAAAAGCATTTGCAATTAGAGAGCTCGCTATCTGCCTAATAGAAAAATAACCTTTCTTCACACTAGTGCCATTTTACTGGACTCTTTTGATTATTAATTAGCTAATATTTAGGAGGCTTATGTTAAATAAGGCACCAAGAGTGGAGGTGGAGGGTCCAATGCGAAGGACCGCAAGGCCAGCGTTGCTGGATTATACAGTGCGATTCTTGGAGAGGGGCCAGGCTCTGAACCGCCATAAAGACCAGAATTTCTATCGGAACCTGAATGGAAAGTCCCTCTAATTAGAGGCGCTCGGAGGGGCCTGTGGCTGGACCTGTAGACCAAATTCAAATCCTGCCTCAGATAACTACTACAGGAGACCCTCACTTAAGCGGTCTGCTTTGGTTTCCCCAAGTGTAAGATGAGAACAGCCCCTACTTCCGAGGCTGTCGTGAGGACCAAAAGAGATACTATTTGTCAGGTGACCGCAGAGTACTGGCACATAGTAGGTGCTTAACTCCTTGGCAGCTGGGGGGCGAGGGTGGATTGCTGTTGCAATAGTCCACGCCGGGATGGATCTGCACCAGGGGCCGTGCCAGCAGTCGATCATCAGTAAATTGTCACACACCAAGTGAAACGGAGGCTAATTCAGGCCCGCGGCCGTAAGGGCTTGGGGCGGGCCACTTCTCCCCCGGGTCAGCGCCGGAAGACACCGAAATAAAGCCTCGGCTCGCAGGCAGGAGGCGGGCAAAGCCGCGGTTTCGGGCGCGCGGAGAAACGCGGGGGCGGAGCCGCGAAGGCAGACGTCTTCGGCCGGAACCCCCGCCTCGGGAGGACGCGGCATCGCCGGAGCGGTCCGCGACGGACCGACACACGGAAGCGCACCCCGGACAAGGCAGGCCTACATCTCCCGGCTTCCGCCGCTGCTGCTGCTGGGGTTCGGGCCCGTGGAGGGGAGCTGGAAAGATGCTTCTGGAGCTGTCCGAGGAGCACCGCGAGCACCTGAGCTTCCTGCCCAAGGTGGACTACGCCGGTGAGTGCGCGCGCGTGCGTGCGGAGGGAGGCGAGCGCCCCGTCCCACCCAGCCAACACTCCCTACATCACTCGCCCCTGCCCAGTGATTGCGCTTGCGCGGCGCCCCCTACCGACCCCAAATGCGCCTGCTTTTTCCCAGCCTCGCGCGCCCCCTACTGATCCCTCACTTTCCGCCAGTGCGCCTGCCCCTTCCCTTTGTGCATCCCGCCGTACTCCCTCAAGCGCCCTTCCCTCACACCCTTTGCACAACTTGCCCCGGTCACTCGCCCACTTCCCTCCAGTTCTTTCGACCACAGCCAACCTCACGCACCCCTCACCCCTTCGTTTCTTTCCTCTGCCCTCGCCCTCCAGTACCAGTGAGCTTTCCCTCTTTTCTGCCCTTCCCTCGGCTTGCGCTTGCGTGCTCCAAACCTCGCGCGCCCCCTATTGGTGGTTTCCCCTCCCTACCTCCCCCGTCCCGTGTTCTCGGTACGCCACGTCTTCTCCGCACTTGCGCGCTCCCAGCGTGGCGCTCCAGGCTCTCTCCGCCCCCTCATCCTCGCGCTAGCGCGCTCCCTCCCAGCCTCGCAGGTCACGCCCTCTCCGCAACGTCTTCCTCGCGTTTGCGCACTCCCTCACAGCCTGCCTCTCCAGGCCCTCTCCCCCCGCCTCGTCACCTTCGCGCTTGCGCGCTCCCAGCCCCGTGCTCCTGGTCTTCTCCGCCCACTCACCGTCGCGCTTGCGCACTCCTTCCCAGCGGCGTGTGCCTGGTGAACCTTCTGCCGTCCGCAGTGTCCTGGTTCTCAGGCCGACTCTCCCTTTTCTTGTCCCTCGCAGTGGTTGCCGAGTTCGGCCGGATTGCCCTGGAGTTCCTGAGGAAAGGGTCCAACCCGAAAGTCTACGAAGGAGCCGCCAGTAAGGAGCGCTTATCGAACAGGGCCCTCCCAGAGGCTGCTGGACCCTTCACGGAGTTAACTTCCTTAAGGAGTTCGTGGTTTCCAGGCCCGAGCTCGGAGGCCCTTGGGAGGAAGCTTGCTAGGCCTCTCCTCCTCCCACCTTACGGGGGGAAACAGGCCCAGAGCGGTGTAGGAGGCACGTGGATTGCGACAGTAACCCCAGAATGAGGGGCCCTGTCTACAAATCCGGAGGTTTCTCAAGGATACCCTTCCCCCCAGACAGGCCTGGCCTACGACCTTGTACACAGCAAGCACTTAATAAGTGCCTGGCGTCAAAGGAGGGTGCAGCCACCTGCCCCCACTCTTCTCTTTAACTGTGGTGCATGTTTATAACCCAACCTTTACATCCCGTGTTACCTTCACGCTGGGGTGCGGGGAGAGGCCTTGGTCTTTTATGGCCTCTTGGGCCCATTTTCCTTGGCCTGTGATTAGTTTGGTTTCAGTTCATAGGTTTCCCAGAATGCCAGGGTCTCCAAGAAAGATTGACTGCAGCATTGTAATTTAGAGCTGGAAGAGACCTGGGACGGGGTTTGGCCCTCATTTAAAACAGGAAGAAACGAAGGCCCAGAAAGTGTGTGACCCAAAGAGCCAGGTGTCCTGCACCTAGGAAGTGCCAGAGCTGGGATTGGAATCATCTCTGGTGACCAGTGTCCTTTCCACAGCTTGTGTGACCTTAGGCAAGTTTCCTCACCTCTGGCCCAGAGAAAGTCCCGGAACAAATTGTACCAGACACTCTATCTCAGATGGCAGGTGGCCTTAAACTTATCTGAAGGAAATGGGAACGGTCAGAAAGGGAAGAGCAGGTTTTTGTCACTTTTAACCTGGCATACATTAAATCACAAGACAGCAACTTGTAGTCTTGTGGTCTTAGGGCAGTTGGCTCTCATCTACAGATGTTAACAAAGCACCTACTGTATGTAAAGCCTGTGCTGGATGTAAGGATACAACAGTGAAAAGTGACATCTCGATCCCTGTAATCCAGAGGCTTTTATATTCCTGATTTGTGTCCCTTCAGCCACACTTTATTAGACACAGAATAACTGATGCCTGCCTTCAGGAGGAGGGCTGTGGGGGGAAAAGTTTGTTCCATTTACGATTGGAAATAGGGCCTTTCGTGAAATTTTAATTTGGTGTAAGTTGTATTAGGGCACCTAGGTGGCACACTGGTTAGAATGCCGTGCCTAGAGCCAGAAAGACTCCTCTTCCTGAGTTCAAAGCCAGCTTCAGAAACTTGCTAGCTCTGTGACTCTGGGCAAGTCACTTAACCCTTTTTGCCTTAGTTTCCTCATCTGTAAAATGAGTTGGAGAAGGAAATGGGCCACTATTCCAGTAGCTTTGCCATGAAAACCAGTCAGACATGACTGCAAAACAGCTGAAAGTTGTGTTGGATCAGAGGAAATACAGCTGTGTGGTTGGCAGGGGAACATTTTGAGAAGGAAGACTTGGGCGATGGGATTTGGGACTAGAAGAGACCTTATTGGGCCCTCCTAGTCTTGATTGATGAGGACATTAGCTTTTTGACTAGTTCATTAGTTTTAATTAGGTTCGTATCCTATTCTTTTAGACACCAGTTGTGTGGCCATGAGCTTTACTTCTCTGAGACTGGTTTTGCCCTGTTTTCTCAGATGTGCCTAACTCATAGTTACTGTAAAACTCAAATGTGATAATCATTCCTTTTTTTAAATAAGCATTTACCAAATACTAACTGTGCCAGGCACTCTGCCAGGTGAGGGGGATACAAAGGGAAAAACCTAAAATTATTTATGGGCCTGGAGAGGGGTATCAGGACAGGCCTTGTCCGGGAGGTGTCACTTGAGTTGAATCTTGAATTCCCTCCAGATGAGGGGTTCTGAGATCCAGAGGTGAGGAGGGAATGCATCTTGGGCATGGAAGCAAGACATGGTGTGTCACAGAGGAGGAGGAGGAGAATCATAGTGAATAGGAGGTAGAGTAGTGTTCAGTGAGGCTGGGTAGGACTTTGAAGAGCTAAACAGAAGAGTTTATACCTTATCCTAGAGGGAGTAGAAAGCAATCAGAGTTGATTAAATGGAAGAATGACTGATCAGATCTGTCTTTAAAGAAACTCACATAGCTGTATATGAAATGAGACTGGAGTAGGGAGAGACTTGAGGCAGGGATACTAATTAAGAGACTGGTAAAATAATTTAGTCAAGAGGTAATGATGCTAAGCTAAAGTGGCAGTTAGGAGTAAAGAGTAAAGAGAAAGGGTTAGTTCTGAGAGAGAAGGTAGAAACAACAAGGTTTGGCAACTGATTGGATTTAGGGGGTAAAGGAAAATGAGTTGATAATGCTGAGGCTGTAAACCTACAAGACTGAAATTATAATGGTACCTTTGGCAGAAATAGGATCTTTGAGGGAGGGAAAAGTTTAAGGGGAAAGTATTGGACTTGTTAAGTTTAAAACATGTCTGGGACATTCAGTTTGAAGTGTCCAATAGGTAATTGGTGGTTCAGGACTGAATTTCAGGGCAAAGATTGGGTCTGAATAGATATATCCATTAGTCATCTGCATCTGCAAAGAAATAATAGTTAAAACCCATGGGAGCTGATAATATTATCCAGAGAGTATAGTGGGAGAAGGAAAGAGGGTCTAGGTCAGAACTTCAGGGAGCACCACATTTAGAGGATGTGATATGCACAAAGACCTAATGAAGACTGAAAATGAACAGTCATTGAGGGAGGAGGCAAACCAGGAGAGTCGTGTCACAAAACCTGGAGAGGGGAGAGTACCCATTAAAAAAGAAGCGAGCAGCAGTGCCAGGTGCAGCAGACAGGCCGAGAAGGATGACTGCTAAAAAAAAGATCATTGGTAACTTTGGAGAGAGCAGTTTTAGTTGAATGATGACACTGAAAGTCCAATTACAAAGGGTTTAGAAGCGAGAGAAGAGTATGTGTGTTGAGGGCTTTTTCAGGGAATTTAGCTATTCAAAAAGCAGGGGAGATACAGGATGTTAGTCTGAGAGGATGGTCAGGTTTATTGACAGTGTTTTAAGCATTGGGAAGACAGGCAGCTGAAAGGTAAGGGAGAATAGGGAAAGGTTCATGAAAGACGGACAATTGAGATTGAAGTCTGCTGGAGAAGATGGGATAAAGTACTAACATTTATACTACATATCACTCTAAGGTCCTTTACAAATAGCACTTTTTCTTCACAACAACCTTAGGAGATAAGGGATACTATTATTCCCATTTTATAGATGGGGAAACTAAGGCTGAGAGAGGTTAAGTGATTTACCCAGGGTCACATAGCTGGAGCAGGGTTAGAACTCTGGTCTTTCTGACTCCATGTGTGTATTTAGACAGTTTTGCCTTTGCTGGGAGAAGGGCCACCTCTGTCAGAAACTGGGAGAAAGGAGGAGAGTGGAGGACGACACTTAAGTTGTTTTGAGATGAAGAGAGGAGGAATTCACATTAAATGGTCTCAGTTTTCTCTGTGAAGTAAGAGGTGCTTAGCTGAGAAGGAGGAAGCAAGAAATGTGGGAGGCTTGAGGGGGAGGAAGAGGTTTAGAATAGCTTCTTTGGAGAGTAAGATAAGGAATCCATTTAGAAGGAAAAAAAAAAAGATTGTCTTGTTGCAGTGAGGACCCAGTTGAGTTTAGTTAATGTGCATTTAGAGTGTGCTCTCTGGGCATGGCTGTGAGACTCTCCAGCAGGATCCAGCAGCTTGTAATGGTGGGTAGTAATTCAGCAATGAGAGTTGGCAAGAGAAGAATGTAAGTCAGCGGTGAGAGATTCAGGAGCCAGGGACGGTGTAATAGTTCACTCACTGTTTGGGTTGATGTTGGAGGAGGAAAGTGAAGTCCGTGCTTAGGGATGAGAGGTGTGGAAGGCAAGGAACTAGTTCAGGAGGGTGGGAGAGGATTATAGGTTACAGTCAGATAAAGGGAATGTGAATGTTTCTAGTTAGGAAGTAGAACATTTTTCAGTAATGTTGAAATCAGTGCGTGACCTTCTCCCTGTGCATGACCGAGTTAGGGTGAAGGGGGAGATGGGATTCGTGGGATTTAAAGTCTGAGGAATTAGGAAGTTAGAGGGTTCGACATGATCAAGTGCGTACTTTTAAGTTCTGTGGTAGAAGGGCAACATTTGGGCAGGAGAGGGAGATGGAAAGCCAAGTGCTGAACTCCTTGAGAACAGAAGGAGAATAAGGAAGGAGGGGTTATATAATAAGCTGCTATCATGTGGATTGGATGGAAAACTGGCATGAGTGGACTTCACTGGAGCAAAGGTTGATGAGTGATGGAGTTAGACAGGAGAGTCTGGAAGTGACAGTGAGGCTCAAGGGATGGTCCTCCTCCTCCTCCAGGACCACTGCTCGAGGAGGTGTGACAGAAGGTACAGCTAGTATGGATTAAGAAGCTGTGTGGAGGAAAGATTGGAGAGGGGGTAGGCTTGGAGCAGGAGGCCACTTCAGTAGATCTGGCAAGAGGTGATGAGGGCCTGAACTAGAGAGGATAGGATGCATGTGAGAGATGGCTTAGAGGTAGATTTTACAGGAAGATTTGAAGGGGGAGGCCCAAGTGACTGGAAGGATGGTGTTGCCCTACATAGTGGTAAGAGGAGGAAAGGATGAGGGGAGGGGGTGGGGTGAAGGCTTGTTGGGCCACATTGAATTTGAGAGAGGAACATGTAGTTGGAAATGTACAGTTAGTAATACAGACTGGAGCTATGAGAAGAGGTGAGGACTGGATACTTAGAGAGGGGAGCATGTGGTAGCTGATGAGGTCACCAAGAGAGGGGGTTGAGAGAAAGAGGATAGGGCCTAGGATGAGGCCTTGGCAGTGCACTCATAGTTAAGAGGGCATGATATGGGCAGTGATCCAGGAAAGGAGCAGTTGGGCAGGTAAGAAGAGGACCAAGAGAGAACACTCAAAAAAGAAAAATAACCACGGAGAAGGGGGTGTGGATCAGCAGTATCATATGTTGCTGAAAGTTCAAGAAGCATAAAGATTTAGCTGTTGAAAGATTATTGGCAACTTTGAGGGAGTAGCTTTGAGTGATAATGTAGGAACCAGGATTGCAGTGATTTGAAGAGTTAAGAGAATGGAGCCACCTAGAATTGGCTTTGTAAAAGCCTGTATAATTTATAGTTTTCATCATAATTGAAGTGAGTGTAAAATTTAGGGCCTTGAATAATTATATGACTTAAAATTAGAAGGTAGAATGACCTTGTAAAAGGGAATATTTTACAGGAAAATAACCTACTGCATTGTGGTTGCCTTTTGTTCTGCCCTCAGGAAAACTCAATGTTAGTAGTAACACAGTCCAGCATGGAGTTGAGGGACTGACCTACCTCCTCACTGAAAGCTCCAAACTCATGGTAAGGCTGAGTTGGGAAGGTGGAGAACCATTTCTACTTCATTTTGTTGAAGTGGTAAGCAACTTCCTGTCTTGTGTATAATATTCCCTTCAAGCATTTGTAAAAGTTGGAGAGGTAGATTTGTGACTGGTAAGTAGTGGAACTATGCAAAGAAATGTCTGAATCCTAATAGAGAAGCTTGTTATGGTGGAACACCTTATCAACCCCATTGAAGAACGGTGTGGTTCTGGCATGTTTTTCAAGTGCTTTGGGGGAAAGTGTTGGCTTATTTTCTTTCTAAGTTAATAATATGTGAAACAGTAGAGAGAACTTTTCATTGTGGGACATCTCATGGGTATCAGTAGAATTCTTTCCTCTTCATTCCAAAAATTCAAGAAGCACTTTAAGTTTTGTAGGGATGGTCAGGAATTGTGATTATTAGTTGGATTTTTGATTGAACACAGAATAATACTTTCTTAAACAAAAAAGAGCTGGAGAGGTTGTATCTACTGTATTTTCATGTTTAATATATACTAATTGTTTGTCACTGTATAATACTTCCCCTGTATTCTTCCAGATTTCTGAACTGGATTTCCAAGATTCTGTGCTTGTTTTGGGATTCAGTGAAGACTTGAATAAATTGTTGCTTCAGCTTTATCTTGACAACAGAAAGGAAATCAGAACGATTCTGAGTGAGTTGGCACCAGTGTTCCCCAGTTACCACAATCTTGAGTGGAGATTAGATGTACAGGTATGGAACATTTATGATATGTTGGAGATTTAGCTATTATCCTAGGCTCATCTTCCTTTGCTTCATTCTTTAAATATCTTTACCATATTTATTTTGTAACAATAGTGTGTTTTGTCATGTTTATTTTGAGGCTAATTTGTAAATAATTAATTGGTAAATAATTCATTTTTGGTAAGCATCTTTTTGTATTCAAATAAGGAAAATTGATGAACATGAAACAAGGTAATTGCAAAGATTTTTAAGGTGAATTTTTAAAAAAAAATTACGGCAGTCTAAAAGTTGTTTTGAAGACAGTTGGAAGTATTTATTAGAGGTAAAACTTTAATCAATAGGATATTTATTTTATAGTACCAGTCCAAAAAAGCCTGAATAATTAAGTGTTAATTGTTTGATTCATAGACTGGAAGTTCAAAGGAGTACTCCTTTGTAATGCTATGTATTTTATGCATTAAGAGCATTATTCTGATGTGGGCCTGGTGGCTTGTAACTGTAATCCTAGCTTCTAGAGAAGCTGAGGCTGACAGATCTCTTGAGCTCAGAAGTTCTGAGTTTCAATGGGCTGTGCAGACTGGGGAGGCTGCATAAAGCACAGGGCTTGGAGTCAGGAAGACCTGAGTTTAAGTCAAGGCTCAGACGCTTACTTGGTATGTGACCCTGAGCAAATCACTTAACCTTTTTTGCGTTAATCTGACTAGAGATGGAAATGGCAAATCACTCCAGTATCTTTGTCAACAACACCCTACAGACAGTATCAAAGTGCTCTGGTCCACAGGGTCAAAGAATTGGACACGACTGAGTGACTGAATGCAGATTGGAAGCCCCTGGGAGCAGGAGGACCAGTGGGTTGTTTTAGGAGGGGCAAACCAGCCTTGGCTGAACAAGAGCAGGTCAAAGCTTCCTTGTCTATTAGTAGTGGGATCTAACCCGTGACTAGCCTCTGCATTTCCAACCTGGACAAGATGGAGAAATCTAATCTTAAAACAAAAAGAAAACCATTATTCTGAGAACAGGGTCTATAAGTTTCACCAGATTGCCGGTTAAGAACCACCGAGTCAGAGCGGAGTAAGTCCATCCAGAAGAGTTGTTGTAGATAACAGCTGGGTCCTCGGGATGAGAAAGATGTGAAGAAGGCTATGGTTGGGGATGGCTCATTTGACAGGAGGGCACAGAAGGGAGCAAGTGAAGAGAGATTAGAAGCCCAGGGAAGTATCCAGAGGCTGTGCAGGAATGTAAATGAGGCCTGCATCATCCCTTTCCACCTCTCAGAGTCTGCTTTTGGGTTAGAGACAGTGGGAATTGGGAAGAAGTGACAGCTGAACCTGATTGATGCCTGAACTCCAGAGGTGGAGGAGAGGGAACATAGTCTGGTTTTTCTAGCGTGATGGAGAGGGAAATGCATTCAGATGCATTCAGTCAAGGAAAAGGCAAAGTCCTCCGGCCCCAGAGTAGCAGGTGGCAGGGGTCACAGCTTTAGCTCCTGGGATGGAGAGAGCAATGTTAAATAGAGGATTTGGGGTTCAGGTAGAAGGTCTGGCGGGGGGGAAGCTTTTGGCCTGATAATGCCATTTTTTTATAGCATTGAGTCCTTAAGTCATCTAATTCTGTAGATAAATGTCATGATAGAGTGGAAGGAGCATAATTCTGGGAGTCAGGACCTGGGTGTCAATTTTTGCTCTGTTCTTTCACAGTCTGACCCTGGATGTGTCCTCCTACTTATTGGAGACTCTCTTTGAATGTCAGGTTGAGAGGGTTGGACCAAATCTTTACTAAAGGTCCCTTTCAGCTCAAATCACATGACCTCTAAATTTCAGCTTTTATTTCAAACCTTGATTTTTCATTTAAATGGAATCGTGGAAACATGCACCATTAAGCAAATTTATAACTTAATAACAGAGTCATGTCTCTCTTCAACAAAATGATCTTTCTTTTCTTTATTTCTCTCCTTTGCACAGAATAAAAGTAGCTTCTTTTGAGTATTTTTGTAAAAAGTGATTGATAAATGAATATGCCTTTATTAGCAGCCAGCATAACAACTCCAATCAGTCAGCAAGTAGTTAGGGAGCATTTGCTATATGCCTCCCTGCAGGCCACATGTTGACTTAGAAAACCTCAAATTAACGTTATTTTTCTTGTATTTTAATTTATTTTGTTAAACATTTCCCAGTTAAATTTTATTCTTGTTGAAGCAATGCTGGGGACTTCTGTGGGCAGTGAATTTGGCACCTTTGCTGTGGTGGACAGAGAACTAGCCTCAGCCAGGACGACCTAGGTTTAAGCCTTGCCTGTGACTCATACTGCCAGACTGACCCTGAACAAATCGCTGAGTGTTCTAGGGGGATCTCTAAGACAGAGTTGTGGAGAAAATGCTGATCTGCATTGGGAGAGGGTCTTAAGGTCTAGTCTCTATCCCTGTCCTATGGGCTAGGCACTGTTTGAGGTGCCAGGTCTACAAAGACAAAAATTAAAAAGTTTCCGAAATGGAGATAGATGCATGGCTGATTAAGTAAGACCCAATTCTAAATTGTGTAAGATGAGGATTATTGCAGTTCAAAATTGAAAATCTGTTGTACTGGTTTTTATTTTTTAATGTTAAAAATGCTTCAAAGAGATAACTGAATTTTTCTTGAGATTTGAGCTAAAATGGATTCTTCCACTGAAGTAGAAGGAAATGTGTTAGATGAAGAGACCAAATGGGTCAAAAGACTAGTAACAAGATACAGAGCCTTTCATTTCTAAGTAACTGACTTGACTCCACTGAAGTTGGTAATGAGTAAACTTTTACTATTTAATTAATGTGCAGTAGCTTATGTGGAACGAGGTAATGGTCAGCCTAGTTTCTAGTGGAAAGAAGCCCAGAATAAATCAAGAGTACAATTTATGCCCTTGTTAATAACAGTAAATTGAATGTTTCAGACTGAAATTCCCTGTTAACTTCAGGGGTGGTCAGCATTAGACAGCCTAAGAACATATTACTCTTGTTCAAATTAACTCTGTCCTGTGTCTGTGGTTAAATAGAGAACTTAGTACTCCAGGGCTTTTAATGTGTGCTATCTTTCATAAACTTAACCTAAAAAGAATTAGTGTCAAATAAGATTATCTTCTATTTATATCCCTTATCAGGTTGCCTTACCTCTTCCACCTTGATGTATATAGCTTTCCAAATGTAAATACATTTCTAAAGTTGGCCTTGATGCATGTAATTTATTTAAAAAATTTTCAAATTATGAGAAAGCATTGTAGGGCAGAGCAAAATAATTTTTCCTTTTAAAAAAACAAGGTCAACTTGTGCTATTAACAATAATCTTTGCTGTTTTCTTGTGTCCTACAAGTATGGATATGAAAGGTACAATAACATGTTTTATTTGACTCTGAAAGTTTTCCAAAGGAAGTAATGAGACAGTATGATATAGAAGGGCCATTGGTACGTGGGGTCAAATCTTAGATTGGTTGTTTCTTATCTGTGTGATCTTTGAAAGTCACCTTGTCTCTTGGGGCTTCACTTTTTCTGCTTTGGAAGTTTACGCAAATGATCTTTGAGTTCTTCACTAGCGTTAAATCTTATGGTCACTAAGAACAGGTTGGTACATACCCACTCAGTCAAAATTTTCCAACCAATTCACATCTTGGTGGCTGTTGTATACTAGCCCCCAGGTCACTCTCTTTTCTCAAAGAGTTTAGCACCTGGCTCACTATCTTTCTCGCCTCAACTTCTTCATGTTGATGATGCTCCCTCAAGCTCCCTAAACTCCAAATTCTATAGGCTTCTTAAATCTCATGATCTGTTTCATTCTGTCTCAGCCACACTTAGAAACTGAGACATACCAGATCTCACCATTACCCATAAATGTACCACTTTCTTGGTTAGAAACCCTGCTATTCCTGTGTCAGAAAATGACCTCTTAGTCCATCTCTTCTCATGCCTCACCCCTCCTAAACCTGTTCTTCACCATCATTGAGACGTCTAATTGTCCTGCCCCGAAGTACTTTTTTATGGCATTGCCCCTGCTCCAACTTCACTTTCCTCCCTTTCTGATCTGAGCCCTCTAGTTAGTCATTTCCATTCTAGACTGAACTCTGCTCAGGAAATCCCTGCCCCTTTGTCCTTCTCCTCATAATCTCTTGCCATATTTCAGCCCTGGATTACTGTCACCACTGTGTGCCTCCTCTGATCCTGCTAACAAGCTACTGAATGGAGCCAGAGGAAGTCTTAAAACCGTGCTGACTGGGAATATTCTAAATTCATATGAGCCAAAATCAACTGGACCTTCACAACAGCATGGCAGTCCTTTTATTCTTCCCTAATTGGTTCCCTAGTTCACACTCCACAGAAGCTATTCAAAACCTTCTCTTCCTTTCTCAAGCCCCTCATACCTCTTCTCCTCTCCTCTCTCGTAGAGGAGGGTGTTGTTTTACAGAGAATATTGAGACCATTTGTCTCAGCTCCTACTTCTCCTATTCCCTCTATCTTAAAACCCCCTAACATCATTCTCCATTCTTTCCCTTTCTCTGGTCTCTGATAAGGGGCCTTTCTTGCACAGATAGCTCTTCTATATATGTATTTGACCCCATCCCCATCTTCTCTGCCAGATTGCATCCTCAGTCATCCCTACTCTCAGATCTTCGTCCTCTTTCCTTTTTTGTTTCCTTCCCTACAGCCTTCAATCATGCCCAAGTCTCACCTGTCCTTTAAAAACTTTCACTAGATCCTGTCATCCACTCAAGCCGATAGCTTCTTTCTTTCCTCTTTCTTGAGCAAACTCCTTGAAAAAATTGTCTGTGCCCACTTCTACTTCTTCCACTTTCTGTCTTCTCACTCTTCAACCTTTTATATTCTGGCTTCCGGTCTCCTCACTCATCTGAATTGCCTCTCTCCAAAAATTGCCACATCTTTTTGGTCTTTTCTAAGTTCTTGTCCTTCCCAGTCAGTCTGCTGCATTTGGCGTTGCTGGCCACTCTCTCCTCCTAAATTTCTAGGTTTTCGTAATGCTACTGCTCCTGGTTGTCCTCCTTTGCAGTCCCCATTGCTGGTTTATCATTCATATCACGTCCCATAACTGTGGTGTTTCCCAAGATTCTATCATAGACCCTCCTTTCTTTCTGCATTCTCTCAGTAACCTCAGTTCCATTAGTCTAACTATCACTTTGATGCAAACATGTCATAGAGCTATTTATCTAGTCCCAGGATCTCCCCTGAGCTTCAGCCCCCCATCACCTCTTGGGTACACCATCTAAACTCAACTGGTCCAACACATAACTTATCTTCTTTCCCACCTCCCAACCCTGCCCCACTCACAGACTTCCTTATTTCTGTCAAAGCTGTCACCATTCTTCCAGCCTCCCAAGTTCATCGTCTCAGTATCATCCTTTACTCTTCATTGTCCCTCACACCACATATGCAGAAATTTGCCAATTCTTTTTGTTTCTACGTCTTCCACGTCTCTTACTGCTAACTCCCCACATAGCTCTCACTTTAATCCAAGGCCTCTGGCCTTGATAGAATTTTGTTAATTAGCTCCAAGAAAGAAAGAATTATGTTGGGAGATATGTGTATGGTTAGAGATAGGACAGAAAGTGAATGGAAACGGAGGAAGTAAAATTAAATTACCTGATTCATGGAACCATATAAAATACATTGGATCTCTGGCTTTTAAATTTTGATAAAAACTCAGGAAAATTATTTTATAAAACATCGTGTGCAGAGTTAGTAATATTTTAATTTAATAACCTTTTATATATGCCATGGTTAGTCATATAGTTAAAGTGTAAAGTGTTACACTTTTGAACATTGCCAGTATGGGAATGTGATATTGCTTGACTATGCATATTTGTTATTAGACTTTTGTTTTTCTTTTCTTTTTGGGGGTGGGTAGGGAGGGAGGGATCGGAGATAGAAAAAATAATGCTTGATTATTAAAAAAAATTGATTAAAAAATTAAGAAGTCGTCTGCCTATGGAATTCAACTCAGGTTTCTCTAGCTAGGTATCCTGGGAATTCCCAAATCTTCAGTGTCTCTTCAGTACCTACTGAACAAAATCCAAACTCTTTCCTTATAAATCTACTTTTAGCCAACTTAAACCTCTTGCCAGCTCTTGAGTGCCTAAAATAGTACTCTCAAATCATCTTCACTAACTCCATGTTACACGGTCATTACTATATTTATTGCATACTTATTATGAGTAGGAACTGTGCTAAGAGCTGGGGATGCAAGAAGATGGTGTGGGATATAGCACCTGCCCTCTAAGTATTAGCAAACTATTCGAAGAGAGGAGAAGCATAAAAATATGATAATACTAGACATGGTGTATTCTGAAAGAATTAGAAACTGTCACTAGCTAAAAGAAGTTGGGATTTGTAAGTCACCTGGCTTAATTCCTCTCATTTTAGGGTTTAGAGAGCTGAGGCTCTAAGAGCTTGTGCCAAGCCTCAGACTGTTTTTGACTACTTTAGCATAAAAATTTTATCAAGTGTGTAAGTCGTACTGTAGATTAGGACCAGTAACTAAAGGAAGATGGTACCAAAGTGGCTTAAGAATTATTAGAGGGAGAGAAAAAGAGAAAAGTAACGATTATGTGTCTTCTAGGGAAGAGATAGAAAAATTAAAAAGCAAATTAGAAGTTGTAAGTAGTTTAATAATTTATAATGATGAAACTTAAGTCACCAAGAAAAGTGATGTTCTTAAGAATAAAAGCAAATGAGTAATACATTTCTTTGGAGAAAAAGCTGGTTAAAATGTGATACTTTTGAAGAAAGAGACTTCAGTTGCCTGGAAATTTCCCTTACATCAAAAATCAGCTTTGCATGTACAAAGTGAGGTAAGCATTGCTAGATAGCCTACCTAGATCTAGCCAGTCTGATGGATTTCAAACTCCTTAAGCGTCAGTGGTGTGACATGGCCACCAAGAATGCTAGTGTGATTTTAGCCTGTGTTAAGAGAGGCAAAGTGTCTAGGAGGAAGGAGATGATAGAACTTTAGTGCTCTTCTCTGGCCACACTGCAGTTTAGGAAGACACTGATAAGCGAGACAAGGGTCCTCCAGAGGATAGCGGATGGGCAAGGGCCTTGCATTCATGCCATGAGATAATTGTTTGAAGAAATAGAGAGGGAAGGTCTTTGTTCTGGATAAGATTCATGGGGGACATGATAGTTTTTTTCAGGTATCTGAAGAGCTGGGAAGAGAAAGAAAGATTAGACTCGTCAGCCTCAGAAGACCGAACTAGGAGCAACTGATTGAGGGTTTAAAAGAGGCAAATTTAGGCAGTTAGCACTATCCATTCACTAATAGAATGGTCCTCCTCAGCTCAGGCACAGTGGAGGCCTCTCCTATAGGTTGTGTTGTAGAGCAGAGGCATCAGATACTTGGCCAAAAAGCTGTTGGCCAGTATCTTTTTGTGTAGTCCAGTGGCCCCATTTTTAGATGAGTTCGACACCACTGGTGTAGTGGAGGCCTTTTTTCAGGTAATATTTGAACTTAGATGACCTCTAATCTAAGATCTCTAATAACTGAAATAATTTCTGTCTCTGCTTGAAGACCTTGAAAGCTAAAGAATCCTCAGGGTCATTTGAGGTCCCATTCCAACATTTTATCTGCTAGACAGTTGATTTTTTTATGTCCAACTAAAACTTTATCTGTTTTGGTTTAAGCCAATTTCCCTTTGTTTAGTTCTGTACAAAAATGGAAAAAGAGAATGAATCGACATATCCCTCATTAAACAAACAACCTTTCATACATTTGAAGGACAATATTGTTGCCTCTTACTCTCCTTTTCCTAGACTAAACCCTCCAGTTCATTTAATTTTCTCTTTAGATTGAATTTTTTTATTCCTTTACTCATTTTTGGTCTGTATTGTAGTAGTACTTTCTAGACTAAGAGTTGTTGGTAGGATCAAATAATGTATTTTAAAATGTTGGTTTTAAGTACTTGGGAGTTAAAAGATTTCTACATGTTTTCTTGTGTATATTTTGCCTTCATTTTAATGTGTATGAATGTTTAATTCTGCTTCCCTTTCATTTCAATGTCTAGCTTGCTAGCAGATGTCTAAGACAACAGATTAAACCAGCCATGACTCTAAAGCTACATCTAAGTCAGGATGGAGAGCATAGCAGCCAAATTTTGCAGACTGACCCAGCTACCTTGCTCCACTTGATTCAGCAACTGGAACAAGCGTTAGGAGAAATGAAAACAAACCACTGCAGGAGAATTGTTCGAAATATCAAATAGTATTGGATTTGTGTTGTAAATCTGTTCAAATGATTTATAAAGCAATGTTAAAGAACAAGCATTGGTTGGAATTCCTTTTTCTTGTAATTAAGAGGGTTAAACATCTGAATTAGATGGACTTTGTTTTCCTCTGCCATAACACTGATGCATTAATTAGAAACTAAAGTCCCTTTCATGGGGCTTCCTATGCCTTCCTTTTTAATGGTATAAAATGAATTTTGTTTTATGTAAATACATATGTATGTATGATGACAGGTCAGCTGGAAATGAATTTGTATTCATGGTTTTTGTACATATTAATGTCTTTTAGGGTATCTTTTGAACTTACTGTTTTGCATTATTTTCTTTATGCCCTAATATCTAAAAATAGTATTTGAATTATATCTAAAATAAAAATATGTGATACCTTAATTATTCAAAATTAAAGTTTTCTTTTAAAGTAACTCATAATGCTAACTCGAGATATAAAGTTTTCAGAATATTGTAGATTAATGAAAGTTCCTATGTTGTTCCTATAGAAGGGTGATCCTACCTTCCCTTGTTTCCAGCACATTTGTAAAATGAAAATAGCTTTGCTTTATAGCATCATTATGACTGAAGTCATTATGTATCATTTGTTATACTTCAGATTCTTCCAAGTACTTAGAAATACCTTAAACATGTATGAAGCTTCATTATAATGGAAAGAAGACTCCATTTGGGGCCAGAAAAACTTGTCTGGATTCAAGTCCTAGCTCTGACATTTAATAGCAATTAGGAAAAGTGACCTTGGGCAAGTCATGTGTCTCTGAGGTTCCATTTTTTCTAGTGTGGTAGTTCTAGCCATCTCACAAAGTTACTGCTTCCATTGCACTTGATGGTTTACAAATGGCCGTCCTCAGAACAATTTTGCGAGTTAGGTGACACTATAGTAGTATTCCGCAGCCTCAAAGAGGTGCCCAGGCTGGTGCAAGCATCAGAACTGGCCTCCTGACTCTTTTAACCACATCAGGGCACTGCCTCTGATGTAATTCATGTTTATGTAGTGCTTTAAAGTTTAAAAAGCATCTTCCTAGCACCAACCCTATGAGGCAAGTACTGCAAGCATTATTACCCCATTTTACAGATATAAAAATGTTAAGTCACCACCCTTTCATGGAGGTGAGAGGTCTGCTGGTCTTACACATTACATGTGTTATTTATTTTTATTTTTAATTTTTTCAATGTATATAGATCAGTTGTGCTGATCTGTATACAAAAATACCATTCGTTATATGGGTTAGCTGTCTAGGAGGAGCAAGGATACTTGGGATAGCTATGATGATGGAAGAAACACAAGATATCAATAAAACCTTTAAAAAAGAAGTGTTCAATAACTTGCCTTTGGTCACATAGCTAGTATGCTGGGACTTAATCAGATCTTTGAACTTCAAAACCAGTGCTCTTCTATTATGGGTGCGTGTGCAAGCGTGTGCTTTGTAAGCTGTAAAGGGTCAGGATTTCAAGCTCAGTACTTGAGGACTTTGAAGTATCCCTCCTTTCTTTGGTGTTGGTAGACACTGTCCCCATGAGGAATGTAATCCCTTTATGCCTCAGTAGACTGTTTTTGTGAGTTCTGTCAGCCTCTGAACACTGATTCTCTGGTTGTTGGATGACATGCATGTCACTTTTTTCTAGGCTTCAGTCATCCTCAAAATAAAAGGCAGGAGCAGGACAGCCGAGTCTTATCTATCTCCACAAATTGCCAGTGGAAAATACTTTTCTTTCTTTTCACACATTTAGAGAATATGCTTATTTCCATTGTCAGGATGTACCCAGAGAATGTGTGTTTGTTTTAATACAAGTTTAACCATTGTGATTAGAAATCATTAAAAAGCAGGGATTACTTGATAGATTCTTTAACACAAAGTTCCTTGATAACCATCAGCTGTGTTTGAAAAATAATCTTTATAGCATGCAGTAATAGTCTCAAAAATAACTCCGTGCACAACTTGTATTTGTTTGCCTCTAACTGAAGTTCATCAGGACCGATCCTAGGCAAAATTTCCCTCCAGTCTCTTCTTTTTCGTTTGCCTTCCTGTTATCCGGCCCCTTCCCATTGTCTAAAGCAGAAAGCATCTGTTAAATGTTTTTCCAGTTGTCTTTCTGTATCTTCTTCCCAGTTCACTGACAGCCCTTTTGGGGACTTTCAGGTGCTCTTGCTAGGTAGAGAAATGAATGTGTCCTTTTGCCACTGGATCATTTTAGGACTTCAATTACATCCTGCTGCCCTAGCCTAGGTCATCCAGCAGGCCCTGTCTTCTTCCTAGCAGAGTGTGAATAGGACCCTCACCCAGTTGGGAGTAGGACACATTTCCATCTCTGTGCCCCAAGATTTTTGAGATTATTCTTTTAGCACTCTTTTTCACATCATCTTTCCTCTTTGTTGGTCTTGCTGCCTTCTATCTTTAGTAATGAGGTTTGACAAAGAAGTGTGGCATTGGAAGCCCTCCTCACTAAGAGGTTTTACTGTATTGCAAAGCCATCTTGCTGATGAGAGGCTGACTCTAAGAACTTAGCTAACACAGTCAGGGGTAGAACAAAGGATAATTTGGGCTTCATGACTGAGCGTTGTTCTCTTAGGCTGAGATCTTCAAACTTAGCTAAGGAGTGTTTCTGAGATCAAACAATCTCAGTTAGCTCTTGCATTTGAAGTTGACATTTCTCAGCCATCAATACATAGATAAATACAGAATATATATGAAAGTACACATCATTTTCCTCAGGAGCCCATCTACTATTCCATTATTTGTAGGTACAATTGCACCAAAGCCATCTCTTGCCTATTCTAAGTCTCCAAAGGACAGTCTAAAATACCTCAGAATATTTCACAATCTTTCAACCCTCTTATTCAAAAAGTTCTTTCTTGCTCTGACTGATAGCCATAACATAATAATGTAAGTTCATATTTTCCATCTTCTGTATGTGATATCCCTATATGTACTAAAATCTCTACTTGATTTACTCTTCTTAAGGCTGAATCATCTCAAATTTCTCTAATCCTTATTCTTTTGTATATAACACAGCAACACATTTGTCCTAAGTATTTCTTCGTTAAGAGACCTCGTTTGAATTCCTTCCATGACAACAAGCACTGAGTGGGATCCAGTCTTCCCCTCCCTTGAGCTTGAGAATTTGGGTTAGGCTAGACTGATTCCACCCCTCTTTGAACTATTTAACCTGTTATAATATTTCAATCACTTTCTTTCAAAAAGTGAGTGTTTCAGCAGCACATACACTTTAAGAAAAAAAAAAATGGCCTCTCATGGCCTGCTGTACTAGCTAAATCTAGGAGGCCAATGATATTTGATTGTAAAAGTATAGCCTTTTTCTCCCTAACCTTTTTAAGGATAATACAGTACACTTATGAGCATAATTAAGAGAAAATGATGATAAGAAGAAGAAGAAGAAACAGGAGAGCCAGGTTTATGATGTTTGGTTATTATATTTTTGTACTACCTTCCAAGGAACCCAAAGAACTTAAGTATGTTTGATAATTACCAGTCTGGAAGACTACGTGGCATAAGAGTAAAAATAGAAAAAAATAATGTAGTTTCCATTATGGGCTTAATGCTGGAGAATACAAACATCTGTATAAACAAAAACTTAGGCTTAGTCCTGTCTGGGCTCCGAGTTGTTTGTTTTTAATTTTATAGTTAGACTTTTGACATTTTAAACCAAAGCAATTGTTTCTGCCTTGTAGGATAAAAGGTGATGAATTCCCAACAGTTACAGCGCAAATGGTGTTGCTATAATTAGGAATGTAGCTGTAGTCTTTTACATGGTCATTAGTGATCAAGTGCACATTCCTTCATTCATGCTGGAGCCTTGTATAACATTTTCTTCCTGCGAAGACTAGACCATTATTCATCTCCATCTCTTGCTGTAATGCACAGAACAGTCCCTATAGCAGCCAACCAGAGAGAAAAACGAAGAAGCTTTTTTGCTCTTTTGCCAAACATAAAAGGCCTCTCTCTTTGATTCAGTGACAAGACCATCATCTACCCATCTCTTTAATTATGTTGACAAGAAAAGCAAATTTGAAAATACTCTTCCTGATATGTAATTAAGATTCATTTTTAAAAAACAATTAAGAGTATTTTGGGGACTAAATGTCCTACAGAATAAGGGATGAAGTCCCTACCTTTCGGGGGTTTCCAGACTTAGAGCCAGACCAATAGTCTTAACAGTTTAGTCTAAGAGGAATGAGATTGCAGAAAGGGCCTTTTGCCCAAGGAGAATTCCTATAGTCTCATATCAACCGGAGCTGTTTTTCTTCCAAGTCTAACCCTGCAAAGATCCTTTCATATTTCTTCCAGGGCTAGAACACCCACGTGATTCAGTGTCCAGAGTTGTGCAAATGTTGTGGAGAGGCCAAATAGAATTACAATGCATTTCATGCTTACTATGAAAGAACCTAATTCAATTAAACTTTTTATATTGTAGTGGGGTACCGTGAGGTAACTGGAGTTGTGATGGAAAAAGCAAATTGTGTTCTCATTTACCTGCATGCCAGTATTGTGATTGTCACAACTCCAACAAGAAGTGGATGCCTGTGGTTATAAAGGAATGTGCTTAGTCCATAGAACCCAAAGGTTTCCCAGTTAACTAAAAGACTAGAAACAAACCAGATTAAAATTCAGAGAATGAGGAATAGAATCCACCACAAGCCATTAAACCTGACTGGGATAAGTGTGAGTGGTTCACATATCACAAGAGGTTTTGTTTTACAGTTTACATGACAAACTATGTTCAATGCTGCAGAATAATTAAATGGTCTGTAATCAGTCTTCTCATTTGATGGGTTGGTGGATTTTGCAGAACTTAACTTTCTTTTTTAATCTTTGTTATGAGGCAAAGTTTGCTAGGTTGGGGAAGAGAAGGAGGGATATATTTGAAAATTAATATGATGTAAAAATTAAAAATCTATTAAATGGAACTAGTTGCTTTTAGAGATTCATAATTCATTTTTTGAAGCATATTGTTTTCTTTTTTAATACATAAATTTGTCTCATAATTCATTTTTAAGAAGCTAGTAGGAGGGAGAAGGCAAGGAAAGTCATGATTAATAATTCTCTGCCACTCACAAAAAAATTGATATCCTTGAACATTAAGGAGGTAATATGACTCAGTGTCAGGAGCTCTGCCCCCAAAGTAAGAGGATCTGGTTTCAAGTGCTGCCCCTGATACTACCTTTATGCCCTAGAGTTACTTAACCTCCCAGGCCACAATTTCCTTATTTACAAAATGAGTGGTTTGGATGAAATGGCCTCTGAGGTCCCTTTCAGCCCGTAGATCTGGTTCTACGATCTGTGCTCCATTTTTCAGGCTAAAATGGTTTTGTTTTACTTTGGTGTGGTAGCAGGGTGGCCTGAAACAGATCCATATTCCAACTTTCAAGGGTCATTTAAAAAAAATTACTGTCTCTATTTGCTTTTTTTGATCTTCCTTTAGACGATACCAAATTGCGTGGCTTTTTTCTGAGTGCTGTCTCTCCGTAAAGCTCTCTGCCAATCCTTTCCTCCTAAAGCATCTTTTCTTCATGAAATCAGTGATTTGTTCTTATTCTTGGTATTGCTTTGGAATTGCTCTGGTGCATCTTTAGAAAGCTAGAAGTTAAATCCTTTGGTAGATGGCATTTGAAGGACTTCATAAAGCATTTCTAGGGATGACATTTTATTATTCTCTTCCCACATAAATGTTAGAAAAGACAAAGCAGAGTTTCTCTTAGGTAAGCTATAGGGCAAAGTTATTCTCCAGTTGGCTGAGTATTTTATTTTTTACCCAATTCAAACATTATACTAGGCAGAATGCCAATCAAATTCATTATTGGAGCAGACTTAGATGAAACCAGCTCCAAAGAAAATGAGATTAGTATCATATCCATCTGACTAAGCTATAACTTTCCAAAATCCATCCTTTTATTGGCCTTTGGAACATTATTTTTCTTGCAGATTACATAAAACAATGCAGTAGTTGATACCTCCAAGCTTTATCTGGCTTATTTTTTTAAATAGACAAACTTTTTTTTTTTTGTTTCAGTTTTCAGCTTCAAAAAGTCTGCCAGTAAAAATAAAGAGTGTTTCTGGGGTCATTTGGAAAGAAGAGGAAAAAAGGCCAGTAAATAGGGCTTTTGTTTTTTTGAGTTTTGCTTTGTTTTGTTTCTTTGCATATTCTATTACTGTTTTTCAGAGGGCTGTGATGTAGTGGAGAGCTAGGCTTAGACCAGGAAGACCTGAGTTCAGGTTCTGACATTCTGACTCTGGGTAAATACATCTCACTTCTCAGTGCTCTAACTTCCTAATACTAAGTTGCTGAGAGAATCACTTCTTACTCAGGAGTCCCCTATAACCAGTGAAATTACAGGTCCTATCCCTATTGTTATACAAATTAATGTCGTTTTGGTAAGATCTTCTTTATTAGTTTTTGCCTAGCGTTGATAGAGGACCTAAGATTGGAAATTGCCTTTTGCTCAGAATGCCTCTAGTGGTTGTCAGTCCTAAGAATGTCCTTAAATTTACCTGTGCAAAGCAACCCTAGAGGAGTTTACTTATGTGACATTTTCTAATAGTATTACAGGAAAGGGCACTGTGAGATTCACAAAGGAAAACATCTTGAGTTTATCTTCCCTAGTCCTAGTTACAGCTAGAGGCAGACTCAGAAGCAACACAGCCCAAGGAGCGAGTTAGCTATTACTTGTCCTCCAAATTAAAAACTTGCTTGGTTGGTTAATGCCACTGGTGCCCGTAGACAAAATCCTTGAGACTTAGCTTCTCCATAAGTGTATGGAAACATTCTTGGAATCTTTTTTTTTTTTTTTGGAGGGGGGAAGGCAGGGCAATTGGGGTTAAGTGACTTGCCCAAGGTCGAACAGCTAATAAGTTTTGTCAAGTGTCTGAGGCTGGATTTGAACTCGGGTACTCCTGACTCCACAGCCAGTGCTCTACTCACTGCACCACCTAGCTGCCCCACATATGGAACCATTCTTAAGCGGAATTGGGACATAGTGATGAAATGATAAAATGTCATTGAGAGTAAAATGACCAAATGTTGGCAAAGAATCTTGTTAATTCAATTTAGAGAGCGTTAATCGAACACTCATAAAATGAAAATCACTGTTCTAGGACTTTGAGGTACAAAGACAACCCCTTTCTTCAAGGGCAGTGGACTTTGGAACCAGCAAGACTTGGTTCTGGTTCTCTTCTACTAGGTGGCATCAACTAATCAACAAGTATTTATTAAGTACTTAGTATGTCCCAGATATGCAAAATAACCCGACTTGTATCATTACTGTATGTTTCTAGGCTATGTGGTGGTCTCGATTCTAATTCCAAACTTCTTGGAGTAATTATGAAGCCAATATTGGAATGGAATATTAAAAAACCCTATAGATTAAAAAAAAAAAAGATTAATTCAGTGGGTTTGTCCTTTGAACCACTTTTTGCTATTAGCTAGGAAAAGGGAGAGGCCCTCATCCCTCACAGTTGGTTCACCAGAGTCTTGGATGTTGACGTGGTAGAGGAACAAATCTGAGGCAGGCTCTCTGTAGTGCTCTTTTTCCTTCTGTCCTGGACTCCTTTGATTGAATGTGGAGAAACCCAGCGCTACCACAAACCTGCTTCCCTTTGGAGGCATTTTAGAAACCATGCAATTTTACTTTCCACTTCAAATGTAAAAGCTAGCTTCAGGGTAGGGCCATTTGGGAGCACTTTCTTGAAATTCTCTATCCTGTTATTTATTTAAACATTATTGGAAAATTTTAATCAAGACTGCAAAACTTTGGGAAAAGTTAATAGTTCTATGACAGAACTTATAAACAGGGAGCAGCATAAGCTCAACAAAAGATTTTCTGTGTGTGTGTGTGAATAAAATTTTGTAAATTAATTATATGGTCATTACTGTTTGAGAAGTTTTGCAAAACCAAATTATGTTATTGTGAAGCCTAAACAAGAAGGCATGCAAATTGAAACATTTTGCAAGCACCATGTAAGTCAAAATATTAGCAGTATTCTCATAAAAATAAGCATTCCACTTAACTATTTGTCTACACAGTCATCTGCACATAGGAGCCACTTAATAAATGTTTGTTAAATGGAATGATTTGCTTAGCATCATTTCATGTTTTTCTTATTTCCTGCCTGATCATTTATTTCCTGTTTTACTTATGAACCTTTAAAGTTTTTAGTCACATGGTATTGTTAGGGAGATCGGGCCCATTTTCAGCCTGTTGACTAGGGAGGAACTTTTGTGCATTTGGGGTCTGTTAATTGACAGTATAGTCAGAAAAGGACTGGACAAAGAGGAATTAAGCTAAGCTCCATCCTACTCCATTGGATATTATTCTAGGAAAAGAGAAAGCGAGCGAGCAGAAAAAGAATCATATGGGACGTTGTCCGTTGCTGGATGAGTTTAATAGGAATATTAGAAAGTGACTCTCAAGAAAACTAATGTAGTTACCAGATGGGAATCATCTTTTCTTTTGTTCCTTTGGCATTAGCCACTCTGTCTCTCTTAGACTTTTCCTCATGTTTCAGAACTAGCCTGTTTCTTTTTCTTTCTTCCCTTTTTTTCTTTTTGGAGGGGAGGGTAGGCAGAGCAATTGGGGTTAAGTGACTTGCCCAAGGTCACACAGCTCTTTGTCCCCTTTCTTCACATATCTCATATGCATCCTCTCCATTTACACAGCCACCACCCTTAGTTAAGGCCCTCATCACCTGACTTTTGTATGATAACCATAACCTAATTGTTCTTGCTTTTGACCCATTTTCCACATGGCTGTCAAAGTGATTTTCTGTTTTTTAACATTGGTCTAACCTTGTCACTTTTGCCCAACCTCATCTCCTCTACATTCTCAAACTCTGGGGGCTCGCTATTATGTCTACAATTAAATATAAACTATTTTGTTTGGCATTTGAAGCTCTTTATGACTGAACTTCATTGTACCTTACCAGCCTTACTGTGTATTAGTAACCTCTATAGTCCAGCCAAACTGGCCTTCCTCCTCCTTATACTCAATGGCCCATTTTCTCTCTCTTTGACTTTGTACTAGATTTCCCTCATGTCTAGAATTTGCTCCCTCCAACTCAGCTCAAGTGCCCCCTTCTGCACAAAGCCCTTCCTAGTACCCTGAAAGCTAGCACCTTACCCTCCAAGGTTATCTTGCATGCATTTTACATGTCTACATATGTGACTGTGCCCTCCTCATTGTAATATGAGTTCCTGGAGAGCAAGGGCTGATTCTCTTTTGTCTTTGTATTCCAGCACCCAGCACAGTAGTGGGCACATAAGTGCTTAATAAATGCTTGCCCACTGATTTACTGATTCAGGCTTTAATACTAATCCTCTTCCTCTTAATACCAACTCATATCTCTCCCTCTCATTTTTATTACTGTTCTTGTCCCAAACTCAGTATTAACTAGGGCCCTGCTACGTATGCTGGGGTAATTTTTCTCTAAGGTCCCACCCCATGCGGTTTAGGCTACTTCTTTTTCTCAAGAGATAGTAGAACTTTCCTTGGCTGGCCCAGAGGACTGGCTCAGTCAGGTTGTTGACACTGCTTCCTGTTTGCTCGAGTACAAAAGCCATGAGTAGCCTCTTGTGACTGGACCAGTAGCATGACTAACACAGGAAGCTGTGCTCTGCTGAATCAATGGGGGTATCCTCACAAAATATCCTTGTTGAATGTTTTCCCTCTGTTTGGCTATGTAAATCTCCATTTGTTCATTGTTGAGTGACCTACAAGTGGCTCATTTCCTTCCAACATCAGACCAAAACTACCAGGGAATGGGTGGCTCTGAGTCAGGCTTGGCCCACAACAATGTCTAGAACACAACTTATTATCTGCCCCAACTGGGTGTACCCCTCTTCCAAACTCCCCAATTACTATGGAGAATACCACTATCCTTTGAGTTACCCAAGTCTGAACCCTCTGCACCAGGGCTGTCCAACCTTAGGTTTTTATTGAAACAATAGACATATATTTTGATTTGCCATTTTAGCGAGAGCTCTGTGGTAGCTGGGCTTAGTTTACTAAAGCATTTATGTAAATTTCTATGCTATGCTTATAGGTGGCTGCATAAATCACACTGCCAGCGCGGCATGTGGCCAGAGCTCCGCATTTTGGACAGCCTAGCTCTGCGCTATCCTCAACACCTTTCTCACCTTCTCCTCAAATATCCAATCAGTTACCAAATTGTGTTTCTAACGCTGTGACATCTCTTGCATATGGTGCCCTCTTCTCCACTCACACAGCTATCTCCTAAGCTTTGTCCCTCATAACCTCTTAACTGGGCTATGGCAATAGCTTCCTAAAACTCTTCACAACCTGGCTCCTTCCTATCTTTTCAGTCATACACATTCGTCCCCTTCACAACTACACCCCAACCACACTGACCTCCTTGCTTTTCCACAGAGAGAGAAAGCCTTATGAATATTTATAGTGTAATCTCTGACTTTAAAGAAATTTTACTAATCACTTTGTTTAATTAAATCTAACCTTAAGATTGCTGTAGAGTGAGGTGGCTAGAGTTTGCCTGGATTAAACCTTCTCTCTCTCTTTGCCTACCTCAGTCTTAACTGTTTTATCTTTCCTTTTCAAAGAAGACCAATGACGTCGTTAATGAGTGATCGTTTGACTTGGTGGTGAATTGAATTTAAGTGAGTCAGAGTCTTAAAACCATACAACCCCTAATGTGCCTAAGGTACTGGTGTCAGAGAGATGAAGTGACTTTCCTGAGGTCATTTGCAAGTAACCGAAAGAAGCAGGGTATATTCTCTTTCTCCAAATCTATCATTCTTTCCCCTTCCTGCTGTCCTGAGAATGAGCGTCTCTGAACTTAGCCATTCTGATGCCTGGGCCATCACCGGACTTATCATCGGTCAAGGCCTTTCTGTCCTGATAGAACTCACATTTTGCTGGAGTAGCCTGTTAGTTGAGAACTCAAGGACACCTCCGTGTCATGATAAAACATCAGAGGAGAATTTTGGTGGAAGAATTTAAAACTTGTTTTCTTGGAGTGCTTTGTTGTTACCAAAGCAACTTGGCTTCATATATATATAGCTCTATCAGTATTCTGCTAATCTACTGGTAGAATAAACAGTTATTTAAGCATATTTTAAAGATGCGCATTATTTGCAATAATAACAAAACATTTGTCTCCAACATCAAATATATACAATAACCAATTTGCCCAACAACTTTTCATTTTGAAATGCTTTTATTCTCTATTATGTCCTGGAATGCCCTACCACGCGAACACAAAAAGCTTTGGAAATGTATGTGACTTTGAAAAGAAAGCATACTGTATCTCTTAAACTGTTATAAATCAGCATGCTTGTTTGCCAAGTCCCATCTAAAATTAAAATTTTACTGCTTGATTTAATTACAACTTGCTGAAAGTAGTGTTCTGTGCTATAAGTGAATAATAACACAGTCTTTATAGTAATGATGACATTAGCTCTTTGCCCTTATTGAGCAATAAAAACAAAGCAGCTTGGTGGGTTAGTGGCTAGAGCACTGGTGTAGAGTCAGGAAGACCTGAGTTCAAATTTGGATTCAGACACTCACTAGATGTGTGATTCTTAAGCTCTGTTTACCTCAGTTTCCTCATCTGTAAAATGAAGCCAATTATAGCACTTACGTCCAGGGCTGTCACAAGGATCAAATGAGATGATAATTATAAAGCACTTACCACAATGCCTGGTGTTGTAGGCGCCATATAAGAGTTAGTTATGCTGATGATGAGTATTGCTATGTAAATGCTAGCTATTATTATTAAACATCAGAGGATTTCATTTTAATTATCCCTGAAGAATTAAAAATTATGACCCTCATTTTACACAAGGCCTGAACTGGTTAACAACTAATTCGAGGTAATTCCAAGAATGAATTAAGAGCAGGAAGAGGGATGGATGAGTCACCAAACTCCAACTTTGCATCAGCTACTTCAGTTGTTGTGAACACTGTCTGGAAAGCATATTTTAATTTAAAGTAACTTCAACCAAAGAGGCTATTGTGGATTGTTAGAGTGTGACTTCTAAATCTGTGAGCATTTTTTTCTTTATTTTATAGTTGGCTGAAATGGTCAGGCAACAAGTAAAAGGAGGAAAAGAAAAGAGAATGTTTGTTTTTTTTTAATTGTAGGTCATACAGGGGACAATGAACTGGGTGTGAGCAAGCTGCAACATATAACCAATTAGGAGGTTTGAAGAAAGGAGCAAAAGTTGTTTTCATTGAGAAAATGTATGATGGGAAGAAAAGATTGACTGGTCACATGGTGAGTGAAAGATGACAGCTTGAATAGAAAAGAATGGATGCTTTCCAAATATTGAGTCCTTGTATCTTGACAACAACCCTTGGAGGTGGGTGCTGTCATCATCTCCATCTTACAGTTGAGGAAACTGAAGCAGCGATGAAATTATTTGCTCAGGAAGCAACTGATGCCATATTTGAACTCAGATCTTCCTGACTCCAGGTTCATGCCTCTATCTGCTTTACCATCTAACTGGAAATCCTGAGTGCTTCACTGGTAGCCTTGCAAAGTCAGGAGATACTGAGGGAGGCTTCCCACCTGTTGAATAGATTGCCTGTAGTTTACTTATGGGAGTAGTTTACAGGGACAAGAGTAGCCCAGGGTGACCAGGCAAATGGATGGTGATCCATCACTGTAGGGAATCCCCAAATTGATGAGATCACAAATCCAATGAAGTATTGGGGAATTTTTCAGAGTGGAGTTCTAATCAGCTGGAGGGGTTTGCACTGATTCCCATGGAAACTGAGAAATGATGAAAAGAACATTGGATTCTAGGCATCAGGGGACCTGAATTCTAGTCCTTGTTTCTGCCAATAAAGTAACTTCATGACCATGGATGGAATCACTTACCTGATTCAGTGTGATATAGGGAAAAGAGGCCCGGATTTAAGGTCAGAGTTTGATTTCAGGCCTATCACTTTCTCTATCTGGGCCTCAGTTCCTTCATCTCTAAAATAAGGGAGTTGGAGTGAATGTTCTCTTCCATCTCAATAATCTCTTCCAATTGTAAGTCCTATGATACTATATCTCCTCTCTCCAAGTCTTGATGAGAACTCTCCAAGTGATGAGAACTAGGAGGGATAGTGTGGAAAAAAGTCAGAGGTTAGTTTGGGAGCCGAGGTCTTGGTGAGGATAGGAATCTGGAGACAGTGGAAGGATGTAGAAACCAGCTCCAAAATGTGACTCTTTATGTTTAAATTGTGACTCTGGGGACAAGAATCAGAAATGAGGAAAGATTCAGTTGAATTTAGTCCAGGGGGATCCCTGAAGAAATAGAGCATAATATCTAATATCTAACATTAACATGGGGCAGCTAGGTAGTGCAGTGGGTAGAGCCATGGAGTCAGGAAGATCTGAGTTCAAATCTGGCCTCAGACACTTCCTAGCTGTGTGACCCTGGGCAAGTCACTTCACCCTGTTTGCTTCAGTTTCCTCATCTGTAAAATGAGCTGAAGAAGGAAATGGCAAACCACTTCAGTATCTTTGCCAAGAAAACCCCAAATGGGGTCACGAAGAGTTGGACTCAACCAAAACAACTCAATCACAATAGTTCTCTTGGGTCTGCAAAGCACTTTATGTATGTTCTCTCAATCCTCCTAATAACCCTGTGAT
>CM053626.1:35114788-35135601 GCA_028646595.1 Phalanger gymnotis
GGCAATGAGGAGAAGATGACTAGGTCAAAACTATTTTCATAATACTTAGATGTTTTAATTTCTGTTATAGTAAATAACAATAATGAAAACACATAAACCAAAGCTCTTTTATTTTGTTTTTTTTTGGGGGGGGTCCTCAATTTTTAAGAGTATAGTTGGGTACTGAAGACCAATGATCTATTTGAACTCCCTAATCTGACAAAAGAGAAAACAGACCCGAAGAGATTAAATTATTTACACAAAATCACATAGAGGGGAAATAGGGGTGAGACTCATGAGATAATGTATGTATGGAGCTTGGAAAAACATAAAAGTATAAAAAAGGTCACACTTGTTTCTGCTTCTCATTTGTGACTTGAAGAGTCCTCCACAGTGTTCTTGACAAAAACATCTTGGTGGGCTTACTCTGTTTCAGTCTGGGATCGGCACCTCTGGGCGCCCTATCCATGGTGAGTTCTGGATGAAGACCCAGTCCGTGATACACTGTGTCTCTAGACCATCATTTCATCTCCCTGCATAAAACAGGGCTGGAACAAAATTTGCTGACTCCCTATGTTTAGGGTTTTAGCTACATCCATGTATGTAAACACTGAACTGTGGGATGAAAGTGGCAATTTAGAGATAAAATAATATTATTTTCACTCCTTTTTCCTCCGCTTTATTTTTTCTTTACCAAAAATGAATCTGAAATAACCCTCTAAGTACAAGCTAAGTAACTTCCTAGGGTATTACTGAGAAGTTACCAGTTACTAGTCACTAGGAAGTTACTCTTTGACCAGGAGGACTATGGAGCTGTGTAGTTAGAAAAAAAATTGTTTCTTCTGCCCAACAACAGAGAGAGTGCCTTAGCAATTAATACACCAATCATCTTTCATTTTTGTTTAAATCATTTCAACTTAATTAAATTAAAAAATACTTATTGGGTTAAAATAAAGCATTTATTAAGTACCTACTATGTAGAGGACATTATATTAGATGTAATACAAAATGAAGAACTATTCCTCTCCTCAAAAACTTTACCTTCTGGGGGAAGGAAATAGGTATTTATGTATCTATTATAAGCCAGGCACTGGGCTAAGTACTTCACAAATATTATCTTGTTTGAGCCTAATAATGACTCTCCAAAGTATGTGCTGTTATTATCCCAATTTTATGGTTGGAGAAACTGAGATAAACAGATGTTAAGTGACATGCCCAGAGTCACACAGCTAGTAAGTGTCAGAGTCCACATTTGAATTCGGGTCTTTCTGACCGCAGACCCAGCATTCTATTCACTGGGCCACCTAGCTGCCTTATTCTACTGAAAGGTTACGGCATTTACACAGTTAAGTGAGTGTTAAATAATTTAAGCCTATACTAGGAACTGAAGGAGATAACAAACAGAGTTTAGGCAATTTTGTCCTCTTGGTATTTATACTCTGGTACATAGATAACATATCTACATGGGTGCTTGGGTCTCCCGTTACCCAGGAGCACCTCAGAAAGACAGCCTAGATTCTAGGTACTTTGGGAGTCAGTTTTCCAAATTAGAACTCACAAGCCCCCACCAACGTGTTTGCTTTTTACTGCAGGAAAAATTGAGATACTTTTACAGTTGGAGAAACATAAATGGAGGTTAAGTGACTGGCAAGAAAGAGGATACACTTAGTTCAAAGTGAAGTCATTCGAGGGAATAATAGAGAAAGAACAGTGACAACAGAAGGTTCTCCTCCCAAACTTTGACATCACTCTCCCACAAATTTTACCTTTTCTCCTAGCAGCAACGGGGAAACATGACGTTGCTTGAACAGAGGAGCAACGTGGGCAGCAGATCTGGGCTTTTGGAATATCATCTTGGCAGGAGTGCAGAGAATGAAGTGGAGGGCAGAGAGACTTATGGTCTCACGCCTACCGGGAGACCAGTGGGGAGGGTATATACCACAATCTCAATCTAGTCTCTGCAGATGATAAGCGTCGAGCTGGCTGATGAAGATTGAAAAGCCGGATGACTTTTGCCCCTAGGTGCAACAAATCACAGGCTGATTTCTCTACACAAAAATCACTGATACATAATATCTATCAGTGTATTATACCTAGAGAGAGTACCACATGGAAGAAAGATTCTCGACGGCTGGAGAGACCCAACAAAAGCTTCATTCAGGGGTTGGGCTTTGAAGGACTGGGTAAGTTTCCTTGGAGAGGTGAGGGATTATGGGTGCATAAGCTATCAGACATACAGTATTCTTTGGTATAGGGCAGGCTTATTAGGATACTGGGGCTGGAATTAGAGAAATGACGATAATATTTTTTAAAGGCATCAGTCAATCAGTAAACATTTATTAAGTACCTACTATGTGCCAGGCACTGTGCTAAACACATCAAGAAAATCTTAACACAAATAAATAACAGTAGGAATTTAATGGGCAGGGAAGACATACCAAGATGGGGAACAGCATAAATGTGGAGGTGGGGAAAGTATAAGACATACATGAAGGATGGCCAGTGGAGTATTGCAGAAGGGGGAAGCAGTCTGAGATAAATCTGGGAAGCTAGTTTAGTATAAATTGTGATGGGTCTTAAATACCAGGAACAGGACATTTACCCGGAAGGCCATAGGGAGCCTCTGAGGGGTTTGGAGCCCAGGAGTGACGTGAGATGATCTATGAATTAGAAAGATAAACCTGACAGCAACCTGGAGAATGATTTAGAGGGAGGAGAGAGTAGAGGTGGGAAGACTGTTGTAATCATCCAAGTGGGTGGGTATGAGGGCTTGTCCTAGGGTGGTGACAGTGGGAACAGGAGGTAGGAATAGATTCAATAGCTGAGGCTGAGGTAGAATAAACAGGACTTAGCAAAAAGACTGATTGCATGGATAAGATATGTGTGTGGGGCTGTCTAAATAAATAGACATAAATCTTGGGTGGCATGGATAAATAGAATCTGACGTCCATGCGGGCTCACCCCATCTCCCAAGCTGTGCTAGCCCTGCCAGGAGCACAGGCAGAGGAGGGGTAGGCAAGGTCTGGAACCACGGGAAGCTGAGTTATCGATCTCTTCTTTGGTCACAAGAATTACAGGTATCTACCCTGCTAAATGTCTCTGGTCTAAATGGATAGGTCTGGTTCAGAACTAGAGCTCTTGTTTCCCTCATCTCCAGCTCTTAGCCCCTTCCCATAAAATGCCAGTTACATAGTAAGTATCAGCACGAATAGCAAATATGCCTATTTAGCCAAGCAAGACACCAAATAGAAATCAAGCTCTCCAGAGTCTCCAGTACCTACTAATGAATCGTTGTTGTTCAGTTTGCCCAACTCTTTATGACTCCGTGGACCATAACACATCAGTACTGTCTGTAGGGTTTTCTTGGCAGATACTGGTATGGTTTGCCATTTCTTTCTCCAGTGGATTAAAGCCCACAGAGTTAAGTGACTTGCCCAGAGTCACACAGCTAGTAAGAGCCTGAGATTGGATTTGAATTCAGGTCTTCCTGACTGCAGGCCCAGCATTCTAACCACTAAGCCACCTAGCTGCCTCCCCACACATTCCCGATACGTACCAATGAATACATAAGACTAAATGATTTCTCCAGCTGGGAACAAGGTAAGCTCTGAGTTGAAATCAGAAGAGAGGGAACAATCTCATCCAGGGAAAGCTGACTTTCAAGAACTGCAGGCCTTGGAGGTCCAGAATCATGATGGTGCCAGCTCCCAGATGTGCCCACTGCTTGAAGAGCCCCCGTGTGACACTCAAAAGCATTTCTTTCCTCTGCTTCCCTCGGAGTTTCTTTATCCAGCTGAGTATCCAAATTCCCTCTCCTAAGTCCCTGACAAACTGAAGTAAGTCCCATACACAGCTATGGAGCATCATGCTCAGCATTCTATCAGCCGGTCAAGAGTCATGTCATCTTCCACAGAAGCAGTGCTGAAGCAAAGGGATGTCTCTCTGGCACCTGAGGCTTGAGCAGAAACAGAGATGAGGGCTAAGGAAGGTGGAAGAATCAAAGAAAACTCCATGGTTAGACCATGGGAGTCTGGGTGAATCATTATAGGGTCACAACAGTAAAGCTAGAAGGGGCTGCAGAGACCATCTGGTCCAACTCTTTCATTGTATGGTTGCTGAAAATGAGGCCCAGAAGCTTCAGTGACTTGCCCAAGGTCACTCATGTCATTTAGCATCAGAAGAAGAATTAGCTCCAGGCCCCCTGATACCAGGTGCCTTTTCCATGATACCATGTTGAGTCCAGCCTTCTCAGTATACAGATAAAGAAACTGGAACTCAGAGAAGTTAGGTGAGCTGAATATTTATTTAATTATCCGTCTGCTTATTCACCTATTTAATTATTTATTAATCTATTAATTATTTAACTAATAAATCAACTATTATTGACTATGAAACTAAAATTATTTATTAATAAATAAACAACAAATTAATTTTTATAACTATGTTAATATTAAATAATATTTATTAATTTATTTATATAGAAATATATGGTGTACATGGATTTATGTTATGTTTATATTCATGTATAAATATATGTATATATAATAGATGTACATACACAGAATATATATTTATAAACATGTACATGTGATATGTACATATGTTTATACATAAATATGTGTATCTGTATAATATATGCACATATATTCATATACAAATATGTGTGTATATATACTATATTATATAAATATAGTTATATTTACATATTATATTTATATAAGAATATATGTTATATATTTATTTGTGTATATATAATATATATATTTGTGCATAAATATATAAATATATGTAGTAAATTTATATAGTAAAGATACATGGTAAATTTCAAGGTTGAGATTTGAACCCAGGTCCTCTGATTTCAAATCCAAGGTAATTTCTACCAAAGAAACAATGAAGTCAGAAGAAGGAAAAAGTTTGAGAGGAAATAGGCTTCCTAACATATCATGATAACAGTAGGTAATGCCATGATGCTAAAATATGAATCAGGGGGTCTCCAACCTTTCCATCAGGACAGACAATCTTATTTTCCTGATTCTTGACCTCAGTGACGTAGGGGAAGAGATGGGTGGTAAGCTCTTTGGACTGTGCTTGAGCTTTTCTTTTTACTGGAAATCATAGATCTCCAACTTGCTAGTTAGTGGCCAGTTGTCAGTCACTTGCTGCGTCCATAAGCAGCTAGAAAGGGAGTGACTGGGAGATAGGATACTTGGATTCATGTCCTAGGTGACAACCCCCTTGTAGATGTTTGACCTTAGGAAAGTCATTTCTTTCCTCTGGGCCTCAGATACTCATCTGTAAAAGAAGAGGATTAGACTTGATTATATCAGAGCTACCTTTTTAGTATAATGTTCTGTGGTCACATTTCTGGCTTCCGTTCAAGACCACACATTTTTATGCATTCTTCCCACAGTGGTGATGGATTTGCATAGACCTATCTACACCGCTATACCTGTTAGCCCTCTTGACTATTGACTTACATTTGGTTAGTCTAGCTAGTTTACCCTGGTCTGCAAGTCCACCTTATGCACTTCCCTCCTTGGCTCCTTTCAGAATTTTTCTCTTCCTTCAACATTTAGCTCACAGGCCACCTCCCCCATGAAACCTCTCTTGACCCCGTGCTGAGAATTATCTCTTCTTTCCCCAATTTTAAAAAAGTAATTACATTTTTTTTCTATTTTGAACTTTATAAACACCAACGAAAATAAACAATTCTGTATAAAAAGAACAGAAAAAGAAGGTTGTATACAAATCTGAGGGTCTTTGTTAAGTATAGCTTATGTTTAAAAGTATACCATGAATTCAACACAGCGACAAAGCTGTTTTTGACCTTCTTCCTGAGTTTCTTTCTGTTCCCTTTTGAACATTTTCTTTTAAATGTATCAGTTATACTCCATTCTTGTCTTCTTTTCTTTTTTTGGCATCACTGTCTCCCTCCAACAAAAAAGAAAAACCCTCCCTTGTAATCAATAAGTGTAGCAAAACAAAACAAAACAACATGGTGGCAGTGTCCAAAAATACATGTCTCCTTTGGCCCCTCTATCCCCTCACCTCCCTGGTAGGTGGCGCACTTTCTCATTAGTCTTCTGGATTCTTGATTGGTCATTGCATTGGTAAGAGTTCTTAAGTCTTTTAAATTATTTTTTCTTTAGAGTATTATGATGTTTGTATAAATTGTTCACCCGGTTCTCCTCACTTCACTTGGCATTAGTTCATATATGTTTAAGTTGCCAAACTTCTCTGAATACACTTCTTTCATCATAATGTATCATGATTTGTTCAGTCATTTCCCAGTTGATCTTGTCAGATTCCAGTTATTGGCTGTAACAAGAAAAAAAAGTTCTTTTGTGAATGTATTTTTGGACACATGGGTTCTTATCCCCTTTTTTCTTTTGTTTGGGGTATATACCTAGTACTGATATTGCTGGATCAAAATATGCAATTTATTGATTTTTGGAAAATAGTTCCAAATAGCTTTTCAGAATGGTTGGATCATTTCACAGTTCTACCAGCAGTGCATTAGTGTGACTTTCCTCCTGTGTCCCCTCCAATTAGCATTTTCCTTTTTTGTCATCTTTACTATCCTAACAGGAGTGAGGTGGAACCTCAGAGTTTTCTTAAATTTGCATTTCTCTTATTATAAGTTATTTGGAGCATTTTCTTTTTCATATGGTTGTTGATAACTTGGATTTATTACCTTCACAAGTTCCTATTAGTCTTTGGCCATGTATCTATTAGGGAATGTCTTATTCTTAAAAATTTGATCTGTTATTTATATAGTTTAGAAATGAGAGCTTTATCAGGAAAACTGATAAAGTATTTTTCCCCAGTAAACTTTTCCCTTCTGATTTTAACTGCATTGATTTTGTTTATGCAAAAAATTTAATATTAAAGGATCAAAATTGCACATTTATTATTTGTTGAACCAGTTCCCTATGTATCTTGAATATTCAACTTTTATCATAGTAACTTAAGGCAAAGATTTTTTCCCCAGTTAAGCTGTTTTCCTTCTCATTTAAATGTATTGATTTTGTTCATGCAAAGGCTTTTCAAGTCTTTATAGTAAAAATTGTTCATTTTACCTTTTTGTAACTCTCTTTATTGCTCATTTGGTCAAGAGCTCTTCCTCTATCTACAGGTACAAAAAGTATCTCCTTCTGTATCCCTCTAATGTTCCATCAACCTGCTTTCCAATTTTTTCTGGCAATTTTTCTCCCCAAATAATGAACCTTTTTCTTTGTAGTTGGGGTTTGGGCCTTATCAACACTATGCTATTCCTATCTATTCATTTGCTTCCAGATATTATATGACTGTATGTTGCTCTTCTGATTTACTTTTCTATTTTTTTATGAGTGTCAAATGGTTTAGATGATGTCAGCTTTGTAGTATTGTTTAAGTTTTGGTACTGTAAGGTTGTCCTTCCCATTGGTTTTCTCTATTTCCCTTGAGATTCTTCACCTTTAGTTCATCATTATAGATGTTTTTTTAAGTTCTGTAAGGTAATCCTTTGATCTTTTAGTTACCATGGCACTGAATAAGTAAATTAATTCAGGTAATATTGTCATTTTAATTACATTTTGCTTTGTCCCTGATCTTATTTGACATACCTCTAGTGAGCATTCTAGGTCATGTAAGCAATAAGACAGAAGAGTACATATTTTTTCCTGACCCCCATGCCCTCTCACACTTCTCTAAAATATAATTTATGCACCAAAGATGAAGCAAATTCAGCTGCCTTCATGGTCTAGGACACCCGGAATCCAAAAGCAGGTTAAAAAAAAATCCATGAAGTGATGCTCGCTGACCTTGAGCTCACCCAGCATCCCGCCTGTACCTCCCACACTACTGGCAGTGAAGCTGCATTAGCAGACCCAAGGAAATGACACAGGCTTCCATCAAACTCACCCCTATGTCCTAGTCTCCCCTCCCTTTTGCCAGTGCCATGGAGACCCTGGCACTAGTCTGTGGAAATTTGCCTTGACCAGGACTGACAGCCAGCACAACTTAGCCCTTTTGGAGCAAAAGCCTGCCAGGAACCACAACCCTTTCACACCAGTGCTATAAAGCTCTGAACAACTGGTGCCAGGCCAAAGAACTAGGAACAAAGGGAGTGGGACCAGGACAGGACACTATGTGTATGGGAGGCTGTGTACCACTCCATTAAACCTAAGGCAGAGCACAGCTGAAGGTAGTTCTGTCTACCTAAAAGTTACTTGCTGCAGAGACCAAGGCTGGTGAATCATGAATTGCCCAACATGGGAAGAGACTGAGACACTTTGAGATCTGGCCCCTCACAAAACCATCAGAGGGAAGAGAGTCAGAAAGTGAATCGGGGAAATTTTGGAGGAAAAAAGACTGAAATTATTAAACAGTTCAGGAAGAAAAACCTCAAACACTTTTAATGTAAGCAAATAAATAAATAGAGAAAATTGTAACAATACTATCTGGCCCTACAAGAAGGTAAGGAGGAAGAAGATAACGAGGGAAGGGGAGCGGAGTGATATAAGGAAGGGCAGACTGGGGAAAGGGGCAATCACAATACATGCCATCTTGGGGTGGGGGGAAAGGTAGAAATAGGGAGAAATTTTGTAACTCAAAATCTTGTGGAAATGAATGTTGAAAACTAAAAATAAATTAATCTTAAAAAAAAGAAATGAGATAAAAAAAGGAAAAAAAAAGAAAATAGTAACAATGGAAGGAAATATGGCTTCCAGATCTAGTAAATGAGTTCAAGCATCTATGAATAAATACTGCAAAACAAAGAAAAATGAAAAGCCTCTAGTGTTTTTCCATTACATATAATGTTGGTTCTCAGTTTTAGACTGATAGCATTTACCGTATTAAGGTCTGTTTATTTCTATGCTTCTTTAAATAGAAATGGATATTGCAAATTGTCAAAAAGCCTTTTCTATATCTTTTGATATAATCAAATGATTTCAATTGTTTTTATTAGATGAGGCAAAATGATATAATGGCCTCAAAGCCAGGAAGACCTGGATTCAAGTCTTAGCTCTAACATATACTGGATGTGTGATCCTGGACAAACAACTTCAACTCTCAGTCTCCTAGACAACTCACTAAGACTGTAAGTTGCAAAAAAGGTGCTGATTGTAATATTGGTAGAGGAAGTCTCCTCACTTCCTGAATGAAATCATAGATCCAGTCTCTATCCCCTTGTTATTAATGTGGACTCTTATGGTTATAATTTCCTTAATGTTGAATCAACTGTATTTTTGGTATAAACCCAATGTGGCATAGCGTATAGTGTTTTTCATATGTTACTATAAACTCTTTGATAATATTTTTTTCAATATTTTTGCTTTAACATTCATTAAGAACACTGGTCTATAGTTTTCTTACTTTGCTTTAACTGTCTCTAATTTGGGTTTCAAGACAATATTTGTATCATAGAAGGAATTTAATAAGATTCCTTCTTTTCCTATTTTTGTAAGCAGTTTATATGAAATTGGAATTAATTTTTATTTTAATGATTGTAAATCCAGTAGGTGACAGCTTTCCCCCCTCTTTGGGAGTTCATTTATGACTTGTCCAATTCTTTTCCTGGGATTAGATTACTTAAATTCTCTATTTTTGTTCTATTTCCTGGATATTTTATATTTTCATAAATATCTATTTAGGTTGTTAGCTTTATTTGTATATATGGGCAAAAGAATTTCTAATAATTTACTTATTCCACTTAATTTGTTATAAATTTTCCTTTTTATTTTGATATTGGAAATTTTTTTTCTCTCTTTTAAAAATGTGTTAACCTAATGGTTATCTATTTCATTAGTTTCTTTAAAATAATGCCTAGTTTTATCAATTCAGTGTTTTGGTTTTCAGTTTTATTAATCTATTTTTTGATTTTCAGAATTTCTATTTCGGCATCCAGAAGATTTTAAAATCTGTTGCTTTTCTAGCTTTCTTTCCTCTCTTTGTTGGTGAAGGCTTTTAGCAATATAAAATTTCTCCTAAGGACTGCTTTGGCTGCATTCCAGAAATTTTGGTATGTTGCCTCATTGTTGTCATTTTCTTTGATGAAATTACCCATTATTTCTATTATTTGTCCTTTGGCTTACCTATTTTTTTTTTTAGGATTAAACTATTTCTCCATTTAAGATTAAACATTTTCTATTGGAGAAGATGTGGGGAAAATTGTCACACTAATGCATTGTTGGTGGAGTTGTGAACTGATCCAACCACTGGGGAGAGCAATTTGGAACTGTGCCCAAAGAGCAATCAAACTGTTCATGCCCTTTGATCCAGCAATACCACTACTAGGTCTGTATGCCAAAGAGATCATAAAAAAGGGAAAAGGACCTACGTGTACAAAAATATTTATAGCAGCTCTTTCTGTGGTGGCAAAGAGTTAGAAATTGAGGGAATGCCCATCATTTGGGGAATGACTGAACAAGTCATGGTACATGAATGTAATGGAATCTTATGGTGCTATAAGAAATGATGAACAGGTGGACTTCAATAAAACCTGGAAAGACTCACGTGAATTGATGCTGAGTGCAGTGAACAGAACCAGGAGAACATTGTGCACAGTAACAGCAACATGGTGTGATGATCAACTATGATTAACTTAGCTCTTTTCAGCAACACAATGATCCAAGACAATTCCGAAGGACTCATGATGGAAAATGCTCTCCACATTCAGAAAAAGAACTGTGGAGTCTGAATACAGATCAAAGCATAGTATTTTTCTTTTTTTTTCTTTCTTGAGGTTTTTCCTTTTTGTTTGATTCTTCTTTCACAACATGACTGATGTGGAAATATGTTTAATATGATTGTACATGTCTGGCTTACATCAGATTGCATGCTGTCTTCAGGAGGGGGGAAAGGAAGGAGGGGGGAAAATTTAAAACTCAAAATTTTATAAAAGTGAATGTTGAAAACTAAAAATAAGTAAAATAATTATTTAAAAAAATAAAAGGGCTACCTTAAGGAACCCACTTTTTATGGCTTTGTGGTCTATTTCTCCCTGTATTTGAATATACTCTTCTTTAAGCATTTGGAAATTAAAGTATATAGTACATATCTATAAAATATTTATATTATTTCATTGTCTACCTTGCCTTTAAGATAATATAGTTTCCCTATTTATCTTTACTAAACATTCCTATTTTTATCTTTGTTTTGTATGAGATTGCTACATCCGCTTTTTAAAAATTTTACCTGAAGCATAATAAATTTAATCCCTCATTTTAACTCTCTGCTAGTCCTTATATTTCAAGTGTGTTTGCTGCAAACACTGCATTATGGTTTTCTGCTTTCTAATCCATTCTACTATGGTCTTCCATTTTGGGGTGAGTTTATCCCATTCACCTTCATAGTTATGATTGTCAATTATATATATCTATCACTGATATTCTCTTGCACTTTTTCTTCTAATGGACATCTGTCCTCTCTTTTCAAGGGATAAAGAGGCAAAAGAAAAAAAGAATATGATCTATCCTAATGATCTATAATTAAAATATTGTATCCAACTTTTTTGTTTGTTCATGGTTTTTAGGGAGTCTATTGATTCTTTAATTTTCTCTCCTTGATCTGTTTTCCATATCAATTGTTTTTGATAAGAGGTACTTTACATTTTCTTCTATTTTTTTTCAATCTTTTGATTTTGTACTAATATTTCTTGTCTCATGGAGTCATTGGATTCTATTTGGCCTATTCTAATTTTGAGGGAGTTTGTTACTTGGATAAGGTTTTCTACCTTCTACTCTAAGCTAGCCATTCTCCTTTTAATCCTTTCCTCTAGAGCTCTTATTTCACTTATGTAATTTTATTTTTTATCTTTTGCTTCATTTCTTCCAGGGACTTTTATAATTTTTATGGTCAAGCCATTTTTTTTTCCAAAGTTGTGCCTATAATTGTTATGGAATTATTCTCTTCTTCTATGTGTAGTATATGTCTTCAGTGTTTCTTCAGTTATAATATTTCTTCATAGTGCTTGGTATCTTCTTCTATTTACTTATAGCTCCAGCCATAGTTCCCGATTTGGGACTAGGGTCAGTCTCATCTCTTACTCTTGAATGGAATCATCAGTTCCTGTTTGGTTCCAACTTCTATTAATTGTGATCTTGCCACTGACTTTGCCTTCCGTCATGTATCTTGCTCAGAGTGTTGGCAGGTTTCAAGCCTTCTAGCATCCCAATTCTGTGGTCTGTGGTCTTTAAGGCCTTCTAGATCATGCCAGCTCAGATTGCTGTTGACTTCTATACTCTCTGGCCCTAAATCCATTGTCAGAATGCTACGGCTCCCAGACACCCTGGAAATTTTCCCCATCAGTTCACTCCGGGCTTTTGCTGACTGGATACAGAATCCTGCAGGCTTTAGGTGGCCTTAGAGCACTACTGGCTTCCAACCTATTTACCTGGGCTCACTCTGGCTTCTGTGGTGAAGGCTTCCACAGACTTTCTGGCTGTCTTTTTTCATAATCTTAGGCTGCATGAAAGTGCTTACTATAATTTCTCTTTGGATTTCTTGATCCTTATCAAGTCTAAGGTTCTTTTTTGGTCTTTGCTGAAATACAAATGGAAAAGCTATATTGCCATCTTAGACATCCCCTGCTCAAATTTTCCTGGAGCACTTGGTTTGTATTTCACCTTTTATGTCCTTTGCTCCCTGCCTTATATTGTTATCCTTATCTATGTACATATCATATCTGTCCCCTCAGTAGAATATAAGCTTCTTAAGGAAAGCAACTATTTCACTATGCCCAAAACCCTACACATTGTGGCACTTATTAAATGTTTTCTGATTTGAATTGAATTAAACGTACCAGTAAATACAATTGAAATAGCAAAATTCAGAAGTGCTTGGAGTCAAATGGGATTAATTAGGGAAAACTTCCTAGAAGAAATGGGTTCTAAATTACATTTAGAAGTTGGAGATGACCATGAATTGGTAAAGTGAGTTAGGAGATTATATTGCAAGTTAGGAGCTGGAGAGAGAGAAGGCAAGGGTATAGGTAGGAAGGCCAGATGTGGCAGTCAGTGGTAAACAGATCAACAGATTAACTTCATCGAACTGAAGGGTCCATATAAATGAGTCATGAGAAAGTTGGTGAGATAAGGGAGGTGCAGTTGTTCCCAGGCATTGAAGGGCAGACTAAAGAGTGAGAATTTGATATGAAGGACAATAAGGGAACCATTGTGAATTCTTGAACTGAGAAGATAAATTATGTTTGAAGAAGATTATCCTAGCAATTATGTGTAGGATGGATTTGAGGGAGGAGAGGCTAGAGGCAAGGAAACCACCTCAGAGGCTATTTTAGTCATGTAGGTGTGAGATGGCAAGGGCCAAGACTAGGGTGGCAGCCATGGGAATGGAAAGGAACAGGGTAGACTGAAGACACACTAAAAGAATCATGAAGTTTCAGCTTTGGAGCAGAATGAGTTTAAAAATAGAAAAAAGGCTTCAATTGCCACAGGGTGGTGTAATAGAATCTTGGATATTAAAGGATCGGGGTTCAAATTAAGCGTCTCCATGGGCTTCAATTTCCTCATCTTTAAAAAGAGGGGTTGAATAAGATAACCTCTGAGGTCTCTTTCATCTCTAAATCTAGTATTCTAAATCTAGGAGCCGGGGAGGATGATTCCTTCCATTCGATTCGGGAAACATTTAATAAGTGCGCACAATGTGTAAGGCACCTTGTGAGCCTCTGGGGAAGACAATGATAAATCAGTGATCTGGTTTCTGACCTTAAGGAGCTTATGTTCGAAGAGGAGAGATATGATATATAAACAGATAAGGATAACAATACAAAGTACAGAGCAATGGCTGTAAAAGGTGAGATACAGATCAAGTGCTGTAGGAAAATTTGAGGACGGAATATCCAGCTGAGATGAATGCATGGAAAGTCACAGCTTTTCCATGTGTATTTCAGCAAAGATCTAAAAAGAACCACAGACTTGGTAAGGATAAAAAAAATCCCTCAATGGCAAAGCGGAGAGTAAGGAAAGATGCCTATTGGTGGTGAAGGCAATTAGTCCAGTGTTGGCGGAATAACCAAGAACATCTGTCCATGCGTAACAGTGATTGATTCATTGATTGCTGCTGCTGGTCAGAAACGAGGACTTGGCAAACAGGAGCACAGTTAGAGATGTTAGAGATGAGACTAATTAGACTGATAAACCAATCAAAAAAAAAGAGCAAGAAAAAAAACTTTAAAAAGAGCAAAAACAAAAGAAACAGGTTTGGCAGTATTTTGGAAGCCAAGGTTTTTTTTGGAGGAGGGTGTGGTTATTTCCCAAGGCGTCGGAGAAGTCAAACACGATGGAAATTAAGAAAGGGTCACTGGATTTGACCATTCCCCTGAGGTCATTAGTAACTATAAAGCAGAAGTGGTTTTACTGATGGCATGAAAATCTCAGGGCTTTTGGTATAAGGATAATTCACTTTTATATGGCATGTCCCAAAAGTCTTAGTGAAGTTCAAGTTGTCCCTTGTTCCTAATAGCTAGGATTAAAACTGCCCTAAGACTTTTGGGACACCTTGAATACTGTTGAAAATCTATCTATCGAGAAGGAGGGAGGGAGGGAAAGAGGGAGAGAGAGAATATCACATTGAATCTCAAAACAACTTCAGGAGGTAAATATTATAGGTATTATTATGCTAATTTTGCAGTCTAATAAATGAGGAAACTGAGGCTGAGAAAAATTAAATGACTCATCTAGCAAGTATTAGAAACAAGATTTGAACCCAGATCATATAATCTCTAAGTTTTACATGCTATCCACTACACAAATGGATTTACCCAGTTGTCCTATAATGTAGATTTTAGATCAATGTTATCATCCCCAGTTACTGGATGGGAAAGCTTGAGGAAAACATTTAGTAATCAGGAAAACCAAGAAAGAAGTTAGTTGATTTCCCCAGAATAATTAGAGTTAATTGGTGAAAAAATGAGACTAAGATTCATCTCTCTGAACTCTCCATTCACCAGGTATTGTGTTCTCCTTAATGAGTAAAATGGGGTCTTTTTGGTGGAGGAGGAGGGGAGAAATAAAGGCTGAGGAAATATGGTTCTTCATCACAGCATTTGAGGTGGGGGGTTGGGGTGGGGTGTCTAGATCTATAATTTCATTTCCGTAGGGAACTTTCTGGTGTGGAAATTGCTCCACTAAGGCAGAACAGCAATCTGTGATTTCCAGAGCCAGCCTGAGAGATTCACAGTTTAAATGGTTACATAGCCAGGACGTGTCAAAACTGGGACTTAAATGCAGGTTCTCCGGACTCTGAGGCTGATACTCTATCCGTTAGGTCACCATGTTGGGGATTAGGAAAGAGTGAGAGCAGAGATAGGAAAGTGGGCAAAGAGAATAGAAGTACCAGGAAAAGAAAGGTGGGGTCACTGTGAGTTAGTCTTTCTGGAGGTGTAATATTCCATTGGTCACAGAGCTCTGAATGCAGACTACTTTGTTCCATCTTAACCAAGTGGCTCTTAATTATAGGTAGCTATAATATATACTGCATTTACCACTAGTCTTATCATAAATTTCTTGGGGGTGGGGTTAGGAGATCCAAATCTGTGATTTCATCCATTTGGGGAGTACCTAGTACGGAAACTCTCTCCAGATAGAAGTCAGCTGTTCCTCAGTTACTTATAAAGAATTTTTAGGGGGCACTGAGAGATTAAATGAGATTCTCCCAGAGTCACATAGCCAGTGTGTCAGAAAGAATTCTTGAACCTGGGTCTTTCTGACTCTTACCAGATATCTTAAGGCTACCCAATAGCAGCATGGGTCAAATACTAACACTGGCACTATATAATGAGGTAAGCAGGTTTGGGGAAACTCATATACTCAGTTTTGGACGTATTGACTTTGATGTGCTTTGAGGACAAACAAGTAGAGATGTACTATGGGCACTTGAAGATGTGTTTGGAACTTAGAAGAGAGGTTAGGGCTGGAAATAAGCATTTAGGAGTCATCTGCATTGAGGCAGTTGTTAAGTGTTAGAAGGGAATTTGATTTCCAAAGGAGAACAGGTAGAGAGAGAGGAGGACCAAGGACAGCCCTTGCTGCTACAGCTTGACCTGTCAATAGCCTTCTAACAGATTTTCAGCCTCCAAACTCTCCCATCTCCAATCTATCTTTCATTTTCATTCAATTAAAAAACATTTATTAAGCACGTACTATATGAAGACACTGTGCTAGACCCTGGGGATATAAGGAATGAAATAAATATTCCTTTTTCTCCAAGAGTTTAAATTGAAGTAAGGGATACATATGTACATAGACAAAGGATAATCTGAGGGGAAGAGAAAGTACTTTGTGTATGGGTGGGGGAATGAAGGTTGAGGAGGAAGGGTAGCAGGAGGATCTGGCACCCTACCTGAGCCTTGAAGGACAGTAAGAATTTTAAGAGACAGTGATGAGGTGGAGGTACATTCTAGCTATGGGAGACATGGAGACAGGATATGGGATGTTTAATTTGGGGAACAGCTAGTAGGCCAGTTTGGCTAGAATATTGAGTGGATAGAGTAATTGAGTTTTTGTAAAGACAGATGGGAGCCAGAGCAGAGGGCTTTCAATTCCAGGCTGAGGAATTAGTATTTTATTCTAGAGGCACTAGGGAGCCATTGAAAATTTTTGAGCAGGAGAGCAACATCCATTATCAGACCTGTGTCCTAAGAATATTGATTTGGCAGCTGGGTGAAAGCCAGATAAATGGAGAAGGGAGAGACTTGAGGTCGGAAGACCAATTTGGAGGCCATTCCAATGGTCTAGCTTTGCCATGAGAGTGTGGAGAAGGGTATAGATAAATGAGGCATCGTACAGCTATACTTAACACGACTCATCAACCAGTTGAATATAGAGGGTTAAGGAGTCAATTAATCAATAAACATTTATTGAGTACCTACTCCGTGCTAGGTGCTGGGGATATAAAAAGAGGCAAAAAGAAAGTCCATGTTTTTAGGAGCTCATAGTATAATGGGGGAGATAACAAGCAAAAAATATGTACAAACAAGCTACAGACAGGATAAATTGGAAATAATTAACAGAGGGAAGGCACTAAAATTAAGAGGAGTCATCAAGTATGATATGAAGGACATGTCATCTTAGAGGACTGGAAGGATGATGATATCTCTTAATAGAAGTAGAAATTTGGATAAAGGGTAGATTTGATGAAGATGAATATTATTTTGGACATGGTGGGTTAGAGGAACCAGGGGGCCATCTATTGGAGATGTCCAGCAGACATTGGTGACTAGCACTAGACTTCAAAAGAGGCTCCATACATAGATCTGGCCTAGATCTAGATATGTGCAAATGGATGATAGCAGACCTCATAGAAGCTGATGAGATTAGTAAGAGAAAGAGAAGAGGAGAAGGCCCAGGACAAGCCTTGGGGGACGCCCATGCATAGAGAGTAGAAGACAGATTATTATCTAGAGAAGGAAACTGAGATGAAATGATCACACAGGTTGGAGAATCAGGAGAGAGCAGTATCATAGAAGTCAGGGGAGTGATTCCTGAGAAGAGACAGAAGATACTGGGCTGCAGCTGCTATGCATGCTGTGGAGCCACAGGTGAGAGTTGGGTAAAAGGTAGATGCCAAAGGTGGATGAACAGCCCTGGAAAGGACTCAGCAAAGCCTCACACAGGAGGTGCTAGTCTTCCCTGAACGCTCAATACAACCAGGTTCAGGCCTCAAAGCCTTCGATAAGTTAGGGAGATGCCTTCTCCAAACATGTGAAGTCTTCTCCCAGTGGAATCGGCAGATGATAACGTTGAAGGTGGCTAAAGCAGGCCCTGTGGAGCGCTTAGAGCTTAGTCAGATGTCAAAGATACCAAGGTAATCCACTGTATCCTGGGCCAGCGCCGGTCATCTTGACTTTTGTCTTGCCTCTGGACTGATGACTCTGAAAGAGTGAGGTTACTGACTCTGCCTCATTTAAATCTAATTCACGTTTGAGTCAAGCGATCACCACTTGATATCATTGGTCCTCAATGAAAATGCAGGACAAACAGCAATATGAAAATGCCTCCCTACTACACTCACCTTTGAAAATGTGGGGAGTCCATAAGTGTGGTGCTCATTAGGTGTATATCATCAGATTTTTAAAAACATATTAATTGGTTCTGTTGGGTTTTCCCCTTCTTCCCCTTTTTCTTTAAAAAAAAAAACCTTGTTATATGAGACGGCTCTCTGGGAGGGGGAAGGAGAAGAGACAGAAGGGAAAATTTAACGATATGAAAACAGAAAATATCAATAACATTTCTTTTTTAAAAAGTCGAGGGAGGGGAAAGTCTTCAGGAGAAGAGAATGTCTAACAGTGTTGAAAACTATAGGGAGAGCAAGCAGAAGGCAGATTGAGAAATGGCCAATGGATTTAGCCGTTAAGAGATGACGGATAATCAGAAGCCAGATTACTCGGGGGTAAGGAGTGAGTGGGAGATGAAGAAGTAAAGAGAAGGAATTTTGATGACCCTTTCTAGAAGGTTTGGCTCTGAAAGCAATAAGAAATAAAAAATTAGAACTTGACGAGTTGGCTAGATCAAGTGAAGGTTTTCTTTTTTGAGAATGGGGGAGACCAAACCACGTTGAGAAGTGGTAGGAAAGGAGCCAGTGGGGTCAGTGCCATGCATTTCCTTTTTAACCTTGATCTGTTACTATCAATCCTCTGCTCAATGCCCTTCCCAGACCCTTTATTGCCTACTCAGTAAAGTTCACATTGTTGTTCATCCTTCCTTCTGGAAGAGGACCAACAGCATCAACAGGGTGATGTCTTGACTTGCAAGTGAATTGGATTTAAGTGAGGCAGAGCTGTGCAAAGCCATCAGCTTCACTCTCTCCTCCAGAGTCATCTGAGTCCGTGGAAAGACATAGGTCAGGACAACGGGAGATGGAACCCAGAGGCAGTGAGAGACCTTGGCCTTTTTAAGCTAAGGTCTTTCCCAGGTCTCAGTGTGTCTGAGGCAATGCCCAGTCAGTACTTAAAGGCTAGGTAAGAATTGATAAAAAAAAAAAAAAAGATGGCCTAGTTCGCCTTCACGAAAGAATCAGTCTGGGAAGGAAGACTGTCAGAGTTTCTGGCCAGAACAGATACAGTTGCTATTTACACTCACTCTGAGCCAAGCAATGACCAACCGAGACTTGGGCTAGGAACTATCTATCATTGGTCAATCAGTGAGAAGCAGAGTAATTTGGGTTTCTAGGCGTAGTCAAGTAGCTCCATTTGAATCCCAATGGGCTTTATCAAAACTTGGTTTTTCATAGTTATATTTCAAGAAATCATAAATGAAAACTACATGAGACAAAAGAGTTAATTGTCCCAGTTTAAAAAACTACAACAATGATAGAATACATAAATAGGGAAGAAAAACATCTAGCCTCCAAATCTCAGGATGCCGTGTGAAGTTCACACTCCTTAGCCTAACACTCAAGAACTTCCACATTCGGGTACTACCTTGCCTTTTCAGTTTTATTCAAAAATATTTGTGTTTAATGGTAGCCATCTCTAGGGTGGTGGGTAGGGGATGGGGTGAGGGAGGGAAGAAAAAAAAATTTACATGATAATTTTGTTGTATATTTGAAAGCAATAGCAAGTTGTGTGCAGTAGATTTGCAGTTTCACGTACAATTGTCTTTTTTATTGTACTATGTTATGGGAAAGCTTGTTTTATTCCATAAATTAAAATTTAAAAATAAAATGGCAAAAAAATTTACCCTCTTCTTTCTCTACACAAGCTGGTACTGTGTGTGTGTGTTTTAAAAAAGGCACATACAGACAAAATCTCTCTCTCTTCCCTGGTGATGAGTTAGAACTGCTGTAAGACTAAAGGGAGAGGTAGCATCTGCTGCCTACTCTCCCTGTTGGGCCGCCATGTAGCTACGAATGCACAGTCCTGTGTCTTCTGCCCCTATTGTGTTTCTTCTTTCCTGATCTTAGGTGAATAAGCAAAATAGCATTTCTATATAGTGCTTTACAAAAGTGCTTTACAAACATAGTGCTTTAAGGTTTACAAAGTGCTTTACAAGTATTGCTGCATTCTGTACTCACCTGAATCCTGGGACGTAGGAGCTATTCCTCATTTTCAGTTAAGAATAAGGAGGCAGGCAGAGGTCGTGGTTTGTCCCGGGATCACACAGTTAGTAAGTGTGTGAGGCCACATTTGAACTCAAGGCTTTCTGGTTCCATGTCCAGTGCTTCATCCACTGCACCACCTAGGCACCTGCTGTTCTAGGTGGATGAGTGTTAGAGAGGAAACAGGGCTGGGCATAATCCTGTGAGCTTTGAAAGGTCTGAGTAAACCCCAGCAGTTCATGATCAGAATCACTGTGGAGTCTACCTGTGGCAGAAGTGGGTGAGCTTTTGGAGAGCCAGTCCTGAGGAGGGACCTGCCTGGCCCCACCTAGTGGTAGATTGACCTGTTAGCCAAGACACCTTGTCTTGAAAGTAAGGTAGTGGTCACATCAGCTCTAACTCTAATTGCTACCCAGAAGTAAACTTGGTAGAGACTCTTCAGATGGAGGAAAGGACTCCCATAACCAGGAAGTACCCTACCTCTAGTTGAGGTAGCGGGAATGTAACCACCACTTTGAGTTTGAGCTCCTTCTCCTCAAGGTATCTAGTGGTGTGCAGGGGGAAAAGTGGGTCCTGTCCTAATTATACCTTCATGGCAAAGAGTCCTTTGGAAAGGCTAATTGATGGCAATTGGTTAATTGATACTGAGGAGAAAGCAAATGGTCAAAATAAAATTGGGACACATTACAGGGAAACACATTAGATGGGGACTTGACAGTGGTAGCATTAGGAGAACCCCACAGTCCTTTGAGGGTACCCCTAGAATTTAGGGTTAGCGAGGTGGTGCAGTAGATAGA
>CM053626.1:35136101-35176762 GCA_028646595.1 Phalanger gymnotis
CAATCCTGGAGTCAGGAAGACCTGAGTTCAAATCCAGCCTCAGATGCTTACTAGCTGGGTGACCCTGGGCAAGTCACTTAACCCTTTTGCCTCAATTTCTTCATCTGTAAAATGAGCTAGAGAAGCAAAGGACAAACCACTCCAGTGTCTCTGCCAAGAAAACCCTAAATAGGGTCACAGAGAGTCAGACATGATTGAACAACAACAGAATTCCTAGGGGAGTTGGAGCGGTGGTTGACTTCTGGATAATTGACCTGCCAGTGCAAATTGGGTTTCGGAGAGTGAGCCCAGAGCCTATAGATGCTATGTTTATCTCTCTCTGATTCCTCAAATAGTGCTGTACACAGTAGGTACTCCGTATATGTTGACAAAATTAATAACATATAAATAATTAATAGCATATAGATCTGTATCCTCTACTAGACTGTAAACTCCGTGATGGGAGAGACTATATTTTGGGTACACTTGTATTTCCCACTCAGCACACAGTAGGTACTTAGTAAAAATTGTGGAGAAGCCATTGAGAACCACAAGGTTTCAGGAAGTAACAGTTAAGACTCAAACACTGGCCCTCAGATTCCAAATTTGATGAGCTCTGTAATGTACTGAAATGCTTCCCCTCCCAGGATCCCTGTGAAATAGGTATTCTGAGCTCTGTTTCATGGAGGAGGAAGCAGCTTTATCTTGCTACAAAATTCTCCTCCTTTGAGTTTTCTAAAAAATCTAAAACATTTTCATAATAATAATAACTCACACTACAATACTGGTTTGAGATTCACAGAAGTACTTTTCTCACTATAACCCTTGGAGTCTGAGAGTGTCCCTATTATTGTCATATCTGTCCACAGATGGACAAACTGAAGCCCGGAGAGGTCAAATAACAACCAAAGACACGTAATTAGGACTGGAGCTCAGATCCAAGCTCGAGTCCAAGACCAATGCTCACTCTGTGACATTGTATTGCATCTCCATTATATCTCTGGATTCCACTTAAAGTGAGCTACCTCTGTCTTCTGGACAGACAACAGCCTTAAGAAGAGTTGTTCAGCTATTTAGGTTCTGACTCTTTTGGTCCCCACCTGAATTAGAGGAGAGAATAGATGAGGATCTCTTGGTGACCTTCTCCAGCCCTGATTCCTAAAAGAGTCTCAGCCAGAGATAGAAACGACTGAGATAAGCAACCCTTTCTTACCCAAGCTTGACATGGTGGGGAAAGGGATTGGCTGTTACTCTTCCCATTGCCCATGTGTTGGCTATTCTCTTCCCTCATACACACACACACACACACACACACACACACACACACACACACACACAAACAGACATACAGACACACACACACCATGTTTCGCTTTTCTTTGCCTTAATAGCACAAGGCCTACCTCAAACCAATATTTCCAGTCCAACCTCTTCTTGCCTTCATTTTCACCTCCTTACTGCCCTTCCCATTTGCCTCCTGTCCTTTTCAATTTCATCATTATCCTCATCATCAACAAACATTTACTGACAGGTGAAGGCCTCTATGTATTATTCTTGGCCTTCCTCTTGTCTAAATATCAACACTGTTTTGAGGGTGCCAGAGTAGAGCACAGGAGAAATAGCTGATGTGTAAATTGAATTTCTGGGCACTCACTGAGTGGTCATGATGTTCTGCCACTATTTCCCAGAACCCCAGGCCTGAGGTGGAGAACAGGAATTACAGCCATTTTGGAGGCAGATGACTTCCACCGGAGGCAGTCAGTCATGGTAGTCCATGTTTCCAATTTTTCCTCAGCCTTCATCTCCATCCTGGTTTCCTTCACTATTTCCTAATTGCCTTCCTTTTCTGTCCACACAGTTTGTCCTCTCCTCCCTGCCCTCCCCAAAAGTATTTTTGCCACTTTAAAGATAGCCGGTGAAGACATCTGAGATGCTGATATCAGGAAACATCTGCACAAAGCTGTAGTGTGGCCGCCTGCACCTATGCAAACAATGAAAACTTCAGTATGGTAAACTCTGTAAGTGTGTGCTATATAAGCAGAAATAGTTCATGGACCATCTTATAAAAGACTCATGGGAAGCCCTGCTGTTATTTTGGAAAGTAATACCACTCTTCGAGAAATTAAATTATAATCTAGCTGACTGATGTCAGATATTTTGCTCTTTCCCAAACTGAAACCCTTTGGATAGGCTTTAAAAAAAGTTCTTTCTAGACTAATGCATTTAACTTTTGGCATCTTGTTTGTTTGTTTTCTAAAAATTATACATCATTTTGTAATGTTAGAGTTGGTTGTCTCTCACCTGGAAAAATCTGAAAATATAATCCAAAGTCCTGGTGGAAATTTTTCTGTTCTTTCCAAGAAGTGATTAATCAATAAGCCTTTATTAAATGCTTACTATGGGGCCAGGCACAGTGCTAAGGGTGAGAAGCCAGTATGCTAGGACTTTTCCATTTCTTTCCTGAACATCAGTTACCATGTGTAAACGTGATCTTTAGTATTTCCAAAGCATTCAGAATCCATGGATTGAAAATCATTGGGTCACAGAAAGAACCTAGAAATCTTCTAGGCCAATCCTCTCATTTTACTGAGGAGAAAAATGAGACCCAAAGAATTTAAGAGGGAAATCTCCCCTTTGGATGTCCAAATAGTTCCTCAAACTCAACATGCCCAAATCTTCACTCATTACTTTTCTCTCTCCCAAATTCCCCCCCCTTTTTTTTAAATGTCATTATCCCTCCTGTCATCCAGGTCTGTTACCAAAGAATCACTTCTGAGTTGAGCAGCAAAGAAAATTCCAGCAAATGTCCAAGTAATTGAGGCCTACCATAACTCTGTACCACACTTGTAATCTGTTTCAGAAACTCCTCATCTGTTGTCCACTTCTGTCCAGATTTCTGGTACGCTCATATGGCCATATGCCTTCTGTTTCTCCTTCCACTGATCTTTGCCTGAATCCTCTCCACTATACGTCCACCGCTAGTTTCTAGGTTTCTTCATATGAATAAATCTTCCTAATATGCAATGCTACTTCATTCTTCAAAACCCCTTCCTCACCCGGCCCCACACGCACTCATCTCTCTCTTTTTTTTTTTAAACTATATTTTGTTCCTTTTTAAACTATATTCTTGCAGAGGCATATTCCAATCACAGCTTCTATCCTACCAAGTATCAGTGATACTTAGGAAATCCAATTTACCTCCATGCAGTAGGATCTCTGGTGCTTCTTGCTTATTTCTCATCCTTCACATTTCTGAATCCCTCAGTCAGTTCCTAAGACCTCTGAGCTAAAATAAAAAATCCTGTTTGGGATGTAAAACCCTTGGCAATCAGGTCCCCTCCTTTTTCAATCTTATATCTTTGTTGTTGTGCAGTCATTTTTTCAATTGTTTCTGACTCTCTGTGACCCCATTTGGGGTTTTCTTGGCAAAGATGCTGGAGTTGTTTGCCATTTCATTTTACAGATGAAGAAACTGAGGCAAACAGTGTTAAATACTTCCCCAGGATCACACAACTAGTAACCATCTGAGGTCAGACTTGAACTCAAGAAGATGAGCCTTCCTGACTCCAGTTTGGTCTCTATCCACTGTAACGCTTAGCTGCCCTGCAGCTTCCTCCCTTCCAAAAACTTTATGATCCAGTGACATTGGCTTCCTGGCTCCATCTCCCAACTCCGTGTATTTTTCCCAGCTGTCCCCCATGCCTGGATTTCTCTTTTTTCTCATCTCCACCTCCTAGCTTTCTTCATATTCCAGCTAAAATTCCACCTTACAGGAAGCCAATTCCCCTTAATGTTAGTACCTTCCACCTTCTGATTATCTTCAAATTATCTGTTATATATCTTGTTTGTACCTAGTTGTTTGCAATTTGTCTCTCCTCTCAGACTGTGAGCTCCTTGGGAACGGTAACTGGGCTGGTTAGTTTTTTTTTTCCTTGTCTCTCTCTGTATTCCCCTCCACTTATCATAGTGCTTGGTATATAGGAGGCATTTAATAAATGCTTGCTTCCTTTCTTTCCCTCATTTTATAGATGAAGAAACTGAGGCCCAGAGAGGTAAACCATCCTGTCCAAAGTCATATAGTTAGTAAATGCCTGAAGCCTGATTTGAAGCCAGTTTTTTTCTGACTCCAAGGTCAGCAGTCTATATGCTACACACTACATTGGGTCTCGGGACTTGAATTCAGATCCCAGCTTACCTTTTGACCTTGGGCCAATTACTTTAATCCTCAGAGCCTCATTGGCTTCCTTTGTCAGATGAGGGGGTTGGATTAGATGACCTCAAACATCCCTTCTAGCCTACAATGTGATTCTGAGTTCAAATCTGGCCTCAGATACTAGCTCTGTGACCATGGGCAGGTCACTTAACCTGTTTGCCTCAGTTTCCTTAATGGTAAAATGGGGATAATAAAAGTCCCTGCCCCCCAGGACTGTTGTGAGGATCAAATGAGATAATATTTGTAAACTGTTTTGTAAATTTTGAAGCTCTAACTATTAGACCATCCATTCCCTCATTTTACAGAGAAAGAAACAGAAACCAGAGAAGAGAGATGATATGACCAAGGACTCAGAGATGATAAGTAGTAGAATTGGGATTGAATTCGGGTCCTTTGACCCTATAGCCAGTGCTCTTAACACCCCATTCTTCTGCCTCGGGTTCTAACCAGCCATGAGCAGAACCAGAACAATGGGTCAGGTAGGCATACACTTAAGGTGCATGGAAGGCAAGGAGAGAGGAGGGAGCTTAATAAAGGAGAGTTTTTGTTGTATTCCTCCTCATAAACATTGAACATCCTGCTTTCCAGAGCCATCTGGTTATTTGTTTTGAGATGAGTCAAGTCACATATTTCACAGTGAACCACAGGGGGTGCAATTTTCAAACCACGTCTAGGGTTTGGGAAAGTTACTTCTGGATCTGGACCCGGGAATTGCTGTCAATGTAAGCAACGTTTCTTGGGAACAGTTCTCCTGGCTTCTGTTCTAAGCTAGCCAGTTAATGGCACATAGAGAGTAGCTAATGTTTATCCTCTCTTCTCCCCTTTATTTCCCTCTGGAAAAAAAATCAAATTTCTGATGTCTCTTATACCTAAAGTTAGACAAACAGCATCAGGACCATAGGCAAGATACAAAGGAAAGAGTGTTAGCTCTGGAATCCGAGGACCTGGCTTTGAATCATGGCTTTACCTCTTGGCCTCTGTGGACCTCAATTTCCTCATCTGTCAAATGTTCATCTAGACTAGATAATCTTGAAGGTCTTTCTAGTTCTAAATCTATGAACATAATTATTTTTTATAAATAGCATTTTTTTCAATTACTTGTAAAGATAAATCTTAACATTCATTTTTAAAAATTTTGATTTCCAAATTTTCTCCCTCCTTCCATTATCTCCTATTCCTAAGACTGTAAGCAATTTGAAATAGGTTATATATGTGTGTGCAATCATGTAAAATACATTTCTATATTAGTTAAGCTGTGAAAGTAGAAGCAGACCAAAAGAAAAAAAATGGAAATACCATGCCTTGATCTGCCTTTCAGACTCCATCAGCTCTTTCTCTAGATGTGGATAGCATTTTTAATCATGAGTCCTTTGGAGTTGTCTTGGATCACAGTATTGCTGAAAATAGCTAAGTCATCCATAGTTGCTGTTACTGTGTACAATGTTCTCCTAGCTCTGCTCATTTCACTTTACACCAGCTCAGGTTTTCCCAGGTTTTTCTGAAATCTGCCTGTTTATCATTTCTCATGGGACAATAGTATTCCATTACATTCGTATTCCACGACTTGTTCAGCCATTCTCCAGTTGATGGGAATCCCCTCAATTTCCAATTACGAACATAATTATTGAAGATTTTGGGGGGAGGAAAATCATGATTTTATTAACGTAGGCAATCGTTCCACTGATGATGCATCAACTACCCTTATGTAACTAATAGTTGTTTAAGAATTTCCTGGGGACATGCTTATATCATGTTAAATGACTTGCTTATATCAGAGACAAAAGTTTTCCAGATTCTAGGCCCTCTCTACTACATGACACTGCCATTTAACAAGAATAATAGAAAAACAAAATGTTCCCTTGAAGACAAAATAAAGAGATGTTAGATTTAGATGTTTGGATTAAAAAACAAGTTTTTCACCATACTATTACCTTTTTCTAGGTGTATATTAAAGACTCATAAGAAGACACTTGGACCAGGTCAATTCTGTGATCCTTTATTTTTCTGTCATTATCCTTTTTGACACTCTTCCTGTTTATTCTATATTCCTTTTATTTCCACAACCTCCTAGTTCTCCTTCTACCTAATTGTCCAACTGTCTTCCTTTCCTCTGTGGGATCATTATCCATATTGTGGGCATTAAATACGGATGTATATTAAGATTCTATCTAGGTCCTTCTATTTTCTCTGTGTTCTTTCTCAATGATCTTACCAGTTTCCATGGGTTCAGTTATCATCTCTCTGCAGATAATTTCTGAATCTCTGTTTCATATTGTCCTCATGTCTCTTTTGAGCTCACACTTCCCTTTACTAACCACCTCTGGATGTCAAACAAAACATGATGTTCATGTTTAAACACGATGTTCAAACTAAACATGAGTTCAAAACTGAACTCATCTTTCTTGCTAAGGCTGTTTCCTCTTCCTAATGTCCCTGTTTCTGTCAATGGTACAACCATTCTTCCAGTCACTCCAGTTTACAACTTTGGAGTCATTCTTGACTCTTCACTCTCCTCCACAACTCATGCCACCCTATCCAAACAGTCGGTTTTTCTGAGGCTATTTCATTGATCATATCTAACACCACTGTTCTTTCTGTCTCCTGCTCTTCACTCCTATGACTGCCACCCTGGAAGGTCTTCATCATCTCCCATGTGGACTGTTACAATGACCTCCTAACTGATCTCCTGCTTCCGACGTCTTCTCTCTCCAACCCATATTCCATAAAGTTATGGGAATATTCTTTCTAAAGCACAGATTAACCTTGTTACTCTGATGATCAAGAAACAACAGTGACTTCCTGCTGCCTCTAGAATAAAATGCAGACTTCTTATTTGGTATTTAAAGCCCCTACTAGTATTTCTCCTGACACCCTTTCCAGGCTTACTTCATATCATGTACCCTCAAACACAGTCAGGTTGGCCTCTTTGTCAATTTCCATACATGACAATCTATCCATCCCTTCTGTTCCTTTGTGCAGGCTGTCCCATACCTTTACTACCCTTCCTTCTTGCCTTCACCTCTAGGGATCTTTAGCTTACTACAAGGCTTAGCTCAGGTGCTACCAAATCCTCCACCTGCCTCCTCCTCCTCTCTGCACTTTGGATTTATCTGTTGGATCCCTGCTCTATCCCTCCCTACACTCTGGATTTACCTTTTGGGTCCCTGCTCTATCCCTCCCTACACTCTGGATTTACCTTTTGGGTCCCTGCTCTATCCCTCCCTACACTCTGGATTTACCTTTTGGGTCCCTGCTCTATCCCTCCCTACACTTTGGATTTACCTTTTGGGTCTATGTTCTATCATCCCAGTAGAATGTAAACTCCTCAAGGATAGAGGCAATTTTGTTTTTGTCCTTTTTATCCCTAGTGCCTTGAAAATGGTAGGTGCTGGTAACAGCAATGTTGTAAGGATGATCAGCTATAAAAGACTTGGCCACTCTGATCAATATAATGATCCAAGATAATTCCAAAGGACTCATGATTAAAAAAAATGCTATCCACCTCCAGATGATGAATTCTGAGTGCAATTTGAAGTATGATTTTCTTTATTTTTTGTGATATGGTTAATATGGAAATATGTTTTGCATGATTTCACACATACAAATGATATAATTTGCTTGCCTTCTCAGGGATGGGGGAAGGGGTGGGAGGGAAAGAATTTGAGACTCAAAATTTTAAAACAATAATTTTTTTTTGTTTTGAAAACAATAATTTTTTTTAAAAAAGAAAATAGTAGGTGCTTAATAAATGCTTGCTGAATGAAATTAAATTGAATCCTGGAAAAGATTTTATCCATCAAATGGGGTTCATTTCTGACTGTTTTTAATTACTTGACCATCACAACCAATGCAATTTTAACATCACAACTACCATCAAGCATTAAATATGTTTGTCGACATTATTCCATCATTTTGCATGTGGTTACAGATGTCAATACCATTTGTACTTCAGATGAGCTAGGATATTAAGTTACCATTTGATGACCACCACCCCCTTGTGTCTTTTAAAAAGAGTTCACTAAATCAAGTCATTTCCACCCTTACCCTAGCAACATGCTTAGTAGAGAAGACACAATATTGGATGAAAGTCATGGAATACTAAAGCTTGGAAGAATTAACATTAAGGATCTCCCCAAAGGCAATGGAGAGGCGTATGGTGGGCGTCAGCAGGCTGTAACACATCACCGGCATGAGCAGGTTTCAGCAGATCACGAACAAGGAATTATGCAGAGGAATCTATGTAAAAGATATCATCAGAGAAATGCCTGCCTCCACCCAAAAATGGACTGGTCATATCACCCATTGAGAGAGTGGATTAATATACTGATAGATAACCTATATGCATCATTCATATCTCTACAATGTCAAGGAAGAAGTTGCCAGAATGTCTGATGTACTCAGTGTGGGAGGACAAGGATGAGAGTTGCCCAGGATAGGCAGACTGGGATGAGATGCAATCTGTGTCATTGGAAGAATTTTTTTTAAGAAAACCCAATAAGCATTTATTAAACATCTAAACAGACACTGCGTATAAGGGTCTTACAAATACCTAGCTCATTTGATCCACACAACAATCCTGGGAGGTAGATGTTATTATTATCCCCATTTTATAGTTGAGCAGAGAGAGTTTATGTGACTTACCCAGGGTCAGGGTCTTCCTAACTCCAACGCCAGAACTCTATCCACTACACCTCCTAATTGCCCTCATTTCATGTATACACGTACACGATGAAATGATTGATTCATTGACATATAAAGAGAGAATGAAAATCAATGCCACTTTGGCAATTAAAAAAATGTATTTTGGAAGAAATACAGAGTTAATGATAGTTGAGCCAAAGATTTACATGACCTACTTTCCCATTTAATTTGATTGGTGGGTTGGGTCCAGAGAGTCACTAGATGGGTGGTAACAGTTCTCCCTCGTGCTCTCTGGTTGCTGTTAGGGGCAAGAGACCCAGGTAGGGTAAGGTTTAGAGGACATTAGGTTCTAAATATATATGTAGCTATCGAATAGTAATAGTAATAAGAATATAGGCTGCATAGGTTAGTATTTTAGCACTTTTAAAGTACATAGCATGTTATTTCACTTGATCCTAACAACAATCCAGTGGTATTGCTATTCCTGCTTTATAATTGAAGAAACTGAGAGAAATTAGTTGACCCATACAGGATAACATGGTTAGTAAAATATCTGAGAAAATATTTAAATTCAGGTTTTCCTGACTCCAAGTTCTGAACTTTATCCACCAGGCCAGCAAACTGATTGTGCCTTGGCCTGATCAGCAGTATCAAAGTCACAATTGACCAGCTCAGTTTCTCAGAATTTATCTTCTATAGACAGGGACCCATGAAAGACTAACATTGGCTTGCCATTTTATTGACTTATGATGACACTGGCAAGTTTTTGGAGTTATTTGAAAATTGTTCTCTAGCTTATGAGGGGAAAAGTCAAGAAAAGCTCTCTGTTGGACTCAGAGAACAGTCAAAATTTTCAGACTTAGTTATATCACTTGCAATTATGGTGTAAACAGGAATATTGGATTAACAGTGAAATCCTGCTACCATTTTGGTTCCATCCCTTACCACCTCATGTTTGAACAATTTTAGCCTCCCCACTCCAATCTAGCCTCCACTCAACTGTCAAATTGATCTTAAAATGCAAATATGATCATGTCCTCCCCCTTACCCTTACATTCAGGTTACCTATTGCCTTCAAGATGAAGTATAAAATCCTGTTTGGTGTTCCAAGCCTTTATAATCTGACTCCTTCCCACCTAATTCCCCGTTAAATACTTTGGAATCCAGAGACACTGCTTCCCTTGATGGTCCTGTCACAAAGACACTCCATCTCCTGACTCTTACCATTTCCACTGACTGTCCCCCATGCTCCGTACCTTCCCCCTCTTTATCTCTGCCTCTTGGCTTCTCTGGCTTCCTTCAAGTCTCAACTAAAGTTGAGACCTTCTGCAAGAAGTTTTTCCCAGTTCACCTTCATCTTAGTGCCTTCCCTCTGAGATCATCTCTAGCTTATCCTGTACATATCTTGTTTGTTCATCCTTTCTATGTTGTCTACCAGATTAGACTGTGAAATCCTTGAGAACAACAAGTGTCTCCTCCCCCCACCCTTCCTAGTATCCATAGAGATTAGCAAGGTGCCTGGCACATAGTACGTGCTTTATAGTGCTAGTTGACTGACGCTGCAGTCAGGACTGTTATTTCTGAACCATGTGACCTTAAGTCATTCAACCTCTCTAGAACTCACTTTCTCCATCTGTAAAACAAAGCTGTTGGACAGATAATCTCTATAGGTTTCTTCTAGTTCTAAATCCCATTTTAAGTAGTTGCTAATGAAAGTTCAGTTTCTGTGTACAAACTTTTTTTTAGATGTCGGCACAAATGAAAATTTTGAGATGTTAGAGCCACTTTTGGTTACCAAAGTCTGACAATAAACAAATATGAATGGGGAAATTCCATGCTAACAATGTTGTCAGATTTTGAGAGTTAAAGCAATCAGCCCAGCAGCCCATGCACTCCAAAAGATGAAGAAAAGCCGGGATTATGCTGGCAAATTTAACAATAAGCTCTCTGAAAATGGGACACACTTTAAAGTTTAACCTGCATTATGAACATTTTCTCCATCGATTTCTTAGACAATCAACAAAACAGTAAATCAAGCCCTTATTTGTAGTTTGCCAATTCCTGAAATGTAAATGCTCACACTGAACATTTATAAAAACAAGCTTTGCTTTACAAAATGTTTTCATATCCATTATCTCTTTTGATTCTCTCAACAACTCTACAGGAGAGGTAATCTAAGTTTTGGTATAGAATGTAGGCTCCTTAAGAGCAGGGACTATTTTGGGTTTTATCTTTCCCATCCTAATATCGTTGTGTTGGTTCAGTTGTGTCCAACACTTCGTGACCCTATTTTGGGGTTTTCCTGGCAAAGATATTAGAGTGGTTTGCCATTTCCTTCTCCAGCTCATTTTACAGATGAGAAACTGAGACAAATGGGGTTGAGTGACTTGCCCAGGGTCATGCAGCTAGTAAGTATCTGAGGCTGGATTTGAATTTACGAAAGTCAGTCTTCGTGATTCCAAGCCCTGTGCTCCATCCACTTTGCCACCTAGCTGCCACCCTAATACTAGATAGCTAATTCATGCTGGTGGAGTTGAGGGTGGGGGAGGGAGGGAATGAAACCTAGTGCTCTATAATTGCAATAATCAAACTTGGCCCCAGAGAAGTTGAAAAGAAAATCAATCTCCTTTCTCTCCTCAGAGAGGTGGGAACTATTTATGTAGACTGTTGATCAAAATCACAGACATAGCTAACATGTTGGTTGGTTTAGCTGAATGCATATTTTTCAGTCTTTCTTGGTTAATCTTTGTTACAGAGGATGGGGAAGGGAGAAGGGAGAGATGTAAAGGGAATGTACAAACCAAAGACATCAATAAAAATTAATAAAAACCGAAAGCTTCTTGGAATAGATTGGATTGGATTGGTCATTATCCCTATTTTACAGATGAGGAAACTGAGACATAGAAAAGAAGCTGAATGACTTGCCTAGAGTCACAATTAGTGAATTGATTGGTCAATATGATTGTGTATATATACATACATATGTGTGGCATATGATCTATATGACAAGTAATTATATATGCATATATATACACACAAGGCATTCCTTATTTTATTGTGCTTCACAGATATTGGGGGGGGTTGTTTTTTACATATTGGGGTTTATAGTAGACCTGTGATAGGCTAGCCTATTAATGTCATTTTCTTTCTTTTCTTTTTAAATTTTATTTTTTCCCTCAGACATCTCAAAACTTTTCATTTGTACCAACATCCAAAAAAAAGTTTGTACATAGAAACTGAACTTTTCATCAGCAAAGGCTCAAAATAGGATTTAAAACTAGATGAAATCTGTAGAGATCATCTGTCCAACAGCTTTATTTTACAGGTGGAAAAAAGATTTGTTTTGTAAAAACAATTTTTAACATTCTCTTTTTAAGTTTTAAGTTCAAAATTCAATCCTTCTTTCCCTCCCTTCTCTCTGAGAGAGTAAATAATCTGAGATGAGTTATACATGTGCAATCATATAAAACATATTTCTGTTTTAGTCACTTTGTGGAAGAAAACAAAAAGAAAGGAAGAGAGTGGGGCGGGGTGGGAGGGGAGAGAGAAAGAGAGAGAGAGAGAGAGAGAGAGAGAGAGAGAATAAAAAAAAAGGAGATAAATAGCATGCTTATGTCTATATTCAGATGCCACCAGTTCTTTCTCTGGAGATTGATAGCATTTTTCAACATGAGTCCTTTGGGATTGTCTTGAATCATTGTATCACTGAGAATAGCTAAGTCATTCATAGTTGTTCGTCATTCAATATTGCCATTACTGTCTGCAATGTCCTCCTAGTTTCACTCACTTCTCTCTGCATCAGTTTATGTAAATCTTTCCATGTTTTTCTGAAATCATCTTGTTCCTCATCTCTTATAGCACAATCATATTCCATTGCAATCATATACCACAACTTGTTCAGCTATTTCCCAATTGATGGGCATCCCCTCAATTTCCAATTTTTAGTCACCACAATAAGAGCTGTTATAAAATTTTTGTACAGGTAGGTCCTTTTCCCTTTCTTTTTTTAAATTTCTTTGGAATACAGACCTAGTAGTGGTATTGCTGGATCAAAAGGTATTTACAATTTTATAGTCCTTTGAGCATAGTTCCAAATTGCTCTCCAGAATGGTTTGATCAGTTTACAACTCCAACAACAGTGCATTAGTGTCCCAGTTTTCTCACATCCCCTTTAAAATTTATCATTTTCCTTTTCTGTCATATAAGCCAATCTGACAGGTGTAAAGTGATACCTCAGAGATGTTTTCATTTGCATTTCTCTAATCAATTGTGCTTTAGATATTGGCACTATTTTTCAATAGCATGTGCTCACATCATATCTCTGTGTCAACTGGTAATTCTTATAATATTTCAAACTTTTTCATTATTATTATATCTGTTATGGTGATCTGTGATCAGTGATCTTTGATGTTATTATTGTAATTATTTTGGGGTGCCATGAGCTGTGTCCATAGAAGGGGGGAGCTTAGTCAATAATTGTATATGTTCTGACTGCTCCACCCACCATAGTTCCCTGTCTCTTAAACTCTTCTCCAGTCTCTCTATTCCCAGAGACACAACATTATTGAAGAATGTCACATAAACTCAGTTGATAAGGCTATGGCAGAGTTTGAGAAGATTGATTCAAATTTTGAAAGTTCTACTCAGGGTAAAAAAACTATCAAACAGCGTCACGTATTACAGAGAAATCTTTTGTGAAAGGAAGAGTCAATCAATGTGGCAAACTTCATTGTTGTTTTAGTTTAAGAAATTGCCACAGCCACCTCAGCCTTCAGCAATTGCCCTCCTCATTAGTCAGCAGCCATCAACATCAAGGCAAGACTCATTAGTCAGCAGCCATCAACATTGAGGCAAAAAGATTAAGACTCACTAAGCCTCAGATGATGGCTAGCATTTTTTATCAATAAAGTTTTAATTAATTAATTTTATATAAATTAATAAATCTAACAAAATAAATAAATAAATTTAATTTTGGTTTAATTAATGTATTTTTAAACATAATACTATTGTACACTTAATAGACAGCATGGTATAAACGTAACTTTTAAATGCACCGGGAAACCAAAAACTTCATGTGACTTGCTTTATTGCGATATTTGCTTTATTATAGCAGTCTGGAACCATACCTGCAATATCTCCAAGGTATGCCTGTATATATGTGTATATGCAACTGCACGTATGTGTATATATTTACATGCACACATGTGTACATATACATATATAATGTACATATAAAATTTGTTTATTCAACAAATGTTTATTGAGTGTCCAATAGGTGCTTAGCAGGATACAAATAATAATGCAAAAAATCCCTTGTAGGTGAAATAAAACAGAAGTTTATTCTGTTTGGAGAAATAAGGCAAAATAGAATGGGAAAGTATATAAAGTGCTATGGAAATGTGCCAGAGAGCAATATGAACTATATGAACCAGCTTCTCCTCCTGTTGCTTGGTTTTCTTGGTATGCACAGCAACAACCTAAGCCTGGCTGAGCGTACAAGATACTGGACCTAGAAAAGCCAAGAAGACAGGGGTGTGAATCCCAACTCTGAAGTCTCTGGCTGTGTGATTCTAGGCATGTCACTTAACCTCTAGGCATCTCGACTAATTTTAGGACTTATTTAGATGGTTTTGATTTGCATTGATGGAGAGAATGGCCAACACAGACCCTTCCCTAGTCTTAGATAGAAAAACTCTCCAGTAGAATAAACACTACTATTGCTTCTGGCTAGGGTGTAGAAGAACTACCCTATCTTTATTTTCATCATTCCTGTGACTTCCCAGAACAAAATACCATTCCATGGTGCCCCTTCAAGTTCTATCCCCTCCATGTCCTTTGGCCTTCCAAGTCAAGTCATGAAGCATTTATTAAGTGCTTACTATGAAAGGTATCTAGTGAATTTACTAGGGACTTCAAAAGAAAGCAAGTTCTGCATATTAAAGTTTCAGAATTTAATGTACAAGCCTTTCCTTCTGTTCTGCAATGCTCATTTTATTTGTTTATTCAGTTCAAAATGTATGTGAGTGTGTGTGTGTGTGCATGTGCATGTGTGTACGTGTGTGTGAGTGTGCACGCACGTGCACGCCTACTTTTCCCCACTATGTTTGATAGGACTCAGGCAGATTGTAAAAAGTACTGACCTTCCATGGAATATATTGGGGGGGGAAAAAGGAAAAATTCTTATCTTTGCAGGATTGCTGAATGTGTTTTATCAGTGTTAAAAAAAACCAAAACAACAAAATACTGTATTTAATTGGTTCGTTGTCCTGTAATCAACCATATGGCTAGCTAACCCTGCCTGAATCCACTAAATGACTCCATCAGATTCCCATAGCTCCATTCATTTGTTGGAAAAAACATGTTGAGTGTGTTCTTTGAGTAGAGAAGAGCAAAAGAGCCTCAGGAAAAGAGACACACAAAAAAGGTAAAAAATATAGTGCCTGAAAGTCTCTCCCCAGCTTATGTCCATCGTCAACTTGTTTATGTCTTTGTCTTCCGAGAGTTGCTCAGCCTGAGAGGTGAAATGCCCATGGTCATGCAACCAGTGTTTGTCAGACAGATCTGAATGTTTTTGACTTTAAGTTCACAATGTCATGGTGCTTCTCAATTTCCGTCTTAGTTGGAGGAAACAAAGATCCACACCTCAGTGAGGGAACAATTTGGAGAATAATTTTAAAAATACTTTGAAGTTAATGAATGATGCTGTGTATAAAAAATTAAGTCAACAAGGATTTATTAAGCACCTACTATTTTCCAGGTAATATGCTCAGGGTTGGGGGATATAGAGAAAAACAAAAGATATTCTTCCTGATCCTGAGGGGCATATAGTCTACTTGGGGAAACAACATGCAAACAACTAGGAACAAATGAGATATTCAGGATGAATTAGAGATAATTAAGAGAGGGAAGGCACTAGTATTAAGGGGGATCAGGAAAAAACTTCTTGTAGAAAGTGCAATTTTTAGGTCAGCCTTGAAGGAAGCCAAGGAAGCCAAAAGGCAGAGATGAAAGAATTTCTGGTATGGGGGAAAGGCAGTGAAAGTGGCCAGAGTTGGAATTAGGAGTATCTTGTGAGAACAGCAGAGAGAGACTAGCACCACTGTAACAGAGTACATAGAGGAGAAAAACAGAGAAACCAGTCCAAGTGAAAGGTAATGAGAGTCTAAACAAGGGTGAGGCAATGACAGCTGAGAGGAAGAAAAAGATGTAAGAGATAATGGGGAACCAGATTGAACAGGACTGAAGTCATAAGCCTAGGCCACTGAAGTGGTATGATTAACAGAAATGAGTAGGCTTGGTGAAAAGATGAAGGATTTGAGAGGTCAGGTGGATGCCCTAATGGAGATGTCTGGTCAGGAAGATCTAGGTCTAGCCTCCATCTCTAATACATGCTACCCTTGTGACCCCAGCCCAGACACTTAAATGTGTAAGAGCTCTAGGCTAGATGCTAGCAGGGATGCTGACCTGCTTTGATAATTCAAGCCTCCTCACCAAATAGGAATCCTTATCCTTAGATCTTTTTGTAGGTCTTGGATCTTTCTGCAGAAAGGCAAAGCCTATAGGAACCCTTCTCAAAATCATATTTTTGTCTGACAAAAGTATATCCTCAAGGAAGAGAAGGAGGCAGGAGACTCAGATTGGAAAGTCATCAGCCAAGAGGTAACAACATCATGGCAAGGATCTTGGGATCAAAGAGTTGAGGCCAAAGGGATTGTAGAGGTCATCTCCACCAATAGGCTCAGAGAACTTGCCCAAAGTCACAAAGGTCAGAATCAGCAGAACTGGGAATTTAGAGAAACAGAAGAGGGCCAAGGCCAGTGTGCTGGGGCTCATTCACATTCAGGGAACAGGAAGAGGACTAATGAGTGATAAAAAAATATCTAGCGATGAGATAGAAAGTAGACACAAAGTACATGGCGAATTTATTATATACTTTAAGAAAAGCAAGCTGTACATAGTGGAGACTTGCAGAATCTCGTACAACCACTTTTTTTTTCCCTCCTGTTCTCCTGTATATATAGAAATACCATTTTTTAAATTTTGGCTTTAAGGGAAGAATGGAAAGATAACCCAAAAACCCCCTAAAATATATACAAATTACATGCAAAGTAACTTTAGGAGGATACTGCATGTTCATAGTAAATAAAAATATAAACAATAAATACAGTGATTTCTCTGTGAGGGAGGGACAGAGACCAACAACTGAGGGAATTAATTAGGCAAGGCCACTTAAAGGAGTGGTATTTTAACTGAACCTTGAAGGGATCTCAAGGTAGGGAGACACAGATAAGGAAGGAAAATATTCCTGGGCAAAGACATGGAGGTAGGAGAATGTCATGCACTGGGGAAAATGAGCATATCGGTTTGACTGAAGGAGAGTTTATATGTAATCAGCTAAGAATGGTAGGCTGGAGTCAGATTTTGTCCTAGAGACAGTGGGGAGCCATGGAAGCTTCTTGAGCAAGGGAGTGATGTGGTCAGACTTTTGCTTTAGGAATATTAATTGGGTGGCTGTGTGCAGGTTAAATTGGAGAGACCTTGGATTTAAGGAAACCAATTAGGTTTCCTTGACGCTACTGGGGCAGTCTAGGGTATATGTGATGAGGTCTAGAACTCTGCTAGTTGTGGTGGGTATGATGAGAGAAGGGATGATGGGCCCCTTCCAAGGATAAATGAACCTTGCCCATGTGTGTAGAACTCCATTCACTACACCATGCATCAGCTAGGCCTCCTTTTTTGTAAAATGTTCATTCTGAATCCCACCTCCTGTCCTACCTTGGTGAACTAAGCAGGACTGAGAGACATACAAAAAACCAAAACCAAACAAAAAACAAACCCCTCCTTTCTTCAGGCGAGTCCCAGTGAAGTTTGAGGCCCATGTTCTCCTCCTACATACACATACTTTTCAACTGTCCCTAACTTCCCTAGGGTCCTGTTTAAAATGCCTTCATCAGTCCTTCTGAAGTGGAGAAAGTGCTGGGCTCGGACTCAGAATGACCAGGGAGGAAATCCTCCCACGGACTCTGACTGGCTCTGTGACCCTGAGCTACTCTTCATTTGAATTCTCTAGGCCTTGCTCTGTGGCCTCCTCAGAAAAAAAGATTACTAGGTTTGCACTAACCTCCCAGTGTCATTGTGGTGATAATGTAGAACACAGTTTATCAAGTACCTTGCAAACTGAAACTCCGTAAATACTAGATGTTATCTATTACTGTCAACAAAGAAGAAAGAGAGAATAACAATGCAGAAGACTGATTGAGCCATCCACTCCTCCCTAAACCCCGGCTTTTTCCTCAGACCTCTTAAACTTCGCCCCCTGCCTTCTTCCTCTAGCGAAGGAGTTCTTCCATTAGAAACCAGCAGGCACATACTCCCTTTTCTTGCCACATCATTCCTCAAAAATCTCTCAATCATTAGTGGTTTTCTTCCCTTTGCTCCAGTCTCTGATAAGAAGTGGGCCTTCTTCTTGCCAAGGCCAACCCCTCTACAAATGCCTCTGCTCCCATCCCCTCCCATCTCCTCCAACAGCTTCTCCCTCATCTTCAAGTTGATATCATCCACTGACTCCTCTTCTCTGTACAAATATGCCCAGATCTCCATTCATTAAATTTAAACAAAGAAACAAATGCATGAATGATAAACAAACAAATGAATAAATGAAACATTACTTGACCCTGTCACCACCCCCTCAAGCTATATTGTCGTGTGTATATATATATATATATGTATATATATTTTCTTCCTTTCACAACTAAACTCCTAAAAAGGGTACCTATACATGGTAGCCTACATTTCTTTACCTTCCACTTGCCAGGCGCTTGAAATCTGGCTTCTGTCTCTGCCACTCAAATGACACTGCTCACTTCAAGGTTACCTACCTGCTAACTCATAGGATCACAGATCTAAAGTATGAAGGGACCTCAAAGGCCTTTTAGTCCAATCTGTGAGAGAACTGGAATGTGGGGAATTGAAATGACTTCTCCCAGGTCACTTCTGTAGTAAGTGTCTGAGGTTGGATTTGAACCCAGGTCCTCTGACCCCAGGTCTCAACACCAATCTGCCTCCTATGATCTTTGCTTCTTTTTCAATAGTAGGTCAAAGCTGTCACTAAGACTCTTTGCATCAGAACAAGCTTTAGAAACCATTCCCAGGGTGGTCAGCTGGGGGATAAAGTCTGTCCTTCTAGAAGAGATTATTGCTTTAGACACCAATTTTCCCTACCTCCCTTCCCAGGATGCTGAGACACCACAAGGCCATTGCTGGGGTGGCTGCCCAGTCTCCACCTCCTGGGAAGCACCATATCTTGTAGCTTCCTATTTTAACTAATTATTCTTGATAGCAAAGTGCCAAGGTCAGTTGTTTCTTCACACTTGGCATGTAAGAAACTAGATTACTGCAGGACAGGGATAGAGTTGTAACCTTTACAGCAAACAGACTCTTTGGGGGAAGGGGATGGAAAAAGGACTTGAAGCTAGTACTCCCTAACAGCACCCCCCCAAAAAAAAACCAAAGTAATATGTTAGAGCTGGAAGGGATCATAGAGATTATATAGTTTAACTACTTCATTTTGGAGAGGAGGAAACAGCCCCAGAGAGGGGAAATACTTGGCCAAGTTCACAGGAGGCCAATTTAATTTTTACTGAAATTAAAGTAAAACTCAGACCCCAATGTCATGGATTGGTTGACTGTTGAATGGACTGCCTCATTTTAGAGGAGGATGCAGAGGCCCAGAGTTAGTTTCAGGGCATGGACTAGAAGCCAAGTCTCTCCTTCTAGGCCAGTGCTCTTTCAGCCAGGTTTTTGTCATTTGACCTTCCTTTGGAACGTGGGTGCCTTCCCCTTTTCAGAGCAGCAGCCCTGGTCATATGCCTCAGGTTAAGCAGCTGAGCAAGTGGGGTCTTTTAAGGCTGCCTTGGTCCCAGGTACCTGCTCCCAACTTATTAACAATGGACAGAGAAATTGATGAAACTAGAATGGAAGGGAAAAAGGGTCCCTGGGATGGGGAAGGCTGAGGCCAATCAGAGGGGATATAGTTCATGAGAGGTTGTAGAGAAATCCTAAAGGAGAGGAAATATTGTCCCCTTCCAGAATGGAGGGGAAACCTTTTTAGTACCCCTCTCAGCTCAGGAGGCCACTTATCACACTTTCAGCTAGGTCTCCCTAGGCCATTCTTGCTGACTTGAAGGGTGCCCCCATGGATTAAAGGCAGAATGTGCTTTGAGGTAACTCCAGGAGGATCATTGCTCTTTGCACCAAGGGGACTGGATCACTGGACCAGGACCAGGGCCAGGGCCAGGACCAGGGTGGAGTCTCCATCTTGCTAATCCTAAAGTTTGCCTCAGATTTTGGTTCCTTAGAAGAAGACATGTCCTGCCACACCCGGGGCTCTGTAAATTTTCCACCCTGGGGCAAAAGCCTTTTTATCACAACCAGGTTAAACCTCTGATCTGAGCACTGCAAGGGCAGGGGTGGAGTTGTTAACTTTATAGAAAACAGATGGATACTTTGGGGGAAGAAAGGAAAGAGAGCTGGAAGCAAAAAAAATAAACTCCTAGAAGTGTCCTGTTAGAGCTGGAAAGGACCTCTGTGATCATCTAGTTTAATTTCATTTTGGAAAGGAGGAAATTGGACACTCTCCTCTCCCTTGGCTTCCAAGATGCTCCTCTCTTTTGGGTAGATCAACATCCCACTAAGTGTGGAGTCCCCCAAGGCTTTGTCCTCCTCCCTTTTCTCTATCATCTCTTTGCATCTGTAGCCCAGAGATGGATGGATAGATGGGTAGATGGATGGATGGATGGATGGATGGGTAGATGGATGAGTAGATGGATGGATAGGTGGATAGGTGGATGGGTGGGTGGGTGGGTAGATGGGTAGATGGATGGTTGGGTGGATGAGTGAAAGGATAGATACTATTTAGTCTGAACAGTCAGATATTATCAACTACCAGCTGGACATGTCCATCTGGAAGTCCTGTAGGCATCTCAAATTCAACATGTCCCAAATAGAAGTCATTACACCTCTCCACAAACCTGCCCCACCTCCAGACTTCACAATTTCTGAGTTCCTTCCCTTCATCTAGATTGGGACTCAGCTAATCATCTTTTAGTCCATTTCCCCCACACCCTCCCCAAACCTGCATCCCCAATATCCGATCCATCATTAAGTCTTGTCAATTCTTTCTTCCCACATCTAGCATCTGTCCCTTTCTCTCCACTTCAGGGTCTTTCTCACCTCTCACATGTACCATTACAGTAATCTCAGAATTGTTCTCCCTGTCTAGCTCATCTCTCCTGTCTCTCATTCATCCATCTTTTACACAGCTACCAAACCAGTTTTCCTAAAACACAGATTTTGACCCTGTCGCTCTGAGTCCTAATGGCAGCAGAATACATCTAGAATAAAATACAAAACCCTGTGTTTCATTTAAAGCCCAACTCAGTCTGGCTCACATTTACTTTTCCCGTTTTATTTCAGTACTGTACTCCCTTTCACATGTTCTCTTTTGGTCAAGTGGTCTGCTAGTTGTTTCCCATAGCTCAAACTATTTCCCAACTATATGCCTTTGCATAAGTGATACACCATGTTCACCATGTCCTCTCTCCTCACTTCTGCCTCGGAGACTCCCCGGCTTCCTTCAGAGCACAGCTACATTGCCACCTCCCACAGGACACCTTTCTTGATCTTCCCAGTTGTTACCATTCTTCCTTGAAAATTATTCTGTACTATTTTTATAATGCGGACTAACCAATGAGAGGCTAGTCCTTTTAAATACTCACTGCCTTAAGCAGTCTCTCATGTGGATTTCTGCACATGTGCAGGTATTATTAATTAATATTAATACTTATGAACATAATCATCAATATTAAAATGCATTGTTAATATTAACTCATTTTATTAATTAAACAACTTGATTTCATTATTAACATAATAATTAATATAGACTAATAATAACTAGTATTGATCTGTTGTTTTAAGGTTTACAAAGTGCTTTATACATAAATATTTACATGTATGTATACACACATACATATATGTATATGTGTATGTATATATTTATGTGTGTGTATATACACATACATATGTGTATATGTATATATATATATACTCATTTCCATGTATTTGCTGTTTGATTACTTTGGTGGAGAGGAGCCTTTCAAGGTTGTTATGTGCCCGTGAAACCAGACAGTCTACCAGTGCCATGCCAGGAAACTGAATTGCTTCCATTTGAATTATCTTAGGAAGGTTCCGAAGATCACCTGGCAGGATAAGATGCTAGACACTGAGGTCCTTTCTTGAGCTAAACTGCCAAGCATTCAAACTCTGTTTCAGAGAGCACAACTCTGATGGGCTGGCCATGATGTTAGAATGCAAAATGTACAGTTGCCCAAAAGACTATTTTACAGAGAACTCACACAAGGCAAGCATTTGCATAGTGGTCAGAAGACACTATACAAGGATGCTGTCAGGGTCTCTCAAGAACTTTAGAATTGATTGTGTGACGTAGGAGACATTGGGGCAGGACTACTCAGTATGGTTACCCTCATCAGAGAAGGTGCTGTGTTCTATGAGCAAAGGCGAGTTGAAGGACCCAAAAGAAATTAGAGATGTGCAAGTTCAGACAACCCACCCTAAATGTTCACATGGACTATTTGTGCCCAACTTGTGGTAGAACATTCCTGAACTTGCATTGGTCTGATCAGCCACAGTAGAACACATTGTAACTTGACTCTAGCAGAGTGATAGGATTTTGGTCTTCTTTGAGAATGGACGGCAACCACCAACCAACAACTTTGGTGGAGAGGAGCTAGCCAGAACTAGAATGGATGTCCCTAGAGAAGGCATTAAATCCTCAGATTGACCTATCTTTCATTGAATGACTTTGAGTGAGGAAGATGAACTTTTGTGAGCCTTTAGGTGGGAGAGGGTCCTCCTCACTCAAATCTCTCACTGGAGACCCTTTCTTACATTCAGCTGCGTGAAGTTGAGATCATATAACTGCTTTTCTGCTCCTGTGATCTCTATCCTTTCCTGTCTTAGGTGAAGGAGAACTGGAAACAGCTATGATCTTGTGCACTTCCAAAAGTAGAAAGAGGAAGCTGTGAGGGGTCTAGGAATTGTCGTTCATGCTGGAGAATTTCAGCAGTTGAGCCAGGTGAGGTGCCAGAGTAACCCTGAGGAGCAACCTCACCTGTGGGACTCAGTGTAAAAGTCAATCCACTTAGTAGGTGAGAAATTGAGTTTTAAAGGCAAGATATTAACTTCATCCATTGGTTATTCACATTTGGAAGTGAACTTAGTGGGGAGGATGCTTTGTTAGCAACCACTTAAAGTGTGAGCCTGTTCTGCCCAGGAGCCAAAGTGGTAGAGGAGGGGGAATGTACCCCTGGTTTTCATAGAAATATGTTGTAACATCTGTTCTTGCTATATCTTTTCAGTAAATATCCCTTTGTAAAAGCTGATTGATGTTGGTTAGCTAGAGGATAAAGGGGTATTTAAATCCCTGGGTTAAAAAATGACATAGAGAAGTTACTAACTGGCACTAGCTAGATGCTATTAATTAGACACCTGAATTAGATGATCCTGATGAGAACCCACTAGAATGGTGGGTCCAGTCCAGAGGTTCCCAAACTTATTTGGCCTACTGCCCCCTTTAAAAAAAAATACTCAGTGCCTCCTTGGAAATCTACTTTTTTTAACCCTTAATGGTTTTTTTTTTTGTAAAATTTGCATCATTTCAAAAAATATATAAATTTTTTTAAAATGATTTATCTTAAATTTAATAATTTATTATAAATTTGTGGGCTTTTTCCTGCATTGAAATTTTGATGATGCAATATTGTGCCATATAGCGGTATAGTACTGTATAGTAAACAAGTCATTACACTCACATATTCCCACCCAGGAGAATGTAAATTGCTTAAGGCCAGGCCTAATAGGTGGTTAATACTTGCCTAACTGAATACTTTTGAATATGTACATTACTTGCTGGTTTCAGACCACTTTCAATTTCTTAATCTATTTCTAGGTGACCCTCTATTGTTTTGCTGTGGTTTTATTCAGATTTTAACTGTGTTGTGTCTGTGTTTTAAATTTCAATGCTGGCTGAGGGCATCCTCTTCCCACCCTTCCCATATTTTCCAGGACTATTCATTATACTTTTAATGAGGCTTAGCTAAGGGAATATCCTTGTCAAACCTTGTTTCTCAATCTGTGGTCCAGAAAATATCTCCACCATAAATATGAAGCTATAATGACCATTTATAAACTGACTCATTGGGATGGGAGAAGGGAGAGGTTCAGCTGGAGGCTAACTAGGAACTGAACTATGAACTTGGCCTCTTTAGATCTGAGCTCTAACCCTCTGAAGAGAGTGAGACCAGCCTTGGAATTTTTCTCCCTGCCTTGAGCCTCTTTCCGATACCATTTGTCCTCTATGCAGCTGCCCAAGTGATTTTCCTAAAGTATAGGTCTTACTGTGTTAGTCCCCTACTCAGTAAACTCCAGTGGCTTCCTATTATCTTCCAGGAACAAATAGAAAGATCTCTGGCACTTAAAGCCTTTCATAATCTGTCCCCCTCCTCCCCCCAGTCCCAACCTTTCCAGTCTTATACTTGGTGCCTCTCCACACACTCTATGACCCAGCTCCACACACTTTCTTGCTTTTTCTCACACACAATCTTCCATCTCCTGACTTTGCATTTGCACTGGTGGCTGTCCCCCATGCCTACAATGCTTTCCCTCTTCATCTCTACCTCTTAGCTTCCCTGGCTTCCTTCTAGCTCAGCTCAAATCCCACCTTCTGCAGAAGGCCTGACCTGGTCCTCCCAGCTGCTACTGTGCCTTCCCTTCTGAGATTACCTCCCATCTACTACTCTTTGTATACTTTATAACCTACAGAGTTATTTCCATGTGAACTCTTTGAAGGCAGGGGCCTTTGCCTTTCATTGCCTCCGCCCAGAATGTAGTAGAGAGCCAGGAACATAGTAGGTCCTTAATAAAAGCTTTGCAGTGCCTGGCACCTGGTAGGCACTTAGTAAATGCTTATTGCCTGACTGCTTACATTTTAAACCAAGAGGGAAAAGTAAGTCCTTTCTTTCTCCCTTCCTGTCTTCTTTCCTTTCTTCTTTTGTCTTTTTTCTTGTCTCTCTCTCTCCCTATCTCCCTCCCTTCTATCCTTCCTTCCTTCCTTCCTTCTTCCTTTTCCCTCTTTCCTTCCTTCTTCCACTCCTTCTCTTCTCCCCCTTTCTTTCCATTTGCTAAAGTGGCAGTGTTGACCAGTGGAAAGAGTACTCGCCTAAAAATCAGAAGATACAAACCCTAAACTGTGTCATAGGTTCCTCATCAGGGAGGTTGGCTGGAGGACCAGATGACCTCTAAGTCTCTTTCAGTCAGGTCAAAGGTTATGTGCCTTAAGAAATTTCCAACCTCACTAGGAAGCAAGATGTCTGAGTTAGATCACAATACAACGGCATCCTTGGACAGGACAAGACTAAGTGCTGTATGAGTGGAAAGAAGAGGGCAGTGGTGGGTGACTGGGTCTGATCATTGTAGGTAATGTGAAATATTTTGATGGCTTGCTTAGTTTCGCTGAATGTTTTTGGTCGTTCTTTATTTTTATATAAAGGATGATTCTCTAGGAGGGGAAGAGGAATGGATTATACTGGGGAAATGTTAAAACAAAGTGCATTAAAAATTATTTTTAAAAAGATGTAGTGCTGAGAGGGACCCAAGAGTAACATAACCCGATTTCATGATTTTATAGATGAGAAAACTGAGGCAAGGGAGGAAAAAAAATGACTGACACAAGGTCCATCAGGCAGGAAAACCCAGGTCCCTGTTGCAACAATTCAGCTAGCAGCTGTTGTGGGGTGTAAGACCCAGCAAGATCAGCAACAAGAGCTGCCAGCAAAGGTTCCTTTGATCTGCTTTACTAAGGAAAGAAACATTAGGGGGTTGACAATCTTATTTTAATCCAACACATACATATAAACTCACTTAGTTCAGAAGGAAAAGCCAGCAACCTGAACTTCAGAGCAAATACAAACAAGTTACAAACATACACGATATAAACAGACCAGATCACAATTCATAGCTACCAAGAAACCATCAACATTTGTATTGACAAGCTGGGGAGCTCTTAACAGCGGCTGGCCCAGAGTCCTGCCCCTTCTCCTGTGGCTCAGAGCCCCAAGCAAACTCTGTTCTCTCTATTTATACAGTCTTTAGACCCATCTGAGCCATCAGAACTTAGGCGCCTACTATTGGCTCTGGTCTTAGCAACTCCCCTTGGGACCCTGAGGACTTCATGCCCACATTGGCATAGCACCTAGTAATTAGGGGTTTGGGTGTGGGGCTTTGTACCTAGTAAGGCTCAATCAAAGATAATTAATTTAGCATTCCAAAACAGTAAAAAAGTCCCAACTTGATATTACAGTCCCCTGCTTCTGAATGCACTGCTGTTCTTTTAGTGACAAAGCACCAGACACACATATATACCTGGGGTGCCTACCCTTCCAGGCATGTTCCCTGGACACATGAGCTCCCTAGATGAGTGCCCTCCATACTAGTTCCCTGGTGTGTGTCTGTCCTCCCTCCATCAATGGTGTTTTGGTTTCACTTAATTTGTCATACTGTGCAATTAAATGTCTTTCCTTTGGGGAAAGGTCGTCTGAATCCCTTGTTCTAGGAGGCATCTTTGTACAGTAGAAAGAACATTGTCTCTGTTATAAGGAAGACCTGGGTTCAAATCCAGCCTTTGAACTGTAACTACTTGTATCACCTAGAGTTGATCTTTCAAACTTTAGTTTCTTCATTGGTAAAAATAAGGGAGCAGAATTAGGCGGCTCTCCAGGTCCCTTCCCAACCCTAGATTTAGAACCTTATGGACATTTCTAATGGCGTTGGGAGGCCCTCGAATAAGAAAACTGCTTTTTCACTGATCCTTTACCCCTTTCACTGTTCCTCCTCTCAGTCTCCTGGTTTCTTTATCTGTTTTAAACACACTTGTCAATGCCAGTTCAAACCTACTCCAAGGCCTGAGGTACCCCCTCTAGAATAAGAGGAGGAAGCAAAGACAAAGAGATGTCCTTGTCCCAAATTTGGAGTTAGAATATCTGGGCCCAACTGTGGCCCATTACTGGCACTAACTGTACAACTCTGGGCAAATGAGTGAATTTCCTTGAGTCTCATCTTCTTGTTCTACTTACCTTATTGGACTTCTGTAAGGAAAATACTTTATACAATGTAAAATGTTGCACAAATGTTAAAATTTTGCTATTCTTCTCCAGCTCCTTGACTTCATTCTGCCCTGTTACCTGACCTGTTACTAACCCTTTCTATAGTATCTTATAGAGCCCCTGTCCTGCCATGGGCAAAAGTTCCTTTCTGCTCAAATATTTCCTAACTAGCTCTACTTATTGACCTTAAATGAAACCTGGATTTTATGAATTTGACACTGCATTCACTCTCCAATGAAAAATTTACCTTCTTCCACTTCCCTTGATTTGCTAGGAGAGGATGCTGGTCCAGTCTACTGGTTCTCTGAAAACCTCCACCACTTCCATCACCTTCCCCCATAACCTTGTCTTTGTTGTTGACTGCCCACCAAAGCATGATTCCAATTTGCTTATTTTTGCACCTGGTTTAGAATTTTCTTTTTTCATACTTTCTTGTAGGACAGGGAAGGAGATGGCATGGATAGGCTGTGAGATACACCTCTGGAGGTGAAGCCCATCTGATTAAGACCAACCAATGAATGAGATAAAAGCAACAAACACTAAGTACTGGCTAGTATTAAGCACAGCCCATTTTGTGATACAGCGATTTAGCACTCACACCAGCTTGTATTTTTCTGTATGATCTGTCAATTCCTTGCCTCCAACAACTTTCTTCATTCCAGCTCTCCAGAGGTCTAGAGGTTATGATGTCTGAATTTGTTCCATCTTGAATGCAGAGGCCTGAATCCTTACCTATAGGCTCATAGATTACATCTAGTCTGAACCTTTTCGTTTTACAGATGAAGAAATGGAAGCCCAGGGAGTCTGTGACTTGTCTGAGGTAGGGAACCTCACAGATAGTATTTGAATCATAATTCTCTGATTCCAGGGCCAGGGCTCTTTCCTGCTGGGTCAAACTTTCACCTTATCTTTTTTCTCATCTTCTTCCTTAAAGCCTTCAGTGAAGGAACCCCTTTGGCCTTGCTTTTCACTTTCCTTTCTGAGTCCCATAGTTAGCTATTTAAATGCTGACCTCTTTAACATCTTAGAGAAGGCTTTGCTCCCTGACCTTCTGGCAGGCTTGCCTGACCAGTTCCCAAATCTGGCTTTCTCTGTTCTTGTTAGTCGGCTACTGAGTATTACTGGAAAAAATTGTGAAACCTCACACGGACTCTACCACTTACCACCAAGTCATACTTTCTAACTTTAGCCGGGCTCTCCTGTTCATTTCTTGTTGACTCTGTAGAGTCCTCAACGGCTAGCTGTTTCACAGCCTCTTCACATCCCTACAGTCTTCCATCTTTTTTTCTACCTCTGTCACTCTAGACAGTTGACCTTACCTCTGACTTTACTAAGAAGATTGAGATTCTAGTAGAATACAAGCTTATTGAGTGCAAAGGCTGTTTTTTGTTTGTTTGTTTGACTTCACATTCTCAGGGCCTAGCATAATGACTTGCAGATAGAAGTGTAATAAAAATTTTAAAACAAAATAATAATTTTTTTTCAAAGAATTGAGCTGAGGTCTTCCTAGCTGTGAGGCCGGCTCTCTATCCACCTTGCTAAACTGTGTCTCTCATTGGGTTTTCTTTTGTTTAAAAAACAAAGTATAAATAACAGAAGTTTACATTTCACATATTTACTTTTGTTGATGCTTATTAAAGGTTTTGTTTAAGAGTACAAATAGGAAGGTTAGTCACCAAATAGTAGATTATTGAAAAGAAAGAAATGATAGATAAAAGATATGGAAAATATTTTGAGGTGTAGTGAAGGGTTGGTAAGGGAGGGTGGGTAAGGGAGTTTGCTCTGACTGGGTTGAATCTTCAATTCAAATTAATTCAAATCCCAGAAGGGGTGTGTTGGAACCAGCTGTTATGGGCTGATTGTTAAATCTTCATTATGAGCATTTACATCTCAGAAACCTTTAAACTACAGAGCAGGGCTTGATTTATATTTTGGTGATTTTCTAGACTTAAGAAAGTGAAGGAAAAAACTTTAATACTGTAGATTAAACTTAAATGTATGTTCTTGTACAGTTTTTTCCAGAGAGCATTCATTTTTTTTCCCTTCCTTCTACCTCCCCCCACCCAATGGGAAAAAAAACATAAACAGAACCCTGTATTACATAAGCACAGTTGAGCAAAACATATTCCCTCTTTGGTCACGTGTAAAAATAAATTTCTTATTCTGCTTTTTAGCCTATCATCTCTCTGTTCTTTTTGATTGGTTGTCTGGAATCATGGTGGATCATTTGGTTGATTGTGGTTCTTAAGTCTTTTGAAATTGTCCATTTTAATAATACGCGTAATATATCATGATATTATATATAAATGTAATATGTGTGTGTATATGTGTGTGTGTGTGTGTGTGTGTGTGTGTGTGTGTGTGTGTGTATGTAAATAAAATCTTGCCTCTGACATGGTGTATTGGTAATTAGGGTGGGATATTTTTACTGTTTTCCCTTTTGGAGCACTGAGGTAATCAAGTGCCTTGATGAGTCTGGCATTTATTTCTTTGATTAAATCAGAGTCTTTGATGATCTGCTTACATCAAGGGAAAGCCTAGCTCACATAGGTTTAAATCATGTGGTTGTGAAACCCTTCGACCCTGAACAGGTTATATAAAGTCAGAGGTTAGTGTTTTGTTTAGGGCTTTTACTCACAGGAAGTGCCATGTAATTTGACCAGACAAGAACTCTAGGTAGCTGCTGGTGCCCTACAGCTTTGAAAACCCAGATGTTGGTGCCTCTCTCTCTAGTAACTACGTAATTCTTTGGTCAGACAGCTAGAGGCCTGTCTGTTGATAATTGTGTGTGTTTGCTCTGTTTATATTGTTTCTGTTTATAATTTCTGTTTGTATTTGCTCTGATGTTCAGGGTGCTGGCTTTTCCCCCTGAACTAAGTAAATGATATATGTATATTTGAATAAAGTGAGATTGTTAACCCCTTAAAGTTGCTTTCCTCGGAAAACCAGATCAAAGGACCTGTGCTGGCAGCCCTCCTGTGTGCTGGTGTTGTTGGTCTTACACAGCCACAGTAGCGGCAGTTAGCAGCATTGTTGATACATATGGTGGCTTTGTGACCCTATGCAAGTGACTTAACCTCCAATTTTTTCAGAATAGAAGTGTCAAACACTGACCCCAACACTCCTGAGTGAACTGAACCAGCTCATGGGAAATATTTAATAAAATATAATAAAACATAGATAACACAGTTCTTTATGATCCACCAAGGCATCCCAAAACAATGGTTCATCCTAAAGCTAGCCATCTTTAAGGCAGCCTTAGTCACTGGAAAACAATCAGGAATTGTCAGTTGACTTCTTAATAAAATGCCAATTTGCATATCTCTATTCTATAGGGGGAGGTAAAAGCTCAAATTGATTTAGGGAACCTCCTCATTAGTGTCATTTCCTACCCTCCCCTTACAAAATTATGGCAAAATATGGGACTTGGACCTACCAGTGCTGCCAGCTGAAAGTCACAGTTCCATAGATAGCTGGTCTGGGTTGCCAGGAGTTAAGCACAAGTGGAAAAATTAACAAGTGTTTACTATATGTTAGGCACTGTGCTAATCATTAGAGATACCAAGGAAAGGCAAAAACATTCCTTGCTCTCAGGGAAGCTTGCCTCCTAAAGGATAACAAGTCATAGGTCAAGCAAGGGCAAAGAAACTAAGAGGCCACAGAATTTATAGACATTTTACTTATCTGGTTCTATCTTTTTATTTTATAGAGGTAGCAACTGAGATCTCAAGAAGTAAAATGCCTTACCCATGGTCACACAAATACCAGGTAGCTGAGTTGCTATGATAACAGGAGATAGTAGTTATGTTTCCATAACATGTAAATACTTTGAAAAACTGTAAAAACTCTGTAGATACTCTATTTTACTTCCTGGATTTTTTTTAAAGTTATACTGATATATTTAATTTTGTATTATATACATTTACAGATTATTCCCACTTCTTGAGTTGTCTTGTGATAAAAGAAAACACTTCGGTACAACTAATAATACAATGATCTCATCTAAAAGAACGTTTCACATCTGTAACACTCCTCATCTCTCTAGTTTAAAAAAATGAACAGAAATCTATTTTTACTCCCTTACCCCATCGGGAAGAAAAAGAAAAACAAATTTCTTGTAATAAATATGCATAGTCAAGGAAAACAAATCCCTTCAATGGTTGTATACCAAAAAATAAAAAAAAAAGTCTTATTCTGTAGCCTAAATCCATCATGTTTCTATAATGGATAGTATGTTTCACCATTGGTCTTATGGAATCATAAATGGACTTTATATTGACATAGTTTTTAGAGCTTTCGAAATTGTTTTTACAGTATTTTTGTTATTTAATTTTTTTTCTCTTGGTTCTAATTTCTTTCTTCATCAGTTTATAAAAGTCTTCAAAATTGTTCATTTGTAGAATATTGATGCTATGGTACAAATTGTTCTTTGGGTTCTGCTTATTTCAGTCTGCATCACTTCATATAAGTCTTTCTCTCTCTTTTTTTTTTGAGGGGAGAAGTCAGGGCAATTGGGGTTAAGTGACTTGCCCAAGGTCACACAGCTAGTGTGTGTGTCAAGTGTCTGAGGCCGGATTTGAACTCAGGTCCTCCTGACTCCAGGGCCAGTGCTTTACTCACTGCACCACCTAGCTGCCCCGTTTCTCTACCTTTTACAACTGTCTGTTTCCTCATTTCTTTTAAAAAATATAATTTATTTATTTTTAGTTTTCATCATTCACTTCCATGAGATTTTGAGGTTTAAATTTTCTCCTCCTCCTTCTCTTCCCCCCTCCCCAAGATAGCATGCAATCTGATATAGGCTCTACTCATACGTTCATATTAAACATATTTTCACATTAGTCATGATGTAAAGAAAAATTAGAACTAATGGGAGGAACCACAAGAAAGAAGGAACAAAACAACAAGAGAAAAGGAGAAGAAATAATAAGCTTCCATCTGTATTCAGACTCCAAATTTCTTTCTCTAGATGTGGATAGCATTTTCTATCATGAGTCTTTTGGAGTTGTCTTAGATCCTTGCATTGCTGAGAAGAGCTAAGTCTATCAAAGTCAGTCACTATGTGGTTGTCAGTGTGTACAGCGTTCTCCCGCTCTGCTCATTTCACTCGGCATCAGTTCATAGAAGTCTTTCAGGTTTTTCTGAAGTCTGCCTGCTCATAATTTCTTATGGAACAATAGTATTCTATTACATTCATATACACAACTTGTTCAGCCATTCCCCAATTGATGGGCATCCCCTTGACATCCAGTTCTTTTCCACTGCAAAAGAGCTGCTATAAATATTTTGTACACATGGGTCCTTTTCCTGTTTTTATGATCTCTTTGGGATACAGACCTAGTAGTGATATTGCTGGGTCAAAGGGTATGTACAGCTTTATAGCCCTTTGGACATTATTTCCTCATTTCTTAATAGCACAATAGTATTCCATCACATTCATATACCGTGACTTTTTTCAGCCATTCTTCAATTGTGGGACGTCCTCCTAGTTTCCAATTTTTGGCCACCACAGAAAGAGCTTCTATAAATATTTTTTTTGTACATAAAGGACTTTTTTTCTATTTCTTTGATCTCTTTTACATATAGATCTAGTAGTACTTCTTAGATTTGGCCAGTCTAGGCACCTCTTCCAATGGTTTTATAAACCACTCATAACTTCTCATCCTATGAAGTTCTTTTCTATAGCCTCCTGAGGATTCTCGCAACTTGCTGGAGACATTCTTCTCCACCTCTTAACATTCCACGTTAAGTACTTACACTGAGCGTCTAGCACGAACTACTCATTCTGCATGACTTTCTCACCTTTTTTTCTGAATATGTCTTTTATATGTCTTTTCCTAGATATTTTGCCCTTTATACAACTCCAAACAACTCTCAGCCCTGTGTTCCTTCTGTGCCTACCATGAAGTGGGCAGAGTAGCAGAAAAGAGAGAAGAGGCTACTAAGAATCACATGGCTCTTAGATGGTGAATAAACATTCATTTAGCTACTGGTATGTAAATATGGAACATTTAGAGTCCTGGTCTAACAACCCACATGTTGCCATGAGAATGTAAGAACTGAAACATGTCAGCATTGCCATTCTTATTGCAAATGAAACCAGAAGACATGAGACAATTGCCACTAAATACAAGCCATGTGCATTTTTATCTTCATTATTAGCATTGTCGTTGTTAACTAAAATTAGAAGACCATAAGAGGATCAGGCAATATGATGTAGTAACCAGAGAATCAGTGACTCCAGGCAAGCTGATTAATTTCTCAGTGCCACAGATATCTCTAAGACTCTAAGTTACAGAGCAGGTGCCAGTATGCATTGGTAGAATGAATTCCTCACCAATGAAATCACAGATTGAGTTAAAAAATAAAAAGGAGACTAATTTCCTCTTGGAGATATTAAGGCAGTGGCTATTCACTTCAATTATGGCTGAGAAGGGTGACATGGTAGATGCCAACATCTACCCAGAAAGAGTGAGGCCAGCCATCTCCATCTTTGAAGAGAATGCAAAGGAGAGGTAAAAGCTAAGGTTCCAGAGAGTTTTCAGCTTGATATGAAGAAGAATTGGCAGTGTATGTGACCAAAGGCTACCCAGTGCAACTGTGGAATCTCCAGCCCTAGTGACCTTGAAGGAAAAACAGCTCTCTGCATCAGATGACTGGGACATAATACCATTGAGAGGCCAGAGGCTTACATTCTTCAGGTTCCTTCTAGTTATAGAATCCTGTGTGTCCATGAATGCCTCCTGTTTAGATAGGTCAGCCTTTTGCCAAGATCTGTTCGATGAAACTTGGACATTCTCTGTGGGGTGAAATCACGTCCTTCTTAGTAGCAGAGAGGAAAGATAACCTTTGCCTCTACCATTGTGTTTGTGAAGAAGGTTTCCATTGTGGCACAGGCAGATATGGAGCAGTTGAAATATGTGGAAAGTCCATTTCAGGCATTCGGGTCACTGTGGAATTTAGAGAGAAAAGCAGAATTTTTGTCTACTCTCAGCCCCTCATCCACCCAGAATCCCTGTACTTTCACCAAAGCTGCTCAGCCTCTGAAAGGAGACTTGACCACATTAAAATACAGTTTTGGTGGAAACAAGTCTAAGTGAAGTACTGTCACCTTGTAATTAAATAGAATATATCATCATAGAATTTCATAATCTCAATGTTGGAAGGACCTCAGAAGCCACGGAGTCCAACTCATACCTAAATACAAAAATCCTCTAAACCATGTTGGACAAAAGGTCATCCAGCCTTTGCTTTAAGACCTTCAAAGAGGGAAAACTCACTTCCTTAGAGGCAGCCCATTCATTTGGGGATTGCTCTAATGGTTAGTAGGTTCTTCCTGACATCAAGACTGTACCTGCCTCTCTGAAATTTCTACCCGTTTCTCCAAGTTCTCTCTTGGAGGATGGAACAGAACATATTGAATCTCTCTTCCACAAAGTCTCCTCAAATACTTGAAGACTGATCTTGTGTTTCCCCCTTGTCTTTTCCTCTTCAGGCTGTTGTTGCTGTTGTTTGTCCTTTATTCTCAAAGACGACCATGACGTCAGGGAGGTGATGCCATGACCTTCAGACTCTACATAGTTAGGCAAAGCATTTGTTAAGCTCTGGCTGTGTGCCAAGCACTGTGATAGGAGCAGAGATAGAGAGGCTGGAAGGGTCCCAAGAAGTCATCAAATCCATTTCCTTCATTTTACAGATGAGGAAACTGAATTCTTGGGGCATTAAATAACTTTCCAAGGTCATTGAAGTAGTAAGTAGCTAAACTGAGGTTCACACCCAGATTCTCTAACTTCAAATCCAATGCTCTTTCTGCTGAGTTATGGATTTCTATATAACCATGTCAAGAACTGGTGAGAAGATGTCACTTCTCCAGAAGGAAGAAAAAAAAAACCCAAACCCATAAACCTTCTTCAGGGATTTCTTTGCTAACTCCAGTTAGTGGCATTTGATATAAATGAGGAGGCAGTACTAGAGACTCCAAGCCATGAATTTCCTGGGGATTAGGCATGATAACATGTCCTGTAGAGAAAAATGATACTTTGCACTTGTATAATACCTCTCTTCCATCCAACAATAATAATAATACTTTGTACTTTCAGCCAAGCATTGGTAGAGGGAGTTCCCTGATATCAATGAAATCACAGGTCTAGGCCCGATCCACTATCCTGTCACAGAGTTCTTAACAAATGTTTAACTCAGGCAAGCCTCACAACACCCATGGAAAGGAAGGAAGAAAGCCTTTTTATCCTGATGATTCAGATGGGAAATCTAAGGTCACTGGGAGTCGGTCCACACCTTGAATGAGTGACACAGTTGGCAGAACTCCTGACGCCCAAAGCAGCTCTTTCTTTGGGACACTGTCTGGAGTGAATGAGACACAGCCCTCCCAAAAGCCAGGGGACAGGCTCGACAGCCTCTTATTCTCCTTTCTAGCCCCATAAATCATGGCTGCTTTCAAGAGCAGTTTGGGTTTGAGTTGTTTCCAGTTTTCTGAGGGATGTGGTTTTTGGTCAAGTTAAAAAAAAAAGTTTTAGGAAAAGCCCACAGTTTTTTTTTTTCTTTTTCCTCTGTAGAGATTGAAAGTATTACTCCAGAAGTTGACTCTGCATCTCCAAGGCCCTTCTATATACCCCTACAGCTCTAAGAATCTATAACTCTTAGACTCCTAGAACACCAAAGCTAAGAGGGATCATAGAGATCATTTAATCCAGTCTCTTTATTTTACAAATGAGAAGAGAGGCCCAAAGAGGGTGGGCAGTTCATCCAATGTCCCCCAGCAAGTAAATTGTTAAACCAGCTTTCAGACCAGATCTGCTGACACTCAGTGCACAGTGTTCTTTTCTCCATGTCATAGAATTCCACCTAGATCATAGAAGTTGACTGCACCGAGCACCCAACCAGCCTTACCATGGAGAAAGTGTTGGCTATAGTGCCAGATATTGCCTCTGCTGTTTACTATCTGGGTGATGCTGGGCAAGTAACTCTGGACTCAGCTTTGTCATCTGTTAAATGAGACCCCTGGTCTGGACGACCTGTTATCTTCACAGGAAAGTTAAGTGGTATTTTGGCAAGCTTGATCTGATGGGAACATGCAAGATGAATAAGAGCGGGGAAAGTATGGTTAGAGAGCTAGCATCTAAAGTAAAAAGATTTTTTAATTGTTTGCAGAGATTTATGAAAAATCTAAATAAATGCAGATCTGACCAGTTTGGAATGATCTTTATCATTACTTGACCTGGGGTAGGCTTCTGCAGGAGAAAATCTGCTCCAGAAGGTAGCATGCATTCCTCTAGTCTGGGGCTGCTCTGAGAGGGACAGGAGACTGGAGTGCTATCAGTGCTGGCTCCCACTATCTGCAGGACATGTTTCATTCAAGGACAAAAGTGATCCTCTTTCTCAATGCCTTTCTCTTGCCTTCAGGGCACCATACTCTACAGGTTTTCCTTCTATTTCTCTGATCATATTTCTGACTCCTTTGCTGGGTTCTCTTGCTAAACCCTGATATTCTTTTCCCCCAAGGTTCTGTCCTCAACACTCTCCCTTGGCAACTTCATCCATTCCCATGGCCTTCAACTACAACTTCATGAATATGACTCCCAGATTTTTATCTCTGTTCCTGAACTCTCTTGAGACTCCAAGATATTGTTATCTGGATGTTGAATGATCCCTTCAAACTCAACATATTCAAAACTAAACTTAACTTTCTCCCTAACACTCTCTATTTTCTATCTCTTTCAAGGGCAATGCCTTTCAAATAGCCAATGCTAGCCAATCTCCTTTGGAATCTTGGTACTGTCTTGGGTTTTTGCTCTCCTTAACCCCACTCTTCCCAGTATCCAATCAACTATTGGATTGGATATTGGTCACGTTTCCACAACTTCCTTTTCTCTTCAATCTGTCTTTTTGTTTATACTTACTATCCTAGGCCAAGCCTAATATTACCACTGGACTCCTAACTAGCTGTTTTCCCCTCTCTAATATGTCCTTCACATAATCTTTCTTCCTTTTTAAAAAAAGATTATTTATTTTTAGTTTTCAACATTCACTTTTAGAAGATTTTGAGTTCTAAATTTTCCCCTCTTGCTTTCCCCTCCCCAAGACCACAGGCAATCTGACATAGGCTATATCCGTACAGTCATCGCATAATCTCTCTAATGCATCCATCTACCGGTGTCATCATCCTTGAGTTTTACTGACTTGAGCTCAGGGAGATGACAGGCACCTCCATCAATAATCTCTGGGCCAGACAAATAAGGGTTATTATTTGAAGGTTTCATAGAAGGAACATAGAGTTTCTTTGCTTGCTGTATTTCTGAGTGGCTCATCTTAGGAAGGGCAGTGATACTAGGGAGGGGAGGGTGATCAGGACAGGGAAGGAGACAGAGGTCATAACATATAGGCTCTGTTGAAGGGGTATATTTAGCCTGGAGGAGAGAAGGATTGAAGGGAAAGCAATGCACAGAGAGGGATGATAAGGCAGGTGTCTTTGATATGTGAAGCGTGCTGAGGTAGAAAAGTTCAGCTTGGCTCACATGGCAGAACCAGGGCAATGGTTAGAAGCTCACAAGATTATAGATTCAGAACTGGAAAGGACTATAGAGTTCATCTAGTGTAACCACCTGATTTTTGCAGATGAGGAAACTAAAGCCCAGAGCAGTTAAGGGACTGGTCCCAAACACAAAGGTAAAAAGTGACAGGGTAGGATTTTAACCCAAGTCAGATCGGGTATGTTGTTGTAAGGCATGGTTGGATTAATAAGAATAATAGCTAATATTTATGTCGTGTTGCTGTGTTTGTTCTTCATTCTTGAAGAGGACTATGATGTCAGGGAAATGATGACATGACTTACAGTTGACTTGGATTTGAATGAGGGAGGGCTGTGCAAAGTCCCCAGCCTCACTTTCTCCTCCAGAGCTATCTGAGTCCAGTGGCCTGATATTTACCAGGATGACTAGAGATGGCCCAGGATGCATTGGGAAACCCTGGCCCTTTCAGGCTCCTTAGACCCAATTCACTCTGGAGCTCATAGATCTGACAATAGGTCCCTGCCCTCCTTGCGCAGAGTGAATGCAAATGCAAAACAGGGAGCAGAGGACTGTTAGAGGTAGGTCCTTCGGTTGCTGGTCTGATTCTGGCTGTAAGGAAGGTGTCTCGGAGCATTTATGTAGTGCTTTAAGGATGGCAAATGCTTTACAAATATTATCTTATTTGATCCTCACAATAACTCTGGGATGTAGGTGTTATTATTATCACCATTTTACAGATGGAGAAACTAAGGCAGACAGAGGTTAAGTGACTTATCCAGGGTCACACTTCCAGGAAGTATTTGAGACTGGATTTGAACTCAGATCTTCCTATGCTGAGGTTCCAAGCTCTATCTACTATGCCACGTAACCATCCCCTTCCAACTCTCAAATGCTGTGAGTCAATGAGAGGGTCAGCTTCCTAACAAATAGAAGTTTCCAAAAGTCGAATGGGCCATCTCTGGACAAAGTGGGTTCTTCCCCTATAGATGTCTCTAAGCGTAGACTTGATGGCCCCTTTTTAGAAAAGTCACAGAGAAGATTTATATCCTAAAGTCCCTTACAACTCTGAGATTCCTCATGGTACCATGGGAAGCATCCTCCAGTCTGAGTCAATCGTGACCTTAGTCAAGTCCCTTCGCTCTTCTGGCCTCAGTTTCCTCATCTGTAAAACTAGAAAGTTGAACTAGATGACGTCTGAAATCCTTTCCAATTTTAAATCTATTATTTTAAGTGTGTGACAGGGGAGAAGTTTACCTTTGAAGCTCTGGTTGTCCTCTCCATTTCCTTTCTAGAAACGGGCAGTGTGGTTTAACAGATAATGCTGTATTTGGAGTTAGGAACCCTTGAGTTCAAATCCTGCCTCAGACACTTACTAAATGTGTGACCTTGAACAAGTCACTAAACACTCAGCCTCAGTATCTCCATTTCTAAAATGAGGAGGTTGGGCTCAACTACCAAAATCTATGATCCTACAGCTTATACTTGGGGGGATACCATTTGAGTCATCTTCATTCAGGAAGATAAGCTGAAGTTCAAATACAATTCCCTTTCCAGAAGAATGAAAATTTGTGCTTCAGATAAGACCTTTTCATGTCTAGCTACGGGAGAGCAGAGAGCAAGACAGCCCTTGTTCCCAGACAGGTCACAGACTGCTGCTCCAGGGTGTGGATTAATGGGCTCGAGCAGGAATAGACTTTTTGGTTGGATGCCTCAGAGTCACACACAGTCTGTCTTGTGGGATTTTATGACTACCTAGGAGGCAGTGTGTCCTGGAAAGAAGCTTCCCTTGTAAGGGAGGAAATAAGTCTGGAAAAACCAACCTATATGTGGGACAATTTTGGCCGCTACTTCAAAAAAGACAGCAATGCTGAAATAGTCAAGTCAAGGGGGGGGGGGGGAAAGAAAGAAAGAAAACAACTTTCATTTTGCACAAAGACCCTTGGTTATTGGAGATGAATTGGGTCAGGTCTATCCTGGGCCAACAGCTTACTTCTTGGGAGACCCTGAAGTCACTTGTTTGGTTCTGCTGACTGTAGGGCAATAGAGAGTATTCATTAGCAAGTATGAAATTCACCACCAGATTATTTTTGTCTCTGCTGCCAAAGGGTGTTTCTTGTTAGTCTTTGGGAGATGTGCTCAAATAATCCCACACAAAAAATTGGAGACCAGTCTGGGTTGGGTGGGTAGGGCAGGGGGAGTTGGATGCAAATGGAGGGTGTTGGTGGTGTTAGTTGAGTAATAGGCATGCTTATGATTCTAGCCCAAGCAGACCCCACATTGTAAGGTGGCTGACAAGAGAGGCCCTTCTCCCTTGTAGATCTGTGTATCTTATAGCAATGATGTTAGGAAGCTCTGACTTCTTGGTCAAGTCCCTTACCGATATGACTTTTGGTTATTTCAAGCACAGAATTTTATCTTCTCTTCTTTTTTTGGTTTTACACTATCTTTTTTCTTTTTTGTTCTTCTGGACTCAATGTGAACATTTCCGTTTATAAGGATGAAGAGAAAAAAGGATTATATATAAAACTGAAATTCCCTATTTTGTACAGCTTGCTTTTTAAAAAAGTATACAACATATTCATTAGGCGACTCCTCATCTTTAAGGCCTTCCTTAGGACAGATGTCTGTTCAAGGAAGGGCTTAGAAATTTGATATCTAGGCTCTTTTTTTTGATCATGGCTTTCAGGTAGTCCAATAACTTTTAAATTCTCTCTCCTGGATCTATATTCCAGGTCAGTGGTTTTTCCAATGAGATATTTCACATTGTCTTCCACTTTTTCATTCCTTTGGTTCTGTTTTATAATATCTTGATTTCTCATCAAGTCACTAGCTTCCACTTGCTCCAATCTAATTTTTAAGGTAGTCTTTTCTTCAGTGGTCTTTTGGACCTCCTTTTCCATTTGGCTAATTCTGCCTTTCAAGGCATTCTTCTCCTCATTGGCTTTTTGGAGCTCTTTTGCCATTTGAGTTAGTCTATTTTTTAAGGTGTTGTTTTCTTCAATATTTTTTTTCATGGTTTTCTCGCATCCTTCTCATTTCTCTTCCCAGTTTTTCCTCTACTTCTCT
>CM053626.1:35177262-35208288 GCA_028646595.1 Phalanger gymnotis
TCCCCTCCACTCTGTGCACAATAGACCTCATCCAGTGACCATCTAGGCTGTCCTGGGCTGGATCCCTGCTTCCCTCTGCTATTTTGTGGGTTCTGCAGTTCTAGAATTTGTTCAGAGCCATTTTTTATAGGTTTTTGGAAGGACCTGCCAGGGAGCTCACGCAAGTCCCTGCTTTCCAGCTGTCATCTTGGCTCCACTCAGGGCTTGGAAATTTATTTAAATGAATATTAAGGCATAAGTTATAATTTTAAATTGGACAAGTTTGTTTTATGTACGGAGTCTTTATCGCAATTTATCCTGGCAGTTTGGATACATAGAGTGAAGTTACATTTTGCTTCAGGGCTCTAGGGGTATCTCTGAGGGGTTGGGAGAGTATTTCTCTCTAATATTATTATTTTGAGCCCCCATCCGTGGTATTCCTCACTATCAATTGCCAGGGATTATTGTCCCAATATAATTTTCCAGTGGCAGTTATTATTTTCCAGTCTTATTTAACTAGTTGATATCTCCTTGGTATCACCAATCAATCATCAGAAAATAGTTAACATTAATTAGATTTGACAAAAAGATATTTATTGAGAAAGTGTGACAAAAATGGAAGCATTATTTTGTCCTCCTGAAGTAGGCTCTGAATTGGGGGAGGGAGGTTAGATATGTATATTTGGGGTTGGTGGGAAGGTGTTGGTTCAGTAATAAGAGTTCCAGCCCAAGCAGATCCATCTACCCTCTTGGTCCCTAGAGAAAGTGGATTTAAACTTTGTGTGTGTGAGAGGCAATCAGGGTAAAGTGACTTACCCAGGTTCACACAGCTGGTAAGTGTCAAGTGCCTAAAGCTAGATTTGAACTTAGGTCCTCCTGACTTCAGGGCCAGGTCTATCCACTGTGCCATCTAGTTGCCCCAGCTGCCCTAATGTGCACCAACTTAAAGCAGCTGCTACAAATATTCTTCCTACTTCTTACTTCTGAATGAGGCATAGCCAGTGGATAGATCAGTCCCCTTGCTTGTGATTGTCTTGACTGCTGGATTGTTTACCTGCTGGGCTAGGTCATGAAATTCATCCCTTGGAGACAATATTGGTTATGGTGGCTCTGAGAGTCTATGCTAGCAACCCCCAATCCTAGACCTCTGGTGACCCTCTCAACCTTTCAAAGGTCACCAGGTCATTCTGTCTCCAATATTCTTCCACATAAGATCAAGGAAGGACAAATACAATAGGGAGAGAAGAAACAGTGGGGCCATGTGTTCCCCGGGCCACCCGAAGGCGGTGAGATACCGCAGCCATCTCTCCTCCCACCTGTAGGCTTACAGTCTTCTTCCTCCTCACAAGAGAACCACCAGAGAGAGCCAGGGGGGTTGGGGTGGGTTAAAGTTCCATACCTGGATCCTTTTGTGTGCTCACTGGGTTCTGGTGCAGCAGCCAATCAAAAGGTTTTTCCTCATATCACAAAAAGCAGATAGGATATGGTCACAGAATAACTAGGCACACTCCGAATCCGGGACAGAATTCCCCTGCATTATGCAGCATTTAGTTTTCCTGGAAGCAGGCTCTCCAAACGTACACTTGGGTGGTTGTTGTTGGTTTTTGTTTTTGTCCTTCATTCTCTAAGAAGACCGTGACATTTGGGTAGGCACAAGGCAGAGTACATTGCACAGATTCAAAGGACTTGACTCTATTGGCCAATCTCCTACTATGTTTCGTTTTATAGATTAGTATGCAGCAGCGAGGTGGCAAAGTGGATAGAGCACTAGGCCTGGAGTCAGGAAGACTCAAGTTCAAATCCACCCTCAGACACTCACTAACTAGATGACCCTGAGTAAGTCACTTAGCTGCTGTTTGCCTCAGTTTCTCTATCTGTAAAATAGAGATAATAATAGCCCCTACCTCTCAGAGTTGTTGTGAGGAACGAATAAAATAATATTTGCAAAATGCTTAGCGCTGTACCTGGCGTATAGTGGGCATTATAGAAATGTTGGCTATTAGGATTATTACTTAAAGAAGAATTTGTCTTTCCCACTTAAGCTAATAGCTTTTTCTTCTGCAGATCGAACACCAACCTTATACCTACTAGGCAGCTGTGTGGCCCAGGAGATGCAGAGTTGGATTTTTAGTCAGAAAGATATGAGTTCAAATCTCACGTCCAATACTTACTTGCTGTGTGATCCTAGACAAGTCACTTAATCTCTAGGACCCTAAATTTCCTTATCCATAAGAGGAGGATAAGGATAGCACCCGACTTCTCAGTTGTTGAAGAGGAGATAACCTATGCAAACTGCTTTGTAAACATTAGAGGACTAAGAATGTCGGTTAATATTACCATTGTCAAGATTACTTACTGATTCCCCAATGTACACTTACTATCCTATAGGAAACACCAAGTCATATATATGTCTGTTATGATTGTTGACAATATTAAAAATAGGAAATGTTTGTGTAAGATTGCAGGTCGGTCTCAGAAATCCATGAAATCTTTACAGTCAAAAATCTGGTGTGTGTCGTCAAAGATTTCAAACTATCTTTGAAAATTATCTTCAGAATTTTTTTTAGAGCTCCTAATTAGAATTTTGCTTGTTTTTTTTTTTAGTATTTTGTGGTCAAAATTTTGTTAATACTTTTCCCTTTTAATTTCTATTAATTTCATTAATTTGAATTTAACTAAATTTTAATTTAATTTCCGATATTAATTTCCAAATGTACTCCCATCCCCAATTCAGAGAGCTTTTCCTTGTAACAAAATTAAAAAAATAAATCTGCAAAACCAAACAACATATCCACTCTCTTAGAGCACAGACAATATTCCATCTTTACACTATACCACAGAAAGGTGGAAAGTATACTTTCTCATCTCTCTTCCAGGGTGAAACTTGGTAAATGTAATTATGCACAGTAAGTTTCATTTTTTTTGTTATATTTGTTGACATTGTTCTAGTCAATATGTATATTGTTTTTTGGGTTCCACTTGCTTCACTATTAGTCAGTGTCTTCCATATAGGTCTTCCATGTTTCTCAGAATTTCTCCTATTCTCTGTTTTTTATGGTACAATGCCATTCCACTTCATGAATTTATCACTATTTGTTTATCCATTTTTCAATCAATGGGCATCCACTTTGTTTCTAGTTCTTTGATATTACAAAAAGTGCTGCTATGGATATTTTGGTACATATATGGCCTTTCTTTCTCTCTCTGGCCACCTTTGGGTATATGCGCAAGATTACTATCTCTGGGTCCAAAAACATGGACATTTTATTCACTCTTCCTGTATCTTTTTCCCTCTTTTTAAAAACAGAATCTTATCTTTTTAATCTGAATTTAATGGATACCTCAAAAATTACATTTCCCTATACAAAGTAGAATGTGAAGGTTACATATGAAAATGTAAAATTCTACTACACATAGCTTGGCTTTCTTGGGGGTAAATTATGTGATAAATTTAACGTGTTACTTTCTAATTTTAGAATATGTATTGCCAAAGCTAGCACAACATGTTATTTTCAAAGCTATTCCGTTCATATGTTTTCTTTTTGAATTTCTTTAGAAAAAACTTCAATGACCAGTTTCCTAGTTAGTTTTCTCATTTCCCCATAGCCTCTCCAAACAATTGTTTTTCATTTATCTTTGTCAACCTGATAGATATAAAATTGAATCTCAGAGCTAATTTGATTTCAATTTCTTAATTATCAGTGATTTGGAATATTGTTTTATATGGCTGTTGATAACTTAGATTTCTTCTTTTGAGAACTACCTGTTTATATCCTTTGACCATTTATCTACCAAGGAGTTAATTAGAAATTTTTCCTCTGGGGGCAAAAGCAATTAAGATGGGTGGAAGAGATAGGGTAACACAAAAAGAGTGTAGAACTTGAAATGTAGTCCTGCCAGGAAGGGGAGTAGTCTGACCCTCACCCCTGTAGGGAGTGGGGGAAGAGGTGGGCCCCGGAGATGGAACCATATTGAACCTCCTTCCTTCAGAGGAAGTTGGGCCCTTGGCTGAGGACCTTGAATGGAGGCTTGGGATCACCAAAGGGAGGAAGTATACCATTGTAGGGAGGTATCTTTTCCTCAGGGTTGTGCCTTGGGCCAGAATCCCATTATGAGATAACACACAGTGATAAAAGGGAGAAAACAGGCTGTACAATACCTCTTGCCCAAAATTTTTGCTGAAAAGACCAAAGATAACTTAGTTGGATAGCAATTATCAATCCCTGCTCACTGCTAAAATCATTCTGTGAGCAAGAACATTGGCCCCAAAGTTTCTTGCCAATAACATATTTAAATAGGGTGTAGTTCTCATAGGTTGAGGAATGACTGGTCAGACTGTGTTATATGAATGTAAGAAGCGATAAATATGAGAGATTCAGAGAAATAAGGGAAAATGAGTATCTACTGATGTAGAGAAAAGAAATACGAAATGGAACAATAAATACAATGTTAATAATAATGTAGATGAAAACAACGCCAAAAGACAGTTGAACTCTGATGAAATGTACTGATCGATGTTGGTTCCAGAGGAAAGACGATGAAAGATGATAGCTTCCTATCAAAACCCTAACCCTAAATGCCTCTGGCTGTATCATGAATGATAAATAGTTGCACTTGTCATGGAATGAAAGACTGACATGGTTGCCGTGTCATTCAATTTTACTTAATAATTTTTCTCTGTTACAAGGGAGAGTACTATTGGTGGGATAGATCAGGAAAGTACTACATTATTAAAAAAAGAAAGAAAGAAAAGGAAAGATAAGACAAGAAAAAAAAAAAACCAAGACACCAAATCCAAGGAGGGAAGTAGCTTTTTGAAAGTTGAAGGATGCAGTTAACTAAATAATGCCAGTCATGGGGGAATTTACAGGTGTGGCCTCTTTTAAGACATAAGATATGCTATCTGAATTTACCAACCATAGGATAAGGTCACAGATTGCAGTTGGAAGGGAATTTAGATGTCATTTAATCCAACCTCTTAATTTTATGGATGAGGGAACTGAGGTCCAGAAAGCCTGACGTGGGGCTTCATCCCTTGCTCATTACTCCTTGTCTCTTCCCCTTGACTCATGCACCACGAGCTGCCATTTGTTGACTAGCCAGTGAGTCTGACCTTACCTTAGACTGGACGGCGTATGGTGAAGAAATCCAAGCAGAGTTCGGAGGCACTTGGCATGCTGTCATTGTGACAGCTACGACTGAGAAAAGATCAGTAGCTTGAACAGCTGGTGTAACCAGATCTAGGACCCATTTGGGCGGAGGAGGGAACTGGGTGACATCTTCCACCAATCCATGTACTCTCAGGAGCCAAACTCCACCAAGTTCCAAAGGCCTCTTCTTGGGGAGATACTATATCCCAAAGACATCATCAGCGATCGTCACTTCACGATGGTGATGACAAAATCATGGATCTCAGAGCTGGATGAGGCCTCCAGAGGTCACAAAGCTGGCTCTTGCTGCCACTGAAGGTGATGGCCTTGTGGGGCTGGAGCTCCTTGTTTGCTGGAAAGGTGGACATAAAAGGTTTTATGGCTGCCGAGTATGTTCCAGGAGTTTGGCTGAGTCGTCCCCCCCCCAATATCTTAAAAACAAATTAGTTCCTCAAGGTATTTTTTTAATAGTTAAAAAAAGTAATGTTAAGTGACTTGTACAAGTAAATACCAAATCTCCTAGCTCTGGTCCCTTGGTCCCAGGGGTCCCTGGTCTGTTCCATCTCTAATACTCATCGAAGTTCCTCAGTAGATAGAGCACTAGTCCTGGAGTCAGGAAGACCTGAATTCAGATCTGACCTCAGACACTTATTAATTGTGTGAACCTGGGCAAGTCACTTAACTTCTGTTTGGTTAAATTTTCTCAACTGTAAAATAGAAATTACAACAGTAGTAGCCCCTACCTCTTAGGGTTGTTTGGAGCATCAAATGGGATAATCTTTCTAAAGCACTTAGGGATATACCTGGTGCATAATTAGTTCTTAATTAATGATTGTTTTCTTCCTTTCCAGTAAAATAGGATCCCTGCCTTCTCTGAGCTCTGATGGGCCTGGAGGCCGTTGACTACACACACATGCAACGCTGGTTTTCCTTTTTCTTAATAGTGGGGCTAGGAGGGAAAGTTGATTTTTAATCGAAAAAAAAATTTTTAAAAAGGAAAAAAATAAAATAATTTTCAATAATGAAGGAGAAGTTTATAGAAATATAAATACTGTGGTACGGAGATGGAATCATAGAGAGAATCACAGAATCTCAGGGTTGAAAGAGACTTCAGAGTTCATCAAGTCCAACAAAAACTTTATCAAAGCCAGGTCTCCAGCAAGTGGTCATCTAGCTTTTACTTAAAGACCTCCCTGGAAGGGTGACTCACCCTAAGGCAGCTCCTTCCACTTTTAAACAACCTTAGTACTGGGAAGTTTTCCCTTCTATTGAGCCTGAATCTGAAGCTCTGTGTTTCTACCCCTCACTAGTCGTGTTTTCTGGGAACAAGAACAAGACAGCCCTTCAGATATTTGGAAAGCATGACTCGGCTTCCCCCTACCATGTTTTCTCTTCTGCAGGCTCAACACTCCCAGTTCCTTTCACCAGTCCTCAGATTATCCTAGTTAAAGGAGTAGCAGTCAATGATTTAGAGCTGGAAGGAACATTAGAGGCTGCCTAGTCCTGCCATCTTGAAGTTGAACCTTAGGAAGTTTCAGTGACTTTCCCAAAACCACCCAGGTAGAGTTAGGATTTGCACCCTGGCCCTTTGACTCTAAATCCATAAAAAGGATACGGTATGCTTTGCCATTTGCCAATGTTCTTTCTAAAATGAGGTACCTAGAACAGAAAGCAATACTCTGGCCAGAGCACATTTGATAAGTTGACCATATGCAGCATGTAATGCCTGAGTTATGAGAATGAAAACCACACCATCCTTAGCCTCTTGCAAGAAGGACAAAAGAACAAAGTTTCCCAGATTCTGCAACAGGATGGCAATCACATGAAGTTACTACTAGGCCCTTGATTACTTATGGAGCTCTTTATCTGTCCTAGCCCATGTCTTCAAGGTCCTCTGTCTATTAAGGCTCCTTTTCAGGAGCTAATCATTACCAGATCTCAAGGAATCTTCCATGTACTGGTTTTGCAAGTCTAGGCAGGTATGGGCTGCTGCTGCTGCTGCTGCTGCTTGCTGGTGCTGCTGCACGAGGAGGCTCTGCTAACTCCAACGGCCCCTGCCATGTGTCTCACCTCTTAGCTCACACCTGGAATCTAGTCAGCTTCCTCGAGGGACAGCTGAGCCAATCTGAGGGAAAAATCAGGCCCTCCTAAGGCAAAATTGGAATACAAGACTGACGACAGCCAGTCAAGTCAGCCAACGATACATTTAATACTCATAGTAAGCACAACCACCATATTGGGTATGGTTTACAAAAACAGGTGCCTGCTTTTAAGGGACTTAGAACTGAGCTCCGAGAAGCAACAGGTGGAAATAGTGGTAGAGTTATAGTGACCAGTACCCTCTCAATAGAAACATTTAATAAGATGCTGAACAGGGGGATAGGCACAATTAGGTCAGATGAACCTCAGATGTGTATGGCTGAGGGTGTGGGGGATAGATAGACGGCTGGAGTAAGGAAGACCAGGCTTTTTATTCTGATGCATTCTGACCCGAGGCAGATCAACTTCTCCTTCCCCCAGCCAATCTGTAAGTTGTAGAGTAGAGGCTGGTCTGAATTTTCTTCACCAGTGAAATCATAGGTCTGCCTGATTAAAAAAAAAAAGTGTATGGCACTGTGCTAGGTTCTGCATGGTATAACATAGGAAGAACAGAGCATTTGGAGCTGAGAGATCCAGGTTCATATCCCTACCTATCGTTTGCTTGGCATTTATGTCCCTCCGCAACCTGGTGCCCTCCACCTTCCATGTTTATGTTATTATCTTCTCTGATGTTATGCTTCTGCCTCTGTGCTTAGGCTCAGGCTGTTTTCGATGCCTGGCATGCCCTCCTTCGCCAGCTTCTCCTATTACCCAGACGGGAGGATTTCTCCCTAGCACCCTATATAGTGCTTTGTTTTGTAACTCTTTATTGTACTCATCACATAATATTTTGTGTTATAGTTACCTGTGTTGCTGACTCAGCTGTGCTCTAGATTTTAAATTGCATTGAGAACAGGGATCTTGCCTTATTTGGATACGTTATCTTCCTTATCACCTAGCGTGATGCATTACAAACAGTAGGCACTTATTAAATACTTGCTGGTTTGAGAAATCATGTATTCAACAAATATTTAATGAGTGTCCTCTGTGTGGCTAACACTATGTCAAGTTTTTGGGGGAGGGGAGTGAAGAGAAGGGCCCAAAAGGAATTTGCATGTTGTCTTCCCCATTAGACTCTGACCTCCTTGAGAGCAGGGATAGGTCTTTTGTTCTTCTTTCTGTTCCCACGGCTTAGCACGGTGTCTGGCACATAGTAGGCACTTAACAATGTTTATTGACTGACTGATTGTCCTTGCCTTCAAGGTGTTCAGGATCTCGTTGGGGAGACAAGATGAGAAACTAAGTGAGAACATGAAGTAATACTATTGATTATTAAGTGATATGTTATTGGTCAGCGGTTTTGCAGTCATGTCCAACTCTTTGCAACTCTTGGTTTTTTTGGCAAAGATACTAGAGAGATTTGCCATTCCTTCTCCAGTTCACTCTACAGATAAGGAAACTGAGGCAAAGAGGGTTAAGTGACTTGCCCAGGGTCACACAGCTAGGAAGTGTCTGAGGCCAGGTTTGAACTCAGGAAGAAGAGTCTCCCAGACTCTCCAAGCCCAGAGTTCTATCTACTGTGCCACCGACTGCCCCAAGAGATATACGGCATTGTTATAGATAAGAACTGTAAGTTTAGAAGAGAAACACATCTAAGGGTGGGTTGGTAAATATTTAATAACCAGCTTCCCCTCCTCCAGATACTCATGACACACTTTCAAGTATAGTCTGCATTACTAACATTTTCTCTATCACTTTCATAGGTCTAGATACTCAACAGAACAATAAGTCAAGTTCTGATTTATACCATTTGCTGATTTAACAATCAGCTCTGATATCGGGATCCAGCACCCTCCTGAATATCTCTGTGGGTTGCAGAGGTCCTAGAAGGCAGCACAGAAGACATAATGCTATTGAAAGAGCAGTGGGGTTGAAGGCAGAGAACCTCAGCTTGAATCTTGGTTTTGCTGCTTAACGTTTGTGTGACTTTGGGGGAATCATTCAACTTTTCTGGGCCTCAGTTCCTTCGTCCTTAAAATGAGGAGGGTTGGACTACATGAGCTCAAATGTTCCTTCCAGCTCTAAGTCCATGTTCTTGTGACATATGCTGGGGCTTGGACAGCCGGAGAGGAAGAGGAGGGCATCCTTCCTAGAGGGCTTGGGAGGAGCAATGAACAAGGTGTGTTTGGGAGACGAGGAGGAGGCTAGGCTAGCTATAGTAGAAGGAACAGTGGAAACCGAATGCTGAGGGCCCTGAAGGCTAGGCCAAGGACCTCTTCCTGTAAGTGATGGGGAGTTATTGACTATTTTTGAAGAAAAGGGAAACTGGTTGTTAAACATTTACCAACCCACCCTTAGATATGTTCCTCTTCTAAACTTACAGTTCTTATCTATAGCAATGATGTATATCGCTTAGGGCAGTCAGGTAGCACAGTAGATAGAACTCTGGGCTTACTGTCTGGAAGACTCTTCTTCCTGAGTTCAAACCTGGTCTCAGATACTTCCTAGCTGTGTGACCCTGGGCAAGTCACTTAACCCTCTTTGGCTGGATGAAAAGAGAAGAAGAAACTGGGAGGCTGAAGGGATGGATTGTAAGATATCGTATGGGTGCAGAAAGCTCTAGAAATAGAAAATCCTGGACTTGAACCTCACCTCAAACACTTGTTAGCTACGTCACCATGGGCTCTCCAAGCCTGTTTTCCCACCTGTAAAATGGGTGATCATAATATATGCATTACTTGTCTTTGCTGATGTAGTTCGGTTGTGATTGAGTCTTTGTGACCGCATGGACCAAAGCACAACAATACTCTCTGTGGGGTTTCCTTGGCAAAGATCCTGGAGTGGTTTGCCATTTCTTTCTCCAGTGGATTAAGACAAACAGAGGTTGAGTGACTTGAGTTGTTTTTAGCTGTATCTGACTGTCCATGACCCCATTTGAGGTTTCTTGCCAAAGATACTGGAATGGTTTGCCATTTCCTTCTCCAGCTCATTTTACAGATAAGGAAACCAAGGCAAACATGGTTAAATGACTTGCCTACGGTCACACAGATAGTAAATGTCTGAGGCTAGATTTGAACTCAGGTTTTCCTGATTCTAGCACTCTAACCACTGAGCCACCTGGCTGCTTCATTATCTACTTTACTATAACTATAGAAATTATTATTATCAACAATAGATTGGTGGCAGGGAAACTAAATGAGAAGATGTTACAGTAATGAAAGTTGCTACCTTATTCTGTTCAGGCCAGTAAGGACCAAGACTGGAATAGCGGCAGCGAAAATGGAAAGGAATGTCAAGGCAGTTGCAAGTGTGGTACAGTATTAAAGCTCCAGATTTGGAATATACCTGGGTTTGAGTCCTGCCTCTGCTGCTTCCTGCCTCTGTAATATTGGGCAAGTAATTTCACCTCTCTGAACCTCAGTTTCTGTATCTATAAAATGAGAGGCTTGCCTTGGATGGTCCTGGTAGTCCTTTTCCCACTTTAGATCTTAACTGTGGCATTAGACAAAACATTAAGATTTTGTGACTCAGCGGACATGGGGGTGAAGACAAAGGAGGAGGGCAAAGATGAACCACGGAAAGCTTTTTGAGGGGAGTTTAGAGCATCACTTACCCATGGGACTTGTAGGGATTCAGTTTTCTTATCTGTGGGGCAGCTAGGGGGCGCAGTGGATGGAGCACCAGGCCTGAAGTTAGGAAGACCCAAGTTCAAATCCAGCCTCAGATACTTCCTAGTTGTGTGACCCTGGACGAACCACTTAACCTCTGTTTGCCTCAGTTTCCTCTTTTGTAAAATGAGCTAGAGAAGGAAATGGCAAACCTCTCTACTATCTCTGGCAAGAAAACCCCAAATAAGGTCATGAAGAGTCAGACATGACTGAAAAAACAACAAAACTACAACAAACAAAAACTTTTATCTGTAAACTTGGAATAGATGGCCTCTGAGGCTCCTTCCATCTCTGCATTTATGATCCTATGAAAGTGATGGAAGTGGATCGATGGAGAAGAATAAAGTTAGTTATAATTAACAAGATTTCAAAATGTCAAAGGCAGGAATCTCCATGACGTGGGTTATCTGCTAAATATATCCCTTCTAGGAGAAAGCATGGAGGCAGGCAGTGTACCCATTACAGATGGCAAAATGAAGGGGCATGCTTTATTGCTGGCTTCCGCCTGTCATCGGAAGGGCTGGTAGAAGTAGGAACATTCTCCTCACTCCTAGTCTTAGATTATCGACATCACTACTTACTCTCTATTCCACCTGCCATTGGGGGAGGTAAAGGAGTAATGGGAATGATTTCAATTTTTGTTATGTACATCCGTAATAATGGTAATAGCTAGCATTTATATAATACTCGAAGGGTTTTAAAACACAAAATGTAAAGTACATATATTATCTCATTAGATCCCCACAAACATCCTGTGAAGTAGATACTATTGCTATCCCCATTTTAAAGATGAACAAACTGAAGCAAGCACGTTGTCCAGAGTGACATAACCAATGGTGATTGAGGAGGCAGGATTTGAATTCAAGCCTTCCTGACTTCAGTTTCAGCTGCACCATCTTATCCACCAATTCCTTTAAGCAGGCAATATAGATAGCCTCTCTGAATTTTTTTTTTAAGGTAATTGGGGTTAAGTGACTTGCCCAGGGTCACACAGCTAGAAAGTGTCTGAGGTTTCAGCTGTGCCATCTTATCCACATTATCCACCAGTTTCCTTAAGCAGGCAATACAGATAGCTAGCCTCTCTGAACTTTTTTTTAAGGTAATTGGGGTTAAATGACTTGCCCAGGGTCACACAGCTAGTAAGTGTCTGAGGTCAGATTTGAACTCAGGTCCTCTTGACGCCAGGGCCCGTGCTCTATCCTCTGTGCCACCTAGCTGCCCCCTTTGAAGTTTCTGACACCGTTCAACTACCCTTTCCTACCTGATAGTCTCCTGTCCTTTGGTTTCAGAAATACCTCACTCCTTCTACCTCTTTTAGCTCCTTTGTTAATTTTCCATCTTCTTTCCTACTCGTAATATTGGTGTTCCCCAAGGGTCTGTCCTGCACATTCTCTTTACAGTTTCTCCCTTTGCAGTTGCTCACAGGACATCTTCATCTGGGTGTTCCATCAACATTTGAAACTCAACATGTCTCAGACTAGCTCATTATCCTTCTGTTTGAATCTCTTCCGCTTTCTGACTTTCACTGCTTCTCACTGGGGCTCCACCATTCACTCATACCAGGGTCAATACAGTATCTTGGTCTTATTGCTTTTGGGGAGGAGCCTCTCACAAAATCACCATGGATTTCTTCCTCCTAGCCATGGTGCTCAAGGGACCCTGCTAAGGAACCCTGCCATCAGGGATGAGGAAGGTTGTTTCTCTTTTTGAGCCTGCTCAGTCTCAGTCTAGAGGTGTTAGTCCTGGCCCAGGGTTGGAGATCAGTGAGCTGCTCAGATTTGGAATTATGGGAAAGGAAGGTGTTAACCTACAGGGAGTCCCTAGATATCCTTGCCTGGCCAGTGACTCAGGGGGCAGCCATTGCGGGGAAGAGGGGCAAGGGAGAAGAGGGAGAGGAGGAAGAGATAGCTCCAGCAGTTGGTCTTAAAAAATAAAAAGACCCTGGGCTTTTGGAGCCATCAGCAAGGCAAAGCAGACAAATAAACAAACAAATAAAAGGGAGTCTGGCTCCCTTTCACCAATATGTCTCAAGCTGTTCTTAAGTTTCATCAATTTTACTTTTTAAAAAGCCTATTTAAACTGTGGCACACAGAATAATTTCAGAGTTGGAAGGGGTGGTAGGGATTATCTAGTTCCAGTCTTTCATTTTACAAATGAGGAAAGAGGTTCTGAGAAAATAAGTGACTTACTTGTTTCTGGCCATACAATTTAGGGCAGAAGTATGTTTCAAACCTGGGTCTTCAAATCCACTACACAACTAAATTTCCCACTAACCAACGGCTACAGGATTTAAGGCCTGTGGCCTTAGCGATGATCCTAGTAGGAAGCGTGTTATGAAGAAAAGGCACCGATTGACTCTAGTGTTAAAAGACTCCCAGCTCTACTGGTTACAACCGTATTATCTTGTACAAATTATTCCTCTCCTTGGGTTATCCATAAAATCGGGAGGGGGGCAGGAGTTCCAATAGCATACTGACAGGCTAGAGCCTTGGGCAGAATCTAAAAATACGAAATTTGGTAGTAGAAAAGTTTTGCACTTGGCTACAAAAAATCAATGTCACAACCATGAGATGGGGGAAGCATAGTGAGAAGGCTATGTTCTACAAAATATTTGGGGGTGTCAGTGGACTGCCAGCCCAATATGAGTCAGTACTGTGATGTGGCAGCCAGAAAAGCTAGGGTGATTTGGGGATGCATTAAGAGCATAGCTTCCAGGAATAGAGAGGCGAGTCCCATTTCACTTAGCCTTCCTCAGATCTCATTTAGAATATCGTTTCAAGCCTTGACAGTTTAAGAAAAACATTCATAAGGTGAATATCATCCAGACAAGAGCAACCCATATGGTGAAGAACCATGAGGACGTATCATATGAGGACCAATTGAAAGAAGTGGGCATGTTTAGCCTGGATAAGAGAAGACTGAAGGTAGACAGGAGAGTTGTCTTCAAAGATTTGAAGGTGGCATGTGAATAAGGAACTAGGCTTGGGAAATTTGGTACTGGAAGGAACAACCAGGAGTAGTTGATAGAAGTGGCAAAGAGGCCCATTTGGGCTTGATGTCAGGAAAAGCTTCCTACCATTGTTGCTGCCCCAAAGTGGAGTGGGGTTGCCTGGAAAGGTGGTGAGTTCTTCCTCCTTGGAGACCTTTCATGCAGAGGCTGGACAAACATTTGGATAAATGAAAGGAGAGATTTCTTTTTTGTATGTGATGGAGTAGATAACCACTGAGGTCACTTCCAACTCTAAAATTCTTTGACTATGTGAGAATTTCTAAATGTTTTCCCCTGAAATCCTAGAAGCAAGGAGAGGCATGTTCATGGGGGCCTCCAGGAAGAACCCTAGATCTCTCCATAGACCCTATAACATAATCACTACTTCGTCCTCTACAGTTACATTTTTGTTTGGTTTTTTAAATTTTAATTTATTCTAAACTCAACAAACACAAATGAGCATTTCCCTATATAAAGCAGAACACAAAGAAGATCGTGTATGCACCATGAATTGCTTCTTAAAAATATGTATAAAAAATCTCACAAGTTACTTTTCAAACTGTTTTGCTGCGCTTTCTTCTGTACTCTTCTGTTCATTTAAATTCCAATTTTCATGACCCCATTTGGGATTTTCTTGGCAAAGATACTAGAGTAGTTTGTCATTTCCTTCTCCAGATCATTTTACAGTTGAGGAAACTAGTAAATGTCTGAAGCCAGATTTGAACTCAGAAAGATGAGTGCTTCCTGACTCCAGGCCCTGCACTGTGCCACTTAGCTGCCCTCTTTTTAATTTTTTCCATTATTGCTGCTAAATTGTTTTCTGGGTTCTGTCAACTTCAATCTGCATCAGAGTATAAAAATCTTCCCAGGATTCTCTGAAATAGTCTCTTTGACCATTTCTTATAAGGCTATAGTACTCCATTACATTCATTGTACAACAATTTAACCATTAACCAAATGATGGGCACTGGACTCTGTTTCCAGATACTTTCTTTTCCTCCTTTCAATTCTCTCTTAAGGGGGCACTCTCTGAAGCTGGTTTTGCTTGCCACCATTCTCCTCTTATTATTTCTTCTCTTTTTTCTTCATCTCTGTTTGCTATATTGCTACAGTAAACTCTCTTTCTCTCTGTTGTGTGTTTGATACTCCTTTGTCAGCTTCACAGAACAATGTGGTTCCTCTGAGGTCCATCCTGACTCCTGGTTCTGGGCCCTATCCACTTCACCACCCAATTTCTACACCAAACTTTGTGTGTCTTCAACACTCCTTTGTCAGTTGCAGGGAAGAGGGAGGGTCATCTGATTCCAGTTATTCCCAATCTCTCTTCCTTTGTACACTTAAGAGAAATAGTAAGTTCCATCACCTTCTTTCTCCTTTTTCTTTCTTTCTTTTTTTTTTTTAACACCAGTGTATTTTTTTTAACCTTCCCTTCCCTTTACCCTCTTAATACCCTTAGAAGCAAACCAACCTACCTGCAAGTCCTCTGTTACCCTTACTTAACTCTCTCAATACCCTTTGAAGATAATAAGGTTCGGAACAAAAATTTGTTTCCCTTCCTCCATTAGAATGTTAGCACTTTATCGTTGTATAAAATCTTTTCCCCTACGTATAGATAGAGGCAACCTTAACTGAGATGCAAGTTTGTGGGGAGTGGCCTTTTTCCTGATCTGAGGCTCTAAGTCCCTATACCTACCACCTGCTCGCCTTCCATTTTTGTAATGGAAATGTCAGTGTCATTCCAATCCTCCCACCCGCACTAGGGGCGGAATGGGGTGGTGGCTCTCTTTACTCCTTCCTAGCACCCCGCATTTGACCCGGTTTCCTCTCAATCCCTAGTAACCTAGAGACAAAGGATTAATTAATGGTTCAAAGGGAGTTTGTTTACAGATCTTTAGAAACAATGATCTGGTAGGGAAAAGCACCGGGGCACTTGGGGCGCTGTCTACACTAGAGCCGACTACAACTCAACAATCTGAGCCCCACCAAGCCGAGGAGCTTGGCGCACCAAATATGGTCACATCTGAAAAGCTGCCTCCCAGGAAAAGGTTGTTCTTGTTTATTCCACCAGGAGCGCTGGGCCATCGGGGCTCCAAATGCTCAGTTTTCTGGGGTCCAGGCAGTTCCCGGGGTCTGCTCTATGCTCCCAAGGGAGAGTGTGGCCGGTCCGTAGCAAATACCTCAAGTGGGAGCCAGGGTTGCGTCTTAAGTCTCCTCCCTCCCGGTCCCTTTGGGGCCGCAGCTCCCAATCCCCAGCTCCCAGCCTCCTCCGTTTCAGTCCACCAGCATTTTATTAAATAGGGCCACACTCTGCCTTTGATCCAGTCCCAGACCCTGTCCAAAGCAGTGGTAAACTCAAAGGAATGTAGATCTTGAACCCTGCGGGAAGGAAGGGAGGGAGGCTTCAGCGAACTTCTCGGCCTGGGATCCCAGGAGGAGAAGAGGACAAGGAATGGGGGGGGGGGCGGGGGGGATTTTGCCTCCTCTTACCCAGTAAAGTACCCATCACGCCAAGGGCTAGGAGAAGCCCTGGAGGAGGAGGAGGAGGAGGAGGAGGGGCGAGTGGGGGAAGGCAGTCTCTGGACTCGGAGTTCATGCATAATTCATCAGCTAAACTTTTGGCTCCGCCCCCTTTCTGGGGGTTGGAGTTTTCCCCAAACTTTGTTTATGGGACAGTCCAGGAGCAGCAGCGGCTGCTCGTCTCCTCCTCCTCCTTCTCCTCCTATTTTTCTTCCTCCTCCTCCTCCAGCTCCCGGTTAATCCAAGCTTGATGCTGGGTAGACGGAGGGGAGGATGTGAGAACGGAAACCCCTCTGCCAGGTCAGAAGTCAAGTCCCGAGCTGGAAATCCCGGTCCTGTGTCCACTCCCACTCTGCCCCCAGCCTCTAAGCAACTAGCCTGGGAGCAGCTGACTGACGAACCGACGGATCGACGGACTCCAAGGCCCCGGGAGCCGAATTTGACTGCAAGACCTGACTTTGCCAAGTTGGTATCCGCACGGCGCGCCAGGCTCCCAGTTTGCGCCTCGGCCCGCTTGGCCTGGGCTGGCTGCCAAGGCTCCCTTGGTCTCGGTCGCTCCGGGATCGGGTCCTTCCTGGAGCTAAACAGCCTCGGGCTTCGGGGCTTGTAGTGCTCGGCGGTCCTGGCCCTGTCGCCTCGGGAAGCCGCGAACTCTCCCCGGACCCTGAGCAGCCGGACCACGTCCTAATCTGCACTTCCAAGCGCCCTCTTCCTCCTCCTCCTCGAACTTATCCTCCTCCTGGGAACTTCAGGGCCACTGGAAAGTTGCATAATTGTGGAGGAGGCGAGGATTTCCCCTCCCCTCCCCCCATCGGGCCGGGCTGACAGGCGAAGGAAGGTCTGCTTGGGATCCTTGGAAAGGGCATCGATCCTCCCCAAGTTTGCTCTCTGAAGTTTTCATTTTTAGGGGCTGATCCCCAGGCCGGCCCCCGCCCCCGCCCCCTCTCCCGCCCCCTTTTAATAAACCTGCAGCTCGGTGTGCAAGTGTGTGAGTTAGCGAGTGTGAGATCAGGAGGCGCACGATGAATCCCGCTTCCGTACCCCCTCCTCTGCCGCCCCCGGGGCAGCAAGTCATCCATGTCACCCAGGACCTCGATACTGATCTCGAAGCGCTCTTCAACTCCGTGATGAATCCCAAGCCGAGCTCCTGGAGGAAGAAGATCCTGCCCGAGTCATTCTTCAAGGAGCCCGACTCCGGCTCTCACTCCCGGCAGTCCAGCACCGACTCGTCCGGCAGTCACCCCGCCCGGCTGAGCGGCGGCGGTGGCGGCGCCGTCGCAGGAGGTGCCCAGCACGTTCGCTCCCACTCGTCGCCCGCCTCCTTGCAGCTGGGCACCGGGGCTGGGGCGGCGGCCAGCGCGGCGCAGCAGCACGCGCACCTCCGCCAGCAGTCCTACGACGTGACCGATGAGCTGCCGCTGCCTCCCGGCTGGGAGATGACCTTCACCGCCACCGGCCAGCGGTACTTTCTCAAGTAAGTGACGGGACTGCCTGACACTTTCCCGGGGTCCCGGGAGGGGTCCGGTGCGTGAGTGCTTGGTTATACAGGTATGTGTGTGTGCATACACAAACGCGTACTTCTACGCGTCCTTGAGTGCATGAGTGTGCCTGGGTGACAACTCTTTCTCGTGGGTGCTGGAGAGTGGTCCCAAGGCAGGTCACTGCAGTGTTGGCACTGTGTGCTGTGAGAAGGGCGGAGATCAGGACGGTCGGGATCTTCTGGCTTAGGAAATGTCAATCCTTTCCGTAGTGGGGGCGTGAAATGAAACTGGGGAGGGGAGGGGGGATTCCCATGCTGCTTGTAGGGATAACCTTGCAACCAAAGGTGGGAGGGATGGAAAAAATCAGTCGTGTCCAAGTGGGTCCAGAGTAGGGCTGGGAGGCTAGCGAGGGCATCTGTAGATGCCAACGTGCCAAGAAAAATCAGAGTGGGCAAGTTCTCGTCTTTCAGGGTCTTAAGGAAAGGATGGACTTTTTTTTTTTGGCGGGGGGCGGGGGAGGGCAAGTTTCTGTCTTCTGCAGTTTTCTCCTTGATGGGAAGAAAGCTGAAAAAAGTGAAATGGATCGCTGGGAGGCTGGACCGTGCGCCAGCCCCTTGTTGTCACCCGCAGTTATTCTGTTGTTGGTAGTTATGGGCTGGATAAAACAATTGTGTGGAAATTAGGTCAGGAGAGTCTCATAGTGTCCGCTGGGGAGAACCTAGAAGACGATCTAGATGGACCCAGCGCCTTTTGCAAAATTTCCCTCCTACTCACAGCTTTGCTGTGAACATTAAACTTTAATTAAAGTTTGGACAATTGTAACCACAGACTTCCGGAAAGGAAAGCTGTGGCTGAGGCCTCTCTTCTAAGAAACTAATCATCATGAGAAGTATAGGTTTGCAATCTGAAATGTGTCCAAGCTCCCAAGGGCCGACCTTGAGGTTGCACCAGGGCTGGCGCTGGCTTAACCTGGGTTCAAATATAGCTGTAGACATGTTCATTTACTGTGTGATGACAGGAAACCTACTTAACCAAGTGGAGTCTCAGTTTTCTCCTTTGTGGAATGGGGACAAGTACTTCTGCAAACTTTAACGTGAAATGTGGAGTGGATTCATATTTGTAATTGGTGTAGGGGTTCCTGGTGTGGAAACGCCCTTCACCTGTGTAGATCAGCCACTCCTCCTTACTTGACTGGCTGAGAGTCTACAAGTTGCCTTTTTTTAATCTCACAGCAAGAAATATTTTAAAGGTAGGACTTGAATGCAGGCCTACCCCTCTCCACTTATTATGCTGAGTTGTCTGTCAAAGATCTATATATGTGAAACTTATTTGTGGAGTCACTGTGGAAGATACTACAACTACATCCCTTCTGATTCACATCTGATGGTCCCTTCCCAAACAAATTAATCTATACTTATTAATAAATTAACTAATAATTAATAAATTAATCCAGTGCTTATCTCAGTGCCTGGGACTGTTTATTGATTGATTGGTTGCCCACGAGGATGTGAGTTTTTTTGTTGTTCTTTTCATCTCCTTAACTCATGCTGGTGAGTAATTACCTGATAAGCTCTTTCCTGCCCTCTCCAAACCAAAGCAAGTGAAGTAGCTCAAAAGAAACTGGAGGAGATGTGTAAATTCAGAAAATCCAGCCCAAATATTCACATGGCCTATTTGTGCCCTACCTGTAGTAGAAGATTCTGAGGTGGAATTGGTCTGATCAGCCACAGTTGGACACACTAACTTGACTGTAGCATTGTGACATCATTTTGGTCTTCTTTGAGAGCGAGATACAACAACCAACCAACCAACCAAGCAACCAGATGGCATCCTGATTAATGAATGCTTGATTTTATTTTTGATATGGACACAAGACAGAGCCACTGGACTGAAGTGGATGTGTTTTGTCAATTTGGCTCACAGTTTAGTGTTCCTGAGCAGCATACTGACAGGTACAAGGGGCTGGAAGCCCACCTCTGACAAGAGGAGTTTGATCATATGCAGATTCTTTTTTTCTGAACCTCAATTTTCTTGTCTGTAAAATGGGCATCATAATTCATCATAATTCTAGGAACTAAAGAACTCCAAGGTTTGTTATGAGGATCCAGTGAAATTCTGTGGGCAAAGAGTTTTGCAAACCTTAAAGTGATAAAGAAACTCCAGCTTTTAATATAGATAGTGCCATTGCACTGACAGGGAACGTTTTAACTTATCAATACTCATTGTAAGTCAAGAATACTGTTTATGCTCATTGAATTCTTTGGGGTACAGTAACTTGATCTTAAAGGGGGCCTTTTGGGCTTCCCTCACACCATTTTAAAGGTCAGGATGCCTATAAATTTGTCATTTTAATTTTGCTTAGGTAATGAAATTTTCAAAGACGTTAATGTGGTACGTATCAGTAAAGATTAAGTGTCTTGGTATAGTGGAAAGAGAACTGGCTCTTTGTCTTTGGAGGATCTGGGTTCAAATTCTTGTTTCAGCCTACTTTTGTGTAACCTTGGCAGAGTTACTTCACCTCTCTCTGGGTCTCAAGTTTCCTCAGTTATATGAAATAGAAGGGTTGGCCTAGATCTCTCCAAGATTACTCCCTGCTCTAACATTTCATGAACCTTTAATGAAATTTTGGGCCCATTTTTTCCCTTCCCAAATGATTTAAAAGAAGAAATTTGACACTATATGAGCATGTACTCCAGAAAATTATGTGTGATAAAAAATGAGTGGCAAATGAACTGTAAAGGAGGTTAAGAACCCTTGTGGAGCTTAGAGGCTGGAGGAAGAGGGAGCATTCCCAGCTTTTCTTGGAACAGATCCGAGCCCCACCTGGAGAGTACATAAGGAACACTGGCCAAAAAAGAAAAAAAAAAGCCTAGTTTTGTGTGTAAGTTGTTCCAGGACTCTGCTTTGGAAGGAACCCCCAAGTACTCAATCTTTGAATCAGTTCTGTCCCTCTGAACTTTGTCCAGGAAAACTGGGCAAAGGTAGGACAAAGGGGGTACCAGGCCTTCGGGTTCATCCAAAGATATTCTGGTATAGTCCACCATTTCTTTGGCACTAAGGAAGTACCAAGGTGTTTCTCCCCTTAAGACCTCCCAACATCCCACCATATCACAGCTGTCTTACACCTTTCACAATTCACCATCCCTTCTTCACTGACTGACCTATGGCCCCACTGGGGTAGCCCATACTGAGTGGCAGAAGTTGTTTGTTCTCTGTTCTGGAAGAAGGAGGTGATGCAAGTGAATTGGGTTTCAGTGAGGGAGGGCTATGCAAAGTCCCCAACCTCACTTTCTCCTCTGGAATGTTTTAAATGGTAGGTTGGAACTACCATGAGTGGCAGAAGTGATCTTAACTGAAAGCAGGACAGTATTGACCAAGGTGGAAGGAAGATTTAATGTAAATTGCTACTCTTTGAGGAGGAACAACTAGCCGAAGAGATCTTTTGAGGCTTTGATGAATGGTGCGAGGAAATAAGTACAGTATGCCAGTGTAGCAGATTCTGAAGTTGGGAGATGTGGGTTCAAATCCTGTTTCTGACAGGAGCTGGGCAACTCTTGGTAAGCCATAACCTCACTCAGCCCCAGTGTCTTTATTTGTAAAATGAGGAGAATAACGTTTGTATCTTCTATCTCTTGAGAGTGATGGGAAGAAAGTAATTGGCAAACCATAAATTGCTATAGAAATGTGAGCTGTTATTATTACTAATAGTATTAATAATAACTTACATAGTCATGTGAGGTTCCAGTGTTTGATAGATTGAGTCACTTTTCAAAAAGGCTGATCATTGGTCTCTTGTTCTTGCTCGTCAGGATTTCCCCAAGGGTCCACTTTATCATCTGTGAAATAGGGATAGGGGACAGGTGTTCTCTCCTGCCCTAGAGATGTGAGTTGAGCTAGAACGAAAAGCAAACATCCTCACCTAAATAGATGAAGCTTCAGCTGAAACTCTCTAGAGCCTTCATGTCAAACCAAGTTTGGGGGCTGTAGGGGAAGCAGCGCAGCCCAAGGCAGGGAGAAGAGCCAGCGGACCTGGCTTCCATTTCTGCCTCTGCTCTTTCATAGACTTTGAGCTGGAATGGATCCCAGAAATCATCTCATTGAACTGCCTCTTTTTACAGATAGGAAACTGAGGCTTAGAGAGAAACAGAGATGGGATGGGAGCCTTCTAATATCCAAATTCAGTACCCAACCCCCCAGACCATGTTATTGCCTCCATGACCCTGGGAAAGTCACCTGTTTGATCTCAGTTTCTCTACCTTTAAAATCAAGTGGTTGGACTTTTGATGCTTCTTGCAATTCTAACCCCTATGAACTGTGCAAAACACTAAACTTTCATGGAAGGTAGAGAGGAGGGAAGTCATATTTATCAAAGCCAATTTTTTTCTAGTGTGTATGACTCAATCACTTTTCTATGCTTCAGAAAGGGTTCCTTTCCTCATTTTTTCAGACATTCCATTATGGCAAATAGTATCAATGGAGAAGATCCAGGGTAAAAAGGCCTCCCTGTATCCCGAATGTGGCTTGCAGCATTTTCCAAACTGGCTGTCTGATTTTAACAGGCCATTAACCTGTGCTGTAACAAAATACACATTAGGCTTCAAGTGAATTCATGATCTCAGCCATGTGTGCAGAGTCCTCTAACAGTATTGATTGTAGCCCCGTAGTCACCTCCTCATCCTATGCAGCTTTTATCCATGGTCTTCCATAACTCCTCCATGGTGATGGGCATACTGGTAGACCTTCCTCTTTGGGGCTTTCACATCAAGTAGGGCCCAGTAGAGTTCTGGATCTGTCCATGTTTTTTTTAAATCTTTCATTCTTGCTACCTTGCTACCAAACCTTCTTTTAAGCATATATTTCTTTGCTGTTATAGTTGTTGGACCTGGGATTTCATGGGTATAGGGAACTTCCCTCTCCCAATGCCCATCAAGAGCACATCCACAGCAGATGGGCAACTTGGCATCTTCAGCAGCTTACCTGGGGCACTCAGAAGTTAAGTGATTTTCCTAGGGTCATCTGGTCATGCATTTCCTGGATATTTTATTTTCCCTCTGTAGCCGACTCGTCCTCATCATAGTCTTTCAATTACTCTAATAAAATAAAGGTATTCCTTTTGACCGAGTAATACCAAGATAACATGTGATCTAGAGCTAACTGCCAGTAAGAAGGGTTTTTACTGTCCAAGTGACCATTACAATTGTAGTTGGGATGAGCAAGGTTAAATCTGGTTTAGTTTATCTTTTTGACAGTGTTTATTAAAGAGGTAGAGAAATGGACAGAGCTTTGGACTTGGAATCAGGAAGATCTGGGTTTGAGTCTTGCTTCATATACTTACTAGCTATGGTGACGCTAGGCAAACTCAGTTTCTTCAACTATAAAATGGGCATAATAATAGCATTTACCTTTAGGGTTGTTGTGAAAATCAAAAGATTTTCATAACATGTAAAGCCCTTTGTAAGCCTTAAAGTGTTATATTAATGCTAGCTATTATAATTATTTTGAGACTAGTTATGTAAAGAAATTGTCTTTATCTTTTTCTACAATTTAATTTTTCTTTTTGGCCAACAATGTGACTAGAAAACAATTTTGCAAAATCCCTTCTACCCTTTTCACAGAATGAAATTGCCTCTTGTCCCCTTATACTGCTTATCCAAAGGATGGGTGGGGTAGGAGAAGGCAGGCCTGCTCGTGCTGGTCTAGGGAGCTGGTACCCAGAAACAAGCTATGGAAATTTCAGGAAACTTAGGCTGGGGGTGTGAGAGTGTGTGTGTGTGTGTGTGTGTGTGTGTGTGTGTGTGTGTGTGTGTGCATGCATGTGTGTATGTATGTGTGTCTTTGTATGTCTGTGTGTCTGTGTCTGTGTGAGATACACAGATAGTCATAGAGACAGAGACAGAGAGAGGAGAGACAGAGAAAGATGGAGGGTGACAGAGAGATCCACAGATATATACATACACACACACATGCGGAGAAACACATGCGTAGGGATTGTGTTGGGGATTTCTTTGGTACAGGAAACTCTTCCTGATGAAGTAACTCACACTACCAATATAAATTGTGCCTTCTCTGTCATTTATAGTCTTGAGAGTTGCCTCGGACTGTGTTTTTGAACTCAGATAGAAATGTGGGCCACTAAACCATATATAAGGATCTCTGCTGGCCTCATACTGACTTAGAAAACTGTATATTAACATCACCTATGTCATATTAAATTTATTTCCCTATTACATTTTGATCTTATTTGTGCTGCAGCCCACATCTGACCTCTCTGGCCTAGAGTACTGAGAGGTTAGTCACGTATCTAGTAGGGGTCATAGGTAAGACTTGAATCCCAATGTTCTTGACTTGGAGGCCATCTCTTTGTCCACTATGCCAAGCTCCCTTTCTACATATATGCACACACACAAAAGCTCATACACACATATACACACAGATCTTAATTGCCACATTGTATGGTACAATCCTCATTCTTCTTGCCCTATTGATTTCCTCACCCCCCTGGCCCCCATACTCGTGTGTGTGTGTGTGTGTGTGTGTGTGTGTGTGTGTGTGTTTGTAAGTAATAATTGAGAGGCACTGTGTTCAGGTGGGGAACAGTTCAATTTGGAGTAAGAGAACAGAGGTTCAAATCTCTGTTCTACCGCTTACTGCCAGTGTGACCTGGATGAATCCCTGGCCTTCGTTTCCTCACCTTTAAATAAAGACGTTGAGCTTTTGGACTTTCAGTTCTAAACCTATGATCCTCTGAATCCATGGGATTCCCCAAGAGAAAGGGCAGATATCGAGAAGATCCAGTTTGGAATCTTGGGGGCACACTCAGGGTTAGAATAGTAGTGCTGATCCGGCAAAAGAGATTGAGAAAAAATGGCCAGGTGGATAGAAGGAAAACCAGGAGAGACCAGTTTCACAGAAGTCAAGAAAAGAGAAAGTATCTGGAAGGAGAGGCGACAGATGGTCCAGAAAGCCCAGCTAGAGAGAAATCCAGAAGGATGCTCATTGAACCTTCCAGTTTGGCAATTAAGACTTACCGGAAGAACCTGTAGTATATGCCTTAAGTATATTTTTATTACAGCCCAGGTTAATAGTGTGTCAGAATGAGATGGGTAGTCTGGAAAATTTGGTAAACTATTTTCTGGAGACAGGCAGAATTTTTCACACTCAATCTTCCTCATTGATGCTGTTTACACTTTGGAATCCAATATGCAAAGCAGTTAGTAAATGAGGAAATACCACATTAATGTGAGCTATTATTGTTGCTGCTGCCATTAATTTTTATTATCATGATCCACTCAAGTCCAACTCAGATGACTCATTGTGGCATAGAAGTTACCCTGGGCTACATCAACAGTGACAAAGCTCTGCCAGGTGCTATTCATCTGAAAACAGGTTGAAGCAATGGACCCTGGGAGACCCTAAGGTTGGAGTCCTACAGCTTGGCTGTAGGATGGTGATTTAAAAAAATTTTTTCTTGTCCACAACAGCTCTTGGACGGGGGTTGTGATGTGCATGTTAGTGGACCCCAATGAAATTACAAATATAACAACAACAGGACCTGTGGTTACACTGGTGAAGGGAAGCCCCTGTGAGGGAAATCCCTCTACCGATGCAGATCAGTTACTCTTCCACAACTTATAGTCTTAGTACTTTGCCTGGGACTCTCAGAATTTAAGTGACTTGCTTAGGGTCAGATAGTCAAAAGCAGGGCTTGAAAACTGTCTTCATAACTCCAGCGTTGACTGATTGTCTAATCATGACTATTATAGGCTCTGTAATTATCCATTGATTAGATCTTAGGATCCTATGTTGTTCAGAATTGAAGCACACTTAATTTAATTAGGATGATTTTAGCCTTTTAGAGTAGATTTGAATATCAATCATTTGTTTCTGAGTGTTGTGTTTGAATCTAGATTTCTCCTGGTATCTTTTAAGATCTGGGGAGAAAACAGAATTGGGTAGTGCATCTATTTCCTATTTCTGGTTTGTTTGTGAAGCTTTTAACTATTAGTAAAAACCAAAAGGTTTTCAATGTTTCACCCTAGAAAACTAGGTGGCCAAATTGTCTTTCTAGCCAGGGGAGATTAGGTGTCTCTACCTTCTGAGTCCTTATCTGTGAAATGGGAATAATGACATTATACTGTCTCTGGGAGAGGATTAGTTATGTAATGTTGGCAAAGTAGTTTAAAGATGAAGAAGAGCTAAGTTGCTTAATGCCTTAATTACGATTGTTGATTAAATCCCAATTGGGGTGGAGAGTTCAGGGTAAAATGAGCCTAGAATATAATGACAAAGAATGAGTTTTGGTTTGTAGGAATCACAGCCCCATTGGTCAGTTCCTGTTACTGAAAGGAAGGAAAGAAGGAACCCCATGGTTCTCACCCCTCCTGTAGTGAAATGCTTAACCACGGGCCTGGGGAGAAGAAAAGTCCCCAAGTAACCCAAGGTAATGTAATCTACAACTGCCCTTTTCTATGAGGGCCAGAGATGGAGAGTGGGAATGCTCGGCAGTGATTTATTTATGATTGAAGGCCAGGGGCCAGTCTTGGTCATAGTCATCAAGGCATGTGAGAGGATCAGGCTCATTTCAGCACACTGACATGAGAATGCTGTGTGTTTGTGTGTGTGTGTGTGTGTGTGTGTGTGTTTTCTTAACCTTTTTTTGTGTCATGGATCCCTTTAACTGTCTGGGAAAGCTTATGAACCTTTCTTAGAGTAACTTTTTAAATAATTGAAGGAAGTGCTAAAGTTCACTTATAGGCCAGCGAAAATAAATGAATGAATAAACCAATGAGTAAATAAATAAATGTATATTTCCCATTCAAATTCATGTACCCCTGAAATCTGTTCATGAACTCCAGACTTAAAACCCCTGGTATACAGTAATATTTTATTAGCTTTTCATAAATAATTTTTATAAGCAAATGTTTAAATATCTTAAACAAATTCTGGAGACCTGAGTATTCACATTCATGACAGCTAGGTGGTGCAGTGGATAGAGCCTGGATCTGGAATTAGGAAGACCTGAGTTCATCTCTAGCCTCAGACACTTTACTAGTGGTGTGACTGAGCAAGTCACTTAACTTTTTGTCTCAGTTTCCACATCTGTAAAATTGCTCTAATAGGGGCAGCTGGATGGCGCAGTGAGTAGAGGCCCTGGAGTCAGGAGGACTTGAGTTCAAATTTGGCCTCAGACACTTGATACACTTACTAGCTGGGTGACCTTGGGCAAGTCACTTAACCCCAATTGCCCTGCCTTCCCCCCTCCAAAAAGAAAATTGCTCTAATGATAGCCCCATATTTCCCAGGGATGTTGTGAGGATAATGAAACATTATTTGTAAAGTGCTTTGCAAATCTTAAAGCATTGTATCATCCCTGTCATTTATTGTTGTTTCAGTGTATGCAATGACTATTGGCTGGTAGACTGTGAATATCTTCCCTGAGGGTCTCTAGTCAGTATGATACTTTGATGGACCTGCGAAGGACATAGGGAGTAGATGGTTCTATTCCCTTTACCAGTTCATGTCCCCACCCACCCATTCTGTTTAATCCTGTGTAACTCTTATTCATATCTTCTATTAAATCCACCACCCAGCCGGCTGGAATTGTCCTTTAGATCTCTTGACATTGGGAAGCTAGATAACCATGGAGGGTTGTGGATACCAATGATGGTCTGCTCACCTATCTCTATCCCTCCCACTCTGTGGCCAGTCCGTTTCTTTCGGTCATGTGTAATGCATATGGTCTTTATACCTCAGAAATGAATGTAATTTGGGAGCTTCAGGTAGTTGTATTTTTCCTTTTTTATTTCTCTCTCAATGTGTATTTGGAGCTGTGGTTTACTAGAAAATTAATAAAGTTCTGTCTGTATAACTCGGGGCAAAGGATGTGCTTGTCGGCCAATGTTAGGGTCTGATGAACTTCCTCAAACTTTCTTCATTGATTATTCTCTTCCTAAATGTCTACTTTTGTATTTGATGTCATATCTAGAGAACTATAGACTATAGCAAAAGAGTAGATTAATAAGAAAGTGCAGAGAGATGCTTCCAAAGTACTCCGGGACAATGATTTGGTGATGGTGATGATGGAAGTATCACTCGATTTTTATTTCTTGAGTATCTGTGTATACAGCACTTTTCCAGGTACTTTGGGAGCTACACAAGAATTATAAAACCTGTAAGGATCTGGGCACGGAGGCACGGAGAGAAGACTAATAAGAAACAACTATCAGTAGGACGTGACAGACGGTATACAATTATATGTTAAATGTTGTTGTTATATATTGTTATATACAATTATATTTTAAATGTTGTATTATGGACTCTGATATGAGAGACGAACTGTGGATGTAATGGGGAAAGTCCTAGGTCTAGAATGAGAAAACCTGGGTTAACGTTTCCCCTTCCTGGTCACTTCCTGCCTGTGTTACTTTGGGCAAATCACATAATCTCCATGATCCTCTGTCTCCTCATCTCGGAGATGAGGAGTTTGCGTAGTTCCATCCAACCATGATGATTGGAGCATTGGTCAGGGAGGATTTCAGGGGTTGTGTGAAATGGGCCCGGAAGGGTGAGTAGGATCTTAGATGATACAAAAAAAGAGGGAAGATAGGCAGTGTGACCGAGTAGACAGAGGGCCAACCCTTGAGTCTGGAAGATATGGGTTGAAGTCCTTCTGATACATTCTAGTTGTGTGAGCTTGGACTCTAGTGTATGTAAGTTTCTGAAGAGTTACTGACTTGCATTACTAAAAGTTACTGACTTGCAAAACTAAAAGGAGTCTCCTCATCTGTATTTTCCTTTGCCAATGAATTACAGGTGAAAGAAAGGAAGAAAGAAAAAGAAAAGATATTTTAGGAGAGGGGAATGATGTGATGGCATGGTAGGCAGAAATAAATATGGCTTTTTAATGATATAGTGAGAAGACTTGCCTGGAAAGATCAAAGAGTTTATGTGGATGGGACCAAATTATGGAGAACCTAGAAAATCAAGAAGAGGAATTTAGATCTGACCTAGTAGATAGCAAGGATCCATTGAATATTTCTGAGCTCACAAATGAGCTGATGGTGAAAGAGACATTTGATGAAAACCGGTCTAGTTGTGATGGGATCTTTCCCTATGTCTTTTACTTCCTTGGGATATGTGCCTAGTTCTGATATCATTGGGTCAAAGGGTAGAGATAGTTTCTCAATACAATGTCTAAGAGGAGATGGAGTCTCCTCTCAGATAGGAATTAGGGAGGAACACCTTTTTACTCTAAGAACTTAAACAATTGACATGACCAAACATTTCTCAATACTACCTTTCTCTTTAGGATAATTATGAACCAGACAACTTTAAACCTATGGAAGAAAAGTAGATTTAAATCTGTAATCAGGGAGGTTCCAAAAAAAAAAAGAAAAGGAAGGCTGGAATAGGAATGAGGGAGCCTTCTGAATCAAATCAACAGCCCTTCCAAAGGCTCTGTGCTCTAGTTATTAACTTGGCTTCTTAAACATCTCTACTTAGTGCCTTCTTGACCTGGAATTAACCTCTGACAAGCCTAGTAAGCCTAGATCTAGTTTCTTAGCCCACAGGGAATTGGAAACAGCAATAAGGAGGTAGAGTGCTGGTTACAGGTTACAACAGACAGGAGCAATAACATCAGGACAAGTGACTCTTGACACTGAGGGAGAAGGCAGAGACACACGCAAAACTGGACACAAGTGTCAGTATTTCTACAGTGAAGATGGTGGTCATTCATAATGATGACTTAGGATCCTAGATTTAGAGCATCAAGGACTCTCAGAGTTCATCCATTCTACCCTCCTCATTTTACAGATGGAAAATCAGAGGCCCAGAGAAGTTAATTGAAAATGTCACACCAGTAGTAAATGGCAGAGCTGGGACTTGAACCCAAGTTACCTGTCTCCAAATTCAGCTTTCCTTCTACTGCTCTATGGTTGCCTCTCTCCAATAGAATAAACTTCAGTTATCTAGAAAATTAGTTTATATGAATGAGGACCAACACATTAGTACACAAAGATTCTGACTAAATGAGGTCTACTATATTGAATGGAGAAGAAAATGGCAAACCACTCCAGTGTCTTTGCCAGGAAAACCCCAAATGGGGTCATGAAGAGTCAGACATGACTGAGAAACAATGGAGCAACAACTATATTGAAATCAAGCTTTCTTCATATTCTCATCCTACTTGTCTTTAATTAAAAAAAAATTAAATTCTAATTCTTTCTATCATTACAAACCACATTTCCTAGACTTCTTTTCCATGTTGCTTTAGTTCCCAAATTAAACTTTGATGGGGAGGCACACATGAATATTCTCAGGTGATTTATTCTTGATCGAGGGCTGACAATTCTAACCTGTCCTACGAGGATTCTCAATTAGAAAACAAAACAATGCACTACATGAAGGTTGTATATTATGGGCTTGATCTGTATCACCCAACACTAGTTCATTGTTGGTTTGTTTTTTTTTGATAATTTATTTATTTTTAGTTTTCAACATGTCACTTCCATAAGATTTAGAGTTTTAAATGTTCTCCCTCTCCTCCTCTTCCTTCCTCAAGATGGCATGCAATCTGATATAGGCTCTACTTATACATTCATATTAAACATATTTTCACATTAGTCATGACATGAAGAAGAATTAGAATTGTTGGGAGAAACCACAAGAAAGAAGAAACAAAACAATGAAAAAAAAAAAGGAGAGCAAATAGTCTGCTTCCATCTGCATTCAGATTCCATAGTTCTTTCTCTGGATGTGCATGGCATTTTCCATTGTGAGTCCTTTGGAGATGGCTTAGATTGCTGAGAAGAGTTAAGTCTATCAAAGTCAGTCATTGCACAATGTGGCTGTTGCTGTGTACAATGTTCTCCTGGTTATGCTCATTTTGCTCAGCATCAGTTCATAGAAGTCTTTCCAGGTTTTTCTGAAGTCTTTCTTTTTTCTTTCTTTCTTTTTTTTTTTAAATTTATTTTTGACATGTTTGGTTTTCAGCATTGATTTTCACAGGCGTTTGAATTACCAATTTTCTCCCCATTTCCTCCCCCCACCCCACTCCAAGATGGCGTACACTCTGGTTGCCCTGTTCCCCAGTCTGCCCTCCCCTCCGTCACCCCATTCCCCTCCCATCCCCCTTTCCCTTCCTTTCTTGTAGGGCAAGATAA
>CM053626.1:35208788-35225634 GCA_028646595.1 Phalanger gymnotis
AATTTATTTTTGACATGTTTGGTTTTCAGCATTGATTTTCACAGGCGTTTGAATTACCAATTTTCTCCCCATTTCCTCCCCCCACCCCACTCCAAGATGGCGTACACTCTGGTTGCCCTGTTCCCCAGTCTGCCCTCCCCTCCGTCACCCCATTCCCCTCCCATCCCCCTTTCCCTTCCTTTCTTGTAGGGCAAGATAAATCTCTGTGCCCCATTGCCTGTGCATCTTATTTTCTAGTTGCATGAAAAAAAAAAACAAAAAAAAAAAACTTTTTTCTCCCCTCTTCCCTTCCCATCCACCCTCCCTAAGAAGTCAAGCAATTCAACATGGGCCACATGCATATCATTATGTATAACCCTTCCACAATACTCATGTTGTGAAAGACTAACTATATTTTGCTTCTTCCTAACCTACCCCCCTTTATTTTATTATATTTATTATTCTTTGTATTATTCCCAGGGTTCCTTTCAGGTAGCGGTATTCCAGAAATGTTTGTTGATGGTGATATGATGATTTTTTTAAAACATATGTTGCTTTGTATTATTAGTTATCTTTCATGGGCATTTGTTTTTGCCTAATCTTCTAGTTCTCTGTCTTAGGAAGTCTTCAAGCAAAGGTCAGATGACTACTTGTTGGGTGCTATAGCGGGCTTGGACTACATAGCTGATGAGGTCTCTTCCAATCCTCAAATTCTGTGGATTCTCTTTTTTTCTTCCTAATCAGCAAAAAAAAAAAAACCCAAAAAAACCCCAAAACCAAACCAAGCTAAACCAAAAAACAAAACCTTGAGAACCTACAAAAGGATTACCAAATTTTTCTCCAGTGACATTCTAGAAACCTACAGTGGGCAGGGACTCTATCAGGTCATAGACTCCTAGAATTGTAGAACTGGGTGGAGGTGATTATTCCTGCCAAGTCTTACATACAATAGGCAGTCAATAAATACTTTTTATTGATGGGTCACTTTGAAGTCCAGATTTAAGAATATGTGCTTGGAATATCAGGCCAGAGCCCCAGAGTACGAATGGGCTGTGTGATAATCACAGAGAAACTTAGACAAGGCACAGATAAAGACATGCATGTGGCACATGGAAGAGTCAAAGTCAGGAGGGGAGAGGTTAAAGTTGAAGACATGGTGGGTCCAATGGAATCCAGGATCAGGTGGAAGTAGTCCAGTACCCTGGAGAGCTCCTGGGAAGAGCAGTTAATCTGATGGGAGTCTGGCGGAAAATGGAGGGCTTTTATCCTCCAACCCAGACTTGTTTAGGTGAACTATCTGATTGTTTTACATTCGCTTTCTCCCAGTATGAGTTGGGCTATAATAACCATTGTTTCAAGAAATTTTCACCTTTCCACTAAGTGGAAGGGCCTCTGATTAACTTTATTCTTCATCTCCTGCTTGGTCCTCTTTGTGGTTCGGAGAAGGAACCCTTCCAGAGCTGGACCCTAACACAGGGAGTAATTCACTAGGTGAATTAGATTTCTCCACTAAAGCTGACCAATGATGACCTAAAATAGCCACTCCTTTTTAATCTTTGATGAGGGGAAAGCAATTAAGAGAACAGTAGCTCACTTTTTAAAAAATAATACTTTACTATAAAGTACTATGGGGCAGCTAGATAGTACAGTGGATAGAACATTGGATCCGGGGTCAATAAGGCCTGAGTTCAAATCCAATCTTAGACATTTACTAGCTGTGTGACTTAGGGCAAGTCACTTAATCTTTGTCTCATTTTTTTCAATTGTCAGATATGATAATAACAGCATGTATCTCACAGGGTAGTTGGGAAGAGATACTATAGTGCTAAACACATAGTAGGCACTATATAAATGTTTATTCTCTTGTCTTTCCCACTTTAAAAAGTGCTTTTGCAAACTTCTTTGATCCCTATTGCAACATTTTGAAGTATTCCCTCCCCTCTTTAGTTTTTTTACTGGACCTGCGATTTCATTGGGTTAGAGTAGTGGTTCTCAAAGTGTAGTCCTGAAACCACCTGGAGTTGCTCAAGACCCAGGCGGTCTGTGAGGTCAAAACTATTTTCATAATAATACTAAGACTTTTAAAATTTTAATGTGATAATTAATGATAGATATTACTCACATATTCAAAGTCTCTTGGAGTGGAGGAGGTTCTCAATTTTTAAGAGTATGAAGAGTCCTGACACTAGAAAGTTTGAGAACTGATCATCAGGGACAGAGGCTCACAACATTCCCAAGTTCATGGAACCAGATTAAAATGTAGTTGGGAAATACTTTACAAAAGAAATCAAAATACAATAAATCATAGATAATGTTAATATGTGGTTTTCCAAGTCAACATGAAGCACAAAGGGATTCTTATTTACTGTGTAGTAACAGCCCTCCTCCCAAGTGTCCATTTCAGTTTGGTGCTATTAGGAGCTAGGGAACTCTGGAATAGGAAACTCCCTTTACCCATATAAATGCTCTGCAGGTTACAGTCTTAGAGAATTACCTTGGGCACTGAGAGATTAAGTAAATTGCTCCAGGTCACATAGCCATTATGCCAGAGGCAATGATTTGATCTTTCTGACTTAGAAGTCACTTCTCTATCTACAACACCACCCTACTTGAGAAAGTGTATGTCGAGAGGATAGAAAGTCAGCCTCAAAGCCAGGAAAACCTTGATTTCTGTCCTTATGCTGGCTGGCCTTACCAATACTTACTGGCCCTGAGAAGGCAAGTAAATCACTTAATCTCTCAGTGCCCTCAGGGAAAGCTAAAACTATCCGTTTTTTTATGAAGGAGGAACTTGAAGCGAATTAAGTGACCTGACCAAGGTCACATGGTTTTTTTTTTTTTTGAGGCAGTCAGTGTCAAGTAATTTGACCTGGGTCACATGGCTAGTATCTGAGGCTAGATTTGAACTCAGTCCCTGACTCCAAGGATGGTGCTGTATCCCTTGTTCCACCTAGCTACCCCAATATAGGGCTTGTAAGGAAAGGGGAAGAGCTAGGTTTCAGAGCAAGGTATTCTGGTCTTAAGTCTGTCAGCCCAATTCTCTTTCCACTACAGGATGCTGCCACAAATCATGTGCTGGGAGCATATTTTTAGAATTTTATTGGAGAGAAGTTGAGTGACCCCTGTGTAGGTTCTTCTTACACCTTACTGAGAGATCTCAAAGTTTATTTTAATCAACCAGTAACTTCATTTTCAGTCCCACTGTGAAAATGCCAATGCTATACTTTGGTTTATAATTCTCAGCATGGTTGGTGTTGGAACATGTAATGCAGTACCATAATAAAAATAATAGATTGTGTTCTGAGAGAGGATCAATTGAAATTTATAGTTCAGAATAACACGGAACTGCAATTTCATTTTATGCATTTTATCATTCACATCTTGGTTTCTACTGGCAGTTGAAATGATTTCGATACTAGGAAAAATGCATTTCGTATGTCAGTGCCCGCACATTCTCTGGGCCCGATATGCTTAGCTATCTTGCTAGACAGATGTACGCAGATGAGTTAAAATTCTGTTCTACAGAAATATTTACTTGAAAGAAGGAAATAGAAGTCTGGAGAAAGCAAGCTTGTTACTTAAATGAAGCTTCAAGTATAATCAAATATGTTTTAGAATATCATCACCTCTCAGGCATGCACATATGTATATAAATAAATGAGATAAATAATATAAAATATAATATGTGTATATGGACACACTTGGAGGGGGGGGTTCTGGACTAGTGATTTCACCAGTATTGGTATCTTCCAGTGTGAAAATTCCTTCTAGCAACCCAGATCAGAAGTTTATATGTTAAAGTCTTAGAGAATTGCCTGGATTACTGAGAAATTAGATGATTTGCCTGCCCATGGTAACACAATTAGTTTTCACTATAGATGCATATGTTAATATGTGACTTCAGAGCGATAACTTCTGGGTAATGAACTTTTTTGGACACAGAAGCAGATAAATACCATCTACTAAGGCTCAGAGGGGAGCAATCTGCCAAATCCCACACCGACAAAATCGCAAGTTCTCTGAAACACTGAGGCGTGTGTGTCTTTGATTATTTTTACACTCGGTTCAAAAGAAAGGCCTTTGTATAAAGTGTTTAAAACCTGTACCACACACTGACTTTTTGGTACTTCATCTAAGTTTTCAAACTGACATTAAAGTCTAGCCTTCATTTTATTTCACCTTGCCAAGAAGAACTGAGCTCAGAGCTGGCAGAACTGTGAATTTGTTGGACAAAGGAAGACAGAGTATTGTAAAGTCCAGAGATGTTTATGGAGTCTCTGGAGAAGTGGTCTTTGGGGCTGTTAGCTCCAATTTTATCTTCTCTGTTTATTTACACCTTGAAATGTAAAGTCCCGTGCATATAGACCTGACAGCAAACACCTTGACCTACATATACACATCAGAGGACAGCTAGTGAGTGGGCTCCCTCCCCAGCCTGCCTCACTTCCAGGAATCGGGCCAATCCTTCTGCTGCAGTCAGTCAATTAATTGGTCCTGCTTGTGATAAAGTTTTAAGGGAGAAGGTAGCCCCTCGAATACGTATTTCAAAAAATATTTATTTACTTAATTTAGAAGGAAATAGAGGTGTGGAGAAATACTCTACCACTTCAAGGAAGATGAAAATTCAATTCAATTTTATTTACCTCACCCCTCTGCCCCACCCCCACCCCCATGTTGAATTGCCTTCTGTGTTCCAGGTTCTGCATCAAAGCGCCCAAAACACTAAAGGTTCTCTCTCCAGTGCAGAACGTAGCATATTCCTGCATAGAGTCTGAGTACTGCATCAGTATGTTTCAACTTTACTTTCCCCCCACTACAGATAAGCTCGTTTAAAAAAGAGAGGGAGAAAAGGGGGATCTGATTGTAAAACATTCTCAGTTAAAGCATAACTCACCATTCATTCAACAAAAATTTATTAAATGCCTATTATGTGCCAGGCACAGTGCTAGGTATAATAGATACAAAGACCAGGAAAAAGAAAAAAAAAAAACATTCTCTGCCTCCAAGGAATTTAATTCCCTAGGGTAAGGGATGAAGGGAGATGGAATAGCAGTGGGGATATAACATAATCGCAGGTAAGTCAATGTAAAGTAGATATAAAATCATACAAAATCGTATGAATTATACAAAAATTGTACAAATATGAAATCACCAAAATGATTTCACACAAAATCATAAATAGACTTTTATATGAAATCATACAAAGCAACTTCATACAAAATCATATGATATACAAAATAATTCCATGCAAAATCATATAAATATACAAAATTTTGTATGAAACCGTACAAAATGTTCAACATTATGCAAATCAAGTTCATATTAAACCATACAAAATACATGAAATAATTCCATGTTAAATCATCTAATATAAAAAATTTCATGAAATCACATAAATATTCAAAACCATACAGAGTGATTTAATACAAAATCATAAATTTCATTCAAAACATACATCATACGAAACAATTTCATTTAAAATTATATAAATATGCACAATTCATACCAAATCATATTATACAAAAATCATACAAAGCAATTTCATACAAAAATATAAAAAGTAATTCCATGCAAAATCATAATAATTCCATGTAAAACTATGCATCATATGAAGCAATTTCATCCAAATATACAAAATCATATAAAATATACGGAATTTCATACAAAATCATACAATATTTAAAATCCTATTTCAATACAAAATCATATGAAATAATTTCAAGGGGAAAAAAGTACTAAAAACTGGGGAGGGGGTGGCCTTCAAAGCTTATATTCCAACAGAATTCCCAAGGACCCTGTTTTGTCTTTGTATTTTAAACATCTTGGACAGTGGCCACCATATGGTTGGAGCTTAGTAATAAATGACTGAATGATTACAGAGCTGTGACTTAGCTGAGTGTAATTTAAAATAACAGTCCCCCTTTCTCACTCAATGCAGTCTCCATTTCTCACAAAATGCAGTAAAATCTGATCTATAGTGAGAAAGAAGCCAAGTTGAAGGTTATTGATCCATAGCGTAGTTCCCACTGAAACTCTGACCTCTCAGCAAGAAAATGTGAAGCGGCATTGGCGCCTCGGAAGCTGGACTCCCAGGAGCTTGTACAGGAGTATAGCTGCACCGTGCACAGGGGTGCCATTGCTGGCCCTGTTTGCTCACTGCTTTCATTTTAATAATTGTCGAGCAGTTGGTGATTATTAACAGGTTATTCTGAACAGCAAGCACAGAAGTACCTTCCTGGCTGTTAAGGACAGTTTGGAAGGCCAACACAGGGGAGATTTATTTATTTATTTTTTTGAGGTTCTAAAATCTATCTTTACTTAAATTGAAAGAAACTTAAAAGTGGGTGGAGCAGGATAGAAGGTATAGCACAATCCCTTTCAATGATTAGCCACAGCTTGGTGAATAGAGCTTGCCGCAGCCTTCTTGCTTTAACCTAATAATTGGCCAGCTCTGGTTAATCAGTTGAAAAGTATAGTTTGTATGAAAGATCTCAGGTTACCCAGGTAGGGGCCCAGTTGTGGATGTAATGGAATTTCTAGGCCTTCCAGTCTTTTACATAGAATCCTGAAGCAGGCCAGTAATGCCACTGTACTGTCAATGATCAAGTTAGGGTGAAACCTCAGGGGCAAGGCTGGGTTTCTAGAATTCTTAGAAGGCTCCTTCGAAGCCTGGGAGACATCTTGTAGACTGATAAGTATCTATTTTGGGTCTTGATAGGATACCTGCCGAAAAGGCAACTGAGGATGAAGTTCCAATTGAGTGTGGTGGCGTAAACTGATTCCCCTGGACGGCTGTAGCTGCCATGACCGATCATGTTTACTGACACTTATTATAAATGGATTTTCAAAACAATGTCGGTTTTGTATAGCGAGAGTCCAGTCTGCCAAGGGCAGAACAAAGAAAAGTTATAATGTAGTACAAGATAAAAGGGACACTGCATAATAAGTAATAGGTAATGCCATTAAAATATAAGGTTTCCTTTCTGAATGTAAATATGAACCATTAAATTGGTGCTCATAAAAAAACCAGATTTTTTCCCCATGAGTCCAGTGCACGTACAAAGTCTAAATAAAGATGTACGAAGTGCCTAGGTAATGTGTCCAGTTCTGAAAATTTAAAAGTCCAAGCTGTCACAAAGAATAGGATGTTTTCAAAGGCAATAAATGAAAGTATGTTTGTTAGAATAGCATATTCCTGATGTGGCACCCCCTCTTCTCATGTCCATGAACATTGCATTCCATCTGGGCCTTGTTAAATAAGTTCTAAGGAACTGCTAAAAGCCTAGCGAGATTAAGCGATTTGTCCAGTAATTTGTCAGTTTATAAATGTCAAGGGCAGGAGTTGAGCCCATGTCTTCTTGGCTCTACAGATAAGTTGTCATTGCTGAGTCTTTTTTTCAGTCCAACAAAAGGAGAGACCTTACAGTATGTGTGTATTCCAACAGATCAGAAGTTTTTAACTTGGTGTCTTTGAACTTGCTTTTAAAAATTTTTGATTGCTGTATTTCTATATAATTGGCTTCTTTTGTAATCCTATGTATTTTATTTTATGCACTCAAAACCATGTTTCTGAGGAAGAGGGACATATTCACAGTGACTTCAAGTTTCAGGAACACTATCGACAAAAGCTACCTTCCGAAATGAGGGGATGCCTGAGCCAGTTCGTTAGTGTAGGCCTATAATCCCTACTATGAAGGGGGCAGGGGCTAGTGGATTGCTTGAGTTTGGGAGTTCTGGATTGTAATGGACAAAAGATGATTTCATTTCTGCACTGGTACCAGTATGGTGAGCTTCCAGGAGTGCAGGGTGTAGTGGAAGGTTGGGGGGGGACAGGACGGACAAACCAGCCAGGTCAGAAATAAAGCAGGTCAAATCTCTTAGTAGTGGAATCAAGTCTATGAATAGTCACCCTACTTCCAACCTGAGCAAGATAGGGAGAAACACAGTCTCTCCCCCGCCCTCCCCCCAAAAGGAAAGAAATTTAGGTCTTTTGATATTTGTTTTAGTTATTAGGATCAAATGAGATATTATCAGTAATGTACTTTGTAAACCTTAAAGTGTTAAATGAACATTGAGGCTTCCAGAGATGTAATTTTAAATGGATATTTAGACCCCTTGAATTGCTATGAGGTGGTCTGTTTATGGAAATGGACCTGAAGTATTTCCTGAGTCAACTCCAGGAAGAAAGAATTCATAACTAGTTTGCCTAGTCAGAGGAACAAGGAAGAACTATCCCTTGGCTTAAAACAAAACAAAACAAAAAAAAAAAAAACATTTTCCCTGAGCTGGTTTTGTTGACAGTGATTTAAACTTCTCCAAATGGCTTGACTTGAAAGAGGAGAAAATTTCCTTGCAGGGTCTCAGGCCGCATTGCATAATGGCTCTCTCTGCAGGGCCGTGGCAACCATGAATGTGTCCAATTTCAAACCTGTCTAGCAGCAAGTACAGAGATGAGGCAGGGAGCAGATATCCACAATTCTCTCCTTCCTGATGGCTGAGCCAGTGGCCAGGCCTGGATCTGTTTCCTGCCTGGAGTAGGCTTTGGAAGAATTGGAAAACCTGCTTGTTTCCCCCCATGGCCCAATATTCCTTTGCTTTGCTTTTATGAAGGTTAGTACAGGATAAGAGTTTCTTTGTAACAAAGCATGTTCAGTGCTCAGGGGTCTAGCGTGACTAGCAGATATAAATTGTGTGGAAGCAATTAAATTAGAAGGAAATGTCATGTGGGCTGAATTTAAATGGACAGAGTGGGGGCATTGATTATTATTACTATTTTTTCTTATACAGGCAATGGGTTAGAGGAAGAAAAAAGCATGGGGGAGATGGAAGAGTTGAAGAGAAACTTGGAGAGGTTGGGAGAGACACCTCAGGAGTAGTCAAATGAGTGACTTTTAAACATTTAGTCAGTCTCTGTCCAGATCCAGGCTCAGGCTAATGCTGCCACCAGATGTGTAAATCTTAGGAGAATTATATGGGCGTACATGGGCGTGGGGATACAAGGGGGAAAAAATGAAAACAGTTCTTATCCTCAAGGAGCTTGCATTCTACTGAGTCCTTTTAATTCCTTGTGCTACAGTTTGTTAATCTTATTTTTTTAAAGGCAGAGGTACATATACATATATATGTATATATACATACACACACATATGAAACTTGGGAGTGATTCCTAGAAAAATTTTTTTTTTTCCTTTTTGGATTCCATGTCATACTTATGAATCATACTCATTTTCAGTCCACTAAAACCACCAGGTCTTTTTAATGTAATTGGTTTACTAGTTCTACCCTGACTTACATTTGAGAAGTTAATGATTGAACTCATATAGGGTTCTTTATCAATGGTAAATTTCATGATATTAGATTTGACCAAATATTCTAGCGTAACAAACTTTCTTTAGATCCTGATTTTCTCATCTCACTTATTAGCCAATTTCAAATGTCAAAGAATGATATTCATTTAATTCACTATTAAGTGGAGAAGACTCTGCCAGATATCATATATGATGCAAAGATAAACAGGACATTGCCTCTGCCTTCAAAAAACTTAACATCTGGTAGAGAGTGATACTAGGAAAGTAGTTGATTTATAAGTTCATAACAGAGGTATAGATTGATAGAGGAGAGCCTGAAGGGGTCATTTCTGCCTGGAGGAATCAGGGATGGCACCCCATAAGAGGGAGTGGTTGTGTGTGTGTGTGTGTGTGTGTGTGTGTGTGTGTGTGTGTGATCTGAGTTAGGTCTTGAAGGGTGTTAGAAAAAACTGCAAAGAAATTTCTGCATATTATAACACCTCTCTCTCTCTCTCTCTCTCTCCCTCCCTCGCCTCTTTCTTCTTTCTCTCCCTTCTCTCTGTCTCTGTCTCTATCTCTCTCTGTCTCTCTCTCTGTATGAGTTTGTGTATTTCTGTGCTTTCCTGCCTTTGGGCTTTTGCTCATATGATTTCATCTCCCTGGAATGCCTTCCACTCTCTACCCCTTACCAAAGTACACTTGGCCTACAAAAAGTTGCCCTTCTGGTACCCTCACGGCCTGAAGTGATCCTGGGGTCTAGCCCAGGCTCCTTGCATGGAAGGCACACTTAACAAATGAATAACAAGATAGGTTGTAAATAGATTTTAAATGGGAAGGAAGCTTAGATCATCCAGACCAACTAAGCCCTTCATTTTACAAATAAGAAAACTGAGCTCCAAAGGAAAAAGTGATTGGCCCAAATCGATACAGGCACTAAGAAACAGATGGAATTTGAATTCATGTCTTCTGAGTGAAATTTAGTGCTTTTCCATTAGACCTTTTTCTTCAGAACCCCTGGCAGTTATATGAATTCCCAGCAGGTATCCTCTTCTGAACCTCTGCCAATCATTTGAACTCCTAACAATTACTGCCTGTATGGTCTATTTGGCAATTAATCATACTCTACCTCTGAACAGCTCTTCCATTGTCTTGAACTCTTATTAAACTTTTATAGTTTAACTTTTCATGTCCTAAGGTTTTATCTTCCTAACTAGATTGTAAGTCCTTTTAGGGAAGTTGGGGGACCATAGGTCCAAGCGGTGGCTATATCTATTTCTTTGTTTACCAAAAGATACATTGTAGAGTATCTTGCACACAGTAGGTGCACATTAATATTAATATTGGTGATCTTGCTTGATTTTTGTAAATCTAAGGTGAAACTAGGAAGGAGTGGTCAGGGCTTTGTCCTAGGGTGCTGAAATTCAGAGAGACCCGATAACATTTCTTCAACTGCTAGAAACAACTGAGCTTAGCAACTAGTTAGCAAGAGTAACTAGTTGAAATAGGAAACTACCAGATGATGAGCGTCACCTGTTTTGGCCATACTCCAGTGAGATCTTCCTTGATCTGGCTTTACTCTATTCTCTTCCCTGCTGGCCTTTCCAGAAATGGTCTTGCGGTGTGCTGAGGGACTCTGTCCTAAATTTTGAGACACTTTCTTGCAACGCTCTCTGCCCCCTCTCCACCAAAAAAAAAAAATCTCAGTGCTCCAGGGACTCAGAACTAAATTTCCAGGCTTCCAACTCCTTTTTTGCTACTGCCCTCTTCTGAGGTTTGGATCTAATCCCAAGTTACAGGGATTCTGATGTTGATTTTTTTTCCCCTTTGGAATCACTCAATCATCCATCTTTTCCTTTCTAAATGTGCCCTGACCAAAAACCAGTTTCTCATAATAAGAAGTAGTTATAATTGGGTCCATGTTAACTTGAAGAAGTATTGAGTGCAGTATCACAGAGAGCTATACACTGGGCCCTATGCTGCTGACATTTTTGTCACTGGATTGGACCAATCCATAGATGACATCCTTATCAAATTTGTAGGTGATATAAAATTAGGAGGATTTCTGGCTCAGAATATGGCAGAATTTGGATGTAAACATCTTTATGGTCTAGAAAATTGGGTTGAATATAGTAGGATGAAATTTAATGGGGATAAATATAAGAAATCAACTTTACAAGATGGAAGAAGTATGGTTATACGAGTGTTAGTTGGAAAACAAAAGACCTGAATATTTTAGTGTTAGATAAGCAAACTTAATATGCATCAACAATTGAAGTTAATATGATCTTTTGGTGCACTGAGAAGTGTAGCTTCCAAGAATAAGGAGGTGAATTCTGTTGAATTTTGTTGAATTCTGTTGAATTCTCCCACTTGTCAATTTCCTCCCAGAACCACCATTTTGGGAAAGGCTCTTGCTACTTATCATTATTCTCTGGATTTAGCTACTGTTCCTTAGTTTCCTCCTGTGGGTCCCTTCTTCCATTGGTTAATTCTTCCCAGACTAGCCATCCCTTCATTTCTAGACTTAGCCACCATATCTCCTAACTTGGTACCTCCTTCACATTAGCTCCTCCACCTCTTCAGCTTCCCCTTTATGTGTTTTCTTCCTTCTTCAGATCATAAACTCTGTGAGGGCAAGGACTGTCTTTCTTTTTGCTTGTATTTGTATCCCATCCCAAGTGCTAATGTCAGTGCCTGGCACATAGCAAGTGTTCAATAAATGCTTATTGAATTGACTGACTATAATGGTTAGACTATGTTCAATTCTGGGCACCACAGTTTAGTAAGGTGGAGAGTGTCCATTAACATCATCATTATTGTTATAGTCATTAAAAGTGCCCAGTGTGTGCCAGGCACTGTGCTAGATTGTTAATCAGAATGATAAAGGACCTTGAGTCCAGGCCATATGAGGACTGATCGAAAGACTTGAGTTGTTTAGCCTAGAGAGGAAAAAACTCAGTGGATGTATACTTGTCTTCAAGTACTTAAAGGACTAAAATGTAGGAGAGGAACTAGATTTGTTTTGTCTGGCTCCATAGGGCAAGACCGAAGCAATGGATGGGCATTTCAGAGAGACCACTTTAGGCCCGCTGTCAGGAACTGTCAGGAAAAACTTCCTTTTAATCAGGGCTGTCCTAAGATGGACTAGGCTGCCTAGAAAGCTCAAAGGCCTAAGGTCTCTCCCACCATAGAGACCTTTAAGCAGAGGCTGGATGACCATTTCCATTGGGAGTTGTCATGGATTCTCTTTAGGGATGGGTATGGGTTGAACTAGAAGATCATGGAATGGGCCTCCAGGGGCCATCTGGTCCATAGTTCTCATTTACATAGGATGAAACTTGAGTCACAGGGGGGTTAAGAGACTTGACCAAAATCACACAACTAGTAAGTCAGCAGCAGGTCTCTTCCACCTTTAAATATTATGGACTCAGAGGGTAGAACTAGGAAAAATGGAGGGAGCCAGCAGAGTCAAGCTGGATGAAAGGAAAAACTCAACAGTTAGGTCTATCTAAAGGTAGAACGGGGGCAGCTAGATGGTTCAGTGAATAGAGCACCGGCCCTGGAGTCAGGAGGACCTGAGTTCAAATCCGGCCTCAGACACTTGATATTTACTAGCTGTGTGACCTTGGGCAAGTCACTTAACCCTGATTGCCTTGCCTCTCCCCTCCAAAAAAAGAAAAAATAAAAGTAGAATGGATTCCCTCCAAAAGGTATGTGTGCCTCTTCCCTAGGAGCCCTTAAGCAGTGACTGAAAGACCACTTATTAGGAATGCTTATTAGGAATTTCCGTTCAGGCAGGGGTAGACTTCCTGTGGCTCTAAGGCCCTTCCAACTCAGAGAACCGGTGATTCAGATAGAAGGCATTGGTGGGGGTGGGGCAGCAGGGAAGGAGGAAGGGGATGTCAGGAGACTTGGATCCTATTGCCATTTATTATTATTAACATCGTCACCCAGACAAGCCATGCCTCAGTTTACTCATCTCCTATTTCTCTTCCATCTCTATGAATTACTTTGGCTGATTGATAAGTGTGGATTACTTGATTGAACTTCCAAGATTCAGTTGAAGGGCAGAATTACTCTCTCTGTGTATTCCCAGAGAAGTCACCAACATAGCATGGGATCATGGGAAGATGAAGGATGTGGTTTAATTTACTTACCTTTATTTTTTGGAGGGCATGATACTAATAACTCTCATTGGAGTAGATCTGGGTAATAGAATGATTAATGAATAAAAGAACCTCTTGCTGTTGGAATTCAAGCAGCATGGTCTACATCTTTTCCCTCACACATATAAAAATTTTTTTTCATTACTTAAATTAAGTTGTAGAAACTCATTAGAGATTGTAGGATTGTAGATAGAGCTAGAAAGGACCTTAGAGACCATTGAATTCAACTCTCCTCATTTTACAGATGAGAGAACTGATGCTCAGAGACATTAAGTGACTTATCCAGGGTCACCCAGCTAATAAATGTCTGAAGCACATAGTGAATCTTTAAGTAGAATAAGCAATAAACAATTTTTTTCAAAATGCTACCTCTGTTCTTCTGACTTTGTGCTGCTGTTAGAAGAGAGTGAAGCTTCATCTTACCAGGTTCTTATTTAAGCCTTTCTTCCTTCTCCCTTTTCCTGGGATCTTGTAAGATGGGACGGATCTCTCCTTACTGAGCTTTTACACCATCACGAGCCATCTAACATTCAGAGAGCGTAGTGAAAAGGTCAACATTTTCAAGCTGACACGATGACCAGATTTTGTGTGGGAGACTTTGACAAAAGACTTCTTGTTCCCAGTGGGACTGGCACCTCATTTTCCCAATTGAGTCTGACATTTACCTCATCGGATGGTGAGCTTTTTTGGAATTAATGATAACAGCTCACTTGCTTAGCAACAAGCAGAGAGAAAGGAAAAGAAGCCTTGGGCATCCCTATTTGACCACGTCCAGATGCCCAATAGCCGGAAACGAGTGAATGGAGGTGAAAATAAATAGGGCAAAGATGAAAAGGGTGGTTTGGTTGACGACGTCCCAGGACTCAGCAACCCATGACGAGAACCCTGAGCTGAGTGTTCTGTCCCTCTGAGGGCACATTCCATTGCCATGACCATGGGCGCCGGTGTGTAAGTCTGGTCTAGTGACTTTGTTTATTAATAGGCACTGTTCTTCCTAGGATAGGCACTGTTCTTCCTATGACTCCTGGGACTTGATTTACATGTGAACTTCTCTTCCTCCTCTGAGCCCAGACAAGTGGGCAGGTCTGAGATTGGAGTGTGTGAGCTAAACCACAACTGAAACCATTCCTTTGGCCCACATTGTCGCATACCTGCCAGCAGGTAATTACATTGAGCTGTGGAGGTGGACCTGGGGAGACTGAGGAAGCCCTGGCCGTCTGCTGCCCTTATACTAGGTGTAGAGCAGATGTGCCGGGCACCTCTAGGTAGGGCAGGGGATAGAGGAATCCCATTTGAGACACTTTCTGCCTGTGTGACTCTGGACAAGTTTTTCAACTTCTTTCTGCCTCAGTGTTCTCAGTAAAATGGAAATAGCATCTACCTTCCAGGATTATTGTGAGGCTCAACTGAGATATATCTGTAGGCATTTTTTTTTGACTGCTTAAATTAAGTTGTAGAAACACATCAGAGATTGTAGAATTGTAGACAGAGCTAGAAAGGACCTTAGAGACCATTGAATCCAGATTCTCTCATTTTACAGATGAGAGAACTGATGCTCAGGGACACTAAAGTGACTTATCCAGGGTCACTCAGCTAGTAAGTGTCTGAAGCAGATCGTGAATCTTTAAATGGAATAAGCAATAAACAATATTTTTCAAAATACATCTGCAGTCCTTTAAGCACTATATAAATGTGAACCATTGCTATTATTATTCTGGGTTCTGAGAGGGAGGGTATTAGGAACAATAGAGGCTAAAAGTGATCCCCTTGTTTTAACTTTCTGGAAACACAAGAGAATCTTTGGGCCTTGTATTATTTTGGACGGTTTGAAGCACTCAGTAACAAACAGTGACAAAAAACAAAAATGCCTAGCTTACTTTCTTTCTCTTAGCTTATTCACTCCCAAAGTCATAAGCCCAAATCTAATTAGAAAACAAAAGGACAAAGACAGACAAGTACTCACTTGTCTTAAATTTTAATTTATATTCTGAACTTAAGAAACCCCAAATAGAATGGGGCATTCTACTTGGTAGAAGAGGGAAAAAAAAAAGGAGATTGCATATGAAACTTCAGGCTACCATAATGTATAACTATAATGTACAACTCTGGTTTGTTTGTTTTTAAGTATGTAATACGGTCAAATGGTAGCTTTCAAAGCTGTCTCCTGCTTGTCTGGCCTTCCCTCTGGCCTTCATTCTGTTCTTTTCTATTAAAAAAAATTGACTCAATGACATTTTTTTGGGGGGGCATCTTATTCTTAATTTCCTTTGCTTTTCTATCTGCTCAAAGAAAAAAAGAAAGAAAAAAGAAATCCTTATAACATTTACATAGCTAAGCAAAACAAATTCCCACATTGTCTATGTCTAAAATGTAGGTCTTATTCAGCATCTTGAGTACAACCCTTCTCCATAAAGAGATAGATAGTAAGAGACTTGTTAATTTTATGAACATGACTATTTTAGTTGACTGATCTTGATGTATCTTTGGCATGACTTGAAGTCAAGTTTTCCTGATTCTAAGGCCTTTTCTCTGTGTGACAGTCATACAAACACTTGTGCACACATCCTGGCTTTCTGCCAAAGGCCGTTATGGACAGAGGATCATGGATTCATTGGGAAAGAGCGACGGACTTGGAAGCCCAGAGACCTGGGTTCTAGACCTGACTCTGCCATTGATTCCTTGTGTCACATTGGACAAGTCAGAGTAGCCTCATTGATTGCGGGGGATCTCTTTCAGTTGTGCCAGTCTATGAGCCTACATGAAGGAAAGACAGAACATGCATAAAAATCAGGTAAGACAACACAAAAGCAAATAATCCTTGGGAGCCTGCAGACTGTTTGCCCATTGATGACAGACTATGGATGCTTAAGGGATATTGGTTGAAGTGACTTGAAGACAAGGGAGGGATTTTTCAGAATGACCTCAGAAGAATTTACTTCTGCTCTCTCTCTCTCTCTCTCTCTCTCTCTCTCTCTCTCTCTCTCTCTTTGTCTCTCTCCCTCTCCCTCTCCCTCTCCCTCTCCCTCTCCCCCTCCTCCTCCTCCTCCCCCCTCCCTAGTTTTAGACATTTCAATTGCTAGAGGAGTCAGAAAATGATTCTTGTCCTATGCTGTTATCAGCCAGTTCATTTGTTGTTTAAAAAAAAAAAACAAAAAACTTTTCTTTGAAACATTGAGCTCAGATGAAGCATAGAGTAATTTGGCAATAGGAATTTTGTGTTCCTTAAAGAAAAAAAAAACAGCAACTCTTTTAATAAGGCAGAATGTTCACCGTTCTTCCACAGGCCATATTGAATAAGGAGGAAAGTTGGGGAGCCCATCTTAAACAGTACCATCCATGAAGCAAGGAACAGTTAGGCAGAAAACCCCACCGTGAGAGTCAAATTGCATGGGAAACTGGAGGGCAAGAGGGGAG
>CM053626.1:35225734-35251529 GCA_028646595.1 Phalanger gymnotis
GGAGGAAAGTTGGGGAGCCCATCTTAAACAGTACCATCCATGAAGCAAGGAACAGTTAGGCAGAAAACCCCACCGTGAGAGTCAAATTGCATGGGAAACTGGAGGGCAAGAGGGGAGCTAGCCTTTGCAGCCCCAAGGCAGCAAGGATGGAAACCTGACTTTCCTGGGGCGTGGGATAGTTACAGCAGGACACTTTGGAGACCTCAGTTCTTTAGAGCAATAAAAAATAGATCTTTCCTACACAAACACTCTTGTTTCACTTTATGCCCCCAAAGCTCTGTCCTGGGCCCTTTTCTTCTCTCTCCACTCACCCCTCTCAGTAAACCACACGGATTTAGTTCCTACCTTTTATACCGATGGCCCTAAATCTATAAACCTCAATGGTCTAGAAGCCCTACTTTGCTAACTCCACTCTGGATTTCTACCCTAGTCATCTCAAACTCAATATATTCAAAGTGGAACTCATCAGTTGTTTGTTTATCTCTTTATCACCTCTGGCTTGGACAATCGGCTATCCTTAGCTCACTTCTAGGATCATCTGAGTATAAACCCCTCCCCCCCCAATACTTTGTATTTATTTCTGTGCATATATATGTATATATACATGATTGCCATCCCTCTCCTGGGAGAAAGTAATCTCCTTGAGGGCAGGGACTGCCTCATTTTTGCATTTGCTTCCCCTGTGACTAGAACAAAGTAGATGCTTATTAAATGTATTGAACCAAATTGAATTGCTTTTTTTTTTTTTTTAAGTCTCCACTAAGTAAAGCTTTCGTGAAATGGAAGTTTATTAAGTCAACATTTCTTTGTGTTATACTAGCCATAAGCCCGGTTCAATGGTGGTAAAACATAAGGGTTTAAATCTGAATTTAATTTATACACTTTTTTTTTTCTCTTTTTAAAACTTAATAGCTAAGTTTACTGAACTCTTCTAAGCTTAGTTGATTCTTATGCCTAAGTTTATTGTTAGGGTTTTTAAGCACTGGGTTAGCGCCTGTTCTGAGGTCTCTATGTTTTGAAGGAGGAATTAATAGAATGATAATGGAAAAGATATTAGTCTAGTGATAGAAGGAAGTGCTGGAAACAACTTAGGTATGGGCCAGGCAGCTGTTTGGAGGCCTGAGGACAGAGTGGGCGTTCACCTACCTGCTAACTAGACTTCAGAGTTGGACTACGCCTTGTTTTTGATGCTATTCTTGGATGCATCCCTGTGTTTTGTGGATTTCATCAGCACATCTGCCCACACAAATGCACTATGGGTTTTTCTCCTTGGTCCTTGTACAAGAGGCCCCATAGGCAAGAATCTCCATTATCCTCTAGTGTTCAGGATTTAGGAAGGATAGGGAAAGGTGGTATGTACCATTTTTATCTGGCTGTCAGCCCTCCCTCTCTTTTAAGTCAGAGAAGATCTAACAAGTTGTCAGGCTTCTTCACGCTGGCTTTGTTCCCCAGTAATATCCTCCCTGGAAGAAACATGGTGAGATTGGTACAGAAACTTGGCATGCTCATAAATCAGTCAACTCATGTGCATGATTATTTCATTCGGCTTATACCAGCTGGAGAGCTGAGAGTTGAGGTAGAAAATGGGGTAGAAAAAACCCAGCTCTTTTCTGGTTTCTTTAATGAAAGTTTTATACAAGAGTTTGTTTTTTGTTTTTTCGGTTGGGGGGAAGGGCAGGAGGGTGGAAGAGGCAATAATTTTTGATGTGATTGCTTATACAAGATCCTTAATTGTTTGGAGTACTATAGGAGAAGACATTTGTTTACATTTTTCAGTCCTGGAAGGATGAATGACTCTTCTCTCTATATATATTCAGCAAGAGTTTCTGGGAGAACAAAAGCAACACGTCAGAGTGAGATGTTGGGGGCAGTGTGATATAGTGGAAAGTATACTAGCTCTGGGATCAGTGGTCCTGGGTTCAAATCCCACCTTTGACACTTATTCCACATGTGCCTTTTGGCAAGTCAGCTTGCCTCTCTGGGTCTCAGTTTATTCATCTGTAAAATGAAGTGGTTGGACTTTATGGTCTTTGAGCTTCTATCCTGTCCTGGATCTATGATCTCTGTACACTCTTATAGAATATTGACCAATTAGCCATGTGTTTATCAGATAAATCCTTTGCAGTCATAATGAGTATAAGTAGAGTCTCCCCCAATTCCCTGATTTTTTTTTTTAAAATTCTTTCAGGATAAGGTCTTCTGAAATTCTCAGTGGTTTAAAAATGGGAAACATGATTATAATAAGGGGATTGTAATAGTCACAAAAATTCAGAATCTCAAGGGTTAGAAGGGACCTCAGGAGCCATCTAGTCCAATCCTTGTACAATAACTGCATCTAACCCTTGCTTCAAGACCTCCAGTGGGGAAAAGCCGCTACATCTGGAGGCAGCCCACTCCCCTGTTCCAAGTTCTCATTGTTAGGAAGGGTGTTCTTTCGGTAGTCTGAAATTGTGTTTTTTTGTACCTTCTACCCAGTGTAAAAATCAAAATCTCTCTGCCACTTGATAGCACTTCAAATACTTGAAGATGGGCATCGTGCCCACCCTGAATCTTTTCTTCTCTAGACTAAACATACCCACTTCCTTCAGTCAATGCACTTGTGACGTGAACTTGACATGAACTAAATGCTCTTTGTCCCTTCACTGTCCTTAGATGTGGTGCCGGAACTGAACCCAGTACTCCAAATGTGATCTGACCAGGTGCAGTGGGACTGTCACCTCCCTAATCCTATCTACTGACTATACCTTTCAGTGAAGCCTAAGATTACTTTAGTTATTTTTTTGGATGCCATGTAATTTTCTTTTGAAAAAGTTATTTTTTATTTTGAACTTAAACACTGCAAAAGAACATTTCTATTCTGCCCAATCATTATCAGGTAAACCTTTAGTTACTTCTCTCACAGCACTTGATTATTATTTTCTTGGGGAAAAAAAACCCAAAAATATGGGTTAAAAGTAATTTCAAGCTGAAAAGGAAACCTGATATTTGCAAATAATTGATATGTACTGTTTGTACTTTCTTCTTTGTAATAATGATGACTCTAATATAACATTTTAAGATGTGCAGATTTCTGCCTGCTTATTTAGTATTTACAACAATCTTGATGTGATGCTATCATAGCTTCTGGAGATGACAAAAAGCCTCATTTTCATCTTTTCATATCTTATGTACATATTCATGTAGCATAAAATTAACTTTCTAAGTAAAAAGTTTGGATAGCATGCCCTACAAAAAGAATTGATAGATTGGTAGTAGCCCATGTGCTCTATTGCTATCCTTATGATAATTGGAGGAAGGTTCTCAGTGTGTTGGGTGTGTGGCAAATTTATGGGAGTATATGGAAAAGAATTGTACAGGATGGGCAGACATGGATGGGTTGCAATTTGTAGTTGGCAAGAATACCTACATCCAAGAGGTCATAGGTCCATTGGAGTATTATCTTTGCTTCCCTAATGGGAAGGTCCATTTCCTTAAATGCTACCCTCTCAAAAAGTTTTCCAAGTTTTACATTGCTCAAAATGGCCTATCTTTGGGGTCCTGTCCAGTTTTCAATCTTATAATTGTTTGGTCCTTACTGCCTCTAGGAAGAGCCCAAATAACTGCTGTCTTTTAAAGCATCAGTATTTTTTTTTTTACATTCATTCATTTATTCATCACCTTAATGTACCAGCTCTGGTTAGTTTTCCTTTCTCAAGGATTCTCTTACGGGAGAGGTAACATGGTATGTTGGGAAGTGTACCGGATTTGGAATCGGAGGACCTGGTATTAAATCCTGGCTTTGCTGGTTATTAACTGTGTGAGCTTAGACAAGTGACTTCACCTTTGTAGGACTCAGTTTCTTCAAATGTGAAATTAAGGAGTTGGACTGGATAGCTTTTAAGGAGGTCCCTCTTTGCTATGATCTGATGGACCTTTACATCATTTGGATTTTTGATGTTTGCTAAAATATCTAAACTAGTTCCATTTGTATTTTCAACATCATATTGGTTCTGAAATGGGAAAAAAAAGTGCATTCTTTGGTGCAAAATTTCTCTTTAAATTCTGGCTGGAACAAAGTACAGTCTGATAGCTTGAGTTATGCAATCGAGTGACTAACTTCAATCTGTTAAGTTTTAGAGGAAAAAAAGACAAGAAAGCTAGCTGATCACGGGGCCGCTGGAACATTTACAGAGATTTTTATCCAACGCCCCACACTACTGGATCTTGCACAGCTGAGCATGGTTCCCTTGGCATTTAGGCTCTTGTTTTCAAGCTCTGCCCTGGCTCAGCTCAGCCAGCCACTACTCACTCAGCAAAGGAATATTGAAGACCTCCAAAGCACAGGGGTTAGTTATTTCTCCCCAAACTCCCCTTAACCTTTCCAGGTCATGCAAATCCTCCAAGATTTCATGAACGGCTTAGTGTAGTTCAGTCTTCCCTTGGGGATTCAGGGCAGTTCTGCGAAGGCTGGACTTCCTGGGCTCTGCAAGAAGATTCATTTGTCATCTCTTTGCTGCCATTACTGGCGGTAGTGGTCAATTCATTGCTTGTCATAGTTTGCTGATTGTCACCTTGAGCCATGAGCTCATTAGGTGTCAGAGATCCAGCCAGGGTTGGGCCCAGTCTGTGCTCAGGTAGGAAGCAATGCTACAAATAGGGGAAGTGATTAAGGAGGTGGCGCTCCATTTGAGTCAGTGCTAACTACAACATCATTTAGGGAGTGCTTGGGACTTGTTGTCCTCCCTACAGGGAAACAACATCCTAGCAAAGGCTCTACCCCGTGGTTAGTTTTTTTGTCTTTGCCTTTTTTGGTCACCGTCATTATTTTGTCAGATGAAAAGGGTTACCCCAAACTTTTCCGGCATGTGAGTACACTATTGAGGGAGAACATCATGTCCTGAGAAGCAATGAGGTGTGTGGATAGGGGGCTGGCTTTGGTGTCAGGAAGAGCTGAATTCAAGGGTTCAAATCCTGTCTCTGACTTACATGAATTATGTGATCCTGGTCAAGTTTTTTTATCTTTTGGTGCCTCTCATCAAGTCTTTAAGATGAAAAGTAATTCATCTAACTATAAGCTGCTGACCTACATTGGTCTGGGCTGATGAAATCAGATCTGGAGTAACAACAATAAAAAAAAAGATAATTTTATTAGGGGGATTAACCGGGGATTAACTTAGCTATGTTTGGAGCTGCTTGGCTATGGGGTAATTTTTTTTTAATTTAACAACTCTCTATTAAGTTATAAAGGGATTGTGATTAGCATCAGTGGAGGAAGTACCCACACCAATAAAGTCTTTAAGGATTGAAATGTTTGTGAGGAACAGCCAGGACACAAACCTTTTTCGTATAGTTGGTCAATGTTCATCTTCAGTTTGTTATCAGAAGACCATGAAGTGTGTCTTCCAGGACCAATGAATAATGGGCTTTGAGAGAAGCGTCCATATCCATTAGACGGGGTTGTGAAAGAAGAAAATACATTCCCTGGGAGATGGCTCCCTATGCGTAGAAGCCATCCTTGCTTTGTTGGACACCAAAAACAGGCTTGCCAACCAGCTGGTATTCTAAAGGCTTTCTTACTGCTTTATTGCAAAAGATTTTTCTTTCTTACTGATGTGTTGTGTTTGGACCATTTTTTTATATGTTTGAATTTTGCCTTGAGGGAGAGAGTCATGTCAAAGATAATACCAGGATGCTGATCTTAAATTTGTGAACTGATTGAAGAGTAAACATACATGATATGTATCATGCATAAATGTGCCATATTGGACGTTGTTTAGTAACCGTGCTACTGATACACTCAAAACTTCACTGGGATATCCTTCAGCCAGTCATCCATTTATGATACTTCTGATGGAAATGACTGTCTATGTCACATTTTGCTTTACCATCATGTTTTTGCAGGAACAATTAACATCAGGGGTGGGGATGGTGGGTAGGGATGTGCCAATATAGAAAATTTCCAAGGAGCCTATAGTAAGTAGAATAAATACAAATTAAACTGAGTACTCAAGTAATAAATAGATGCATGATACTTGAGTGATGAGAATCAGGAATGGTTGTAAGGTTTTAGTAATATGATTAATTAACTCTCTTGCCATGGATAGTGATGGTAGTGGCACAGAAAGTTAACATCTAAATTCTAAACTTAAATTTTAATGCCTGGTTTCAATTTTCTCCTGAACAAATCTTTTTTTTTTTTTAACCAGGCAGTTGCAGACAAATAGAGACATAGTCCTCACACAGTTGTCCCTACCAATGCCATTTTGAATGTTAGTTTGGTGTGGTGGATAAAGCATAGGACTCAGAGTCAGGTGACTGATAAAATCCTTCCTCAGGTACTGTGCACTCATGGACAGGTTGCCAGCTCTAAAAGGAACTGTTTGTCTGTAAAATGAGCAAAACCCTTTGCTAATTTTAAAATATTCTGCACATGTGTTGCCGTGATAATGTAGTCAACCTCACATAGTCAAGGATTGGATCAGATAGCCTCTAAGGTCCTTTCCAGTTCCGCAGTTCTGGGAAAGGGTTATAATAAGGATGGTATTTGACAATGTATACAATATTCTGCCATGGTAATGGATAGACTGTAAACACTTTGTGGGCAGGGGCTATTTTTTCTTTATTTTTCTCCTCATATGTACAGTTGAATAGCACAGTGCCAGGCATGAAGGAGGTACTTAATAAATGCTTGTCAATTTGACCATTGATAATGGTTTTTCAACTCTTTGCCTTTTGATGATGTTGTGGGACTACCTCTCCCTGTTAAAATCATTTTGGCTAACACTGTCTAAATTCAGAGCTAAAAAAAAGGTTGAAATGGTCAAAAGCTGGGCCATGAGGATGAAGCAGTAGGAGCAGCTGTATAAAGCGATGAGTGGTTGATAGTTTTATCAGCCTCCAAAAAGCTCTGTAAAAAGCCACTTGTCTGGTGTATTTCATACCGGCACTCCACCTCCCCCACACCCCCAGGTATGACTGTTACTAAGACATTACCTCTTGAGATTTGTTCTGTTTGGCTCAGAATCATGCCTGTAGAATAATGGAGTTTCATTGGTGGCTTAATGGTCCCTAGCAATCCAGTATCGAATCAAAACCAGGTACAAGGCAGAGGAAACCAACGACACCCTTCTTGGAATCAGAGGCTAGGTTAGTTCTTATTCTGTTGACTGTGTGATAGTGGACCAGTTGCTTCCACCTTCTGAGCTGGGCTTTAACTCTTTTCTAAAATGGAGGATCCTAATCATGTTCACACTGCCTATCTCTTGGGGCTGTTATAAGGAAAGTGCTTTGTAAACCTTCTTGGCCCTGTGGCATTGTGGCATTGGGTCATTGGGTAGCTATTTTCATTGTGACTTGGTCACTGATTGTCCATAATGTCTTTGAATGACCCTCCATTGGCTTCAGTTTCATCATCTATACAATGGAAATAATTATGTTACCACCCAGATAACTCACAGTGTTGCTTAAGGTCAATTAATAAAACTCATTGTCTTTTGGTTGTCATGGCCAAAGAATTCCACATCTAGAGATCAGCTTTCTGGTGATGAGCCTCCCCACCCAGAAGCTACTCCTTTGATTGCAGGCACAGGTTTTGTTTTTAAAACTTTGGCAGCTTGGTGGAATCTGGTAGAGTTTGTGTCCCACTGGCACCATCTTTAAGAACCCAGGGTCAGCTTCACACCACAATAAGGCATCCAAGTAGGAACTTTTGGGTGGTGTTATGCAATAGAAGAAGCATTGCATTTGCTGTTATCAGAGGAGCTGGGTTTCAAGTCACCTCTGATGCTACCTCACTGTGTGACTTTGGGCAAACTTCTCTAGACTTCTGTTTCTTCAACAGTACTAAGAAGACATTGACTTACATGACCTCTGAGGTCCATCCTAGCTTTAGATCTCTGATCCTGTGATTTTTAAGACCCTCCCTCTTAACTCACAATCTGTGACTTCGCTTTATTTTTTTTTAGTGTAAATAAAAGATTTTCTGTCATTTGTACACATCAAGGGATCATAAATATAGTAAAACTCATACCAGTTGAGGATTGAGAATATTCTGATTATGTGTTTTTTAAAAAGTGACATTTCTTTGAAGAACATAACGTAATGGAAACTGCATGGTTCAAGAAGGTTTAGCCAGTATGTTTTGTCAAGTAGTGCTCCTTCAACTTACTTTTATGACCAGATTTCCAATTGAATGGTATATAATTCAAATCTCCATTATTTGCCTATAAATGACACTTTGAAGGTGCCTAAAAATTATTTGTTCTTTTAAGGAGCTTAAACATTCCCCTTGGAAATCTTGTTCCAACTATTCATTGCTTAGTAAACCCATTTTTTATAGGGCAAAAGTAAAGTTTGACCTCACCCTTTTTGAAGGGACCATAGATTCTGAATGCGTACAGACATATTAGGCATTGCCATGTAGCCAACCTCTAGGATGGGTCTGTGAGATAAATTTTACCATGATTTAAGAAAGAATCAAATGAATATTTTGATATCTAAAAGAAATAGGAAAATAACTGTTTCTAATAAAGGCTGCTAATTTATGTGAAAAAAATTAAATTATTATTTTACCTTGATCCAGAGACATCTATCAGGGGACAAATTCTTTTACAACACTCATCTTTTTCCTCTCATCTCACAGAAAAAAAAAAAAGTCTTTTTGGTTTTTTGATTTTTTAAAAAAATTTTTAAAGTAAGTTTATTGTTGCCTTTTGTCTTTTACTCCACAGTCTCTCCTCTCTTGTATGCTTTCTACATTTGCCCGCAATATTATTAATATTCAAAAATAAAATCATATTCATCCATAAAACTAGAGAATAACTCAAAAAAACTTTATGTTCCATTCCATTCATCAGGCATTTATCAAAAACTTCTTCTGGACAAGGCACTGTGTTAAAGTGTTAAAACAGATGCACACTCTCTTATCAGGAGCAAAGGGAAGTTCTAGTTGGTGGACACACTTTAGAGCACAGACAGTCAGACAATGCCATCTATATACAGGCAGCTTCCTAAAGCAGGCAGGCATGTGGATAGACAGACAGATGGACACAGTGCCAGTGGCTTACATGGCCACTCCCGTGCCCATGGGAGGTGCCCTTGATGACAGCATCATTTTTATAGTCGAAGGACAACTGTTGCTTGTAAGTAATTTTCATCCCCAAGCTAATGAAACTATATAATATTCCTGTCATTGTTGCTTACATTATTAGGGTTATTATGATTATGTTGAAGTGACATCAATATGTCTCATTCATTTCAACTCAACAACATGAGCTAAGCACTTGTTATATGTAAGGCTTTGGGGATGCAAAAATTTTTAATTGAAACACAGGTATTTCAATTTCAATGTAATTTTATTGAAACATAATTACTAAAATTTAAAAAAAAAAAGCTAAATCATGCTAATGAACCCCTGGCAGAGTGCTTCTTTGTTTATTGCCTCCTTTAATCTTCTTGTGTGTCTCTGACCTTATCTCCCTGTTGGAATGGAATCTCCTGATGAGTAGGAATTGTTTCTGTATTCCCAGAGCCTAGTATAGCACCTGGCACATAGAAAGCACTTAATAAATGTTCATTGGTTGATTGATAAAGTGTTGCCAGAGTACAAATGTTATTATAACTTTTACAAAAGAGGAAGTTGGGGCTCTAAGAAGTCATAGGCTCATAGATTTAAAGCTGGAAGAAACTTTAGAGGCTCTCTAACTTAACTACTTTAATTCCTTTTATAGATGAGGAAACAGAAGACCAGAGAGGTTTAGTAATTTACCAACATCACACAGGTAACAAATGACAAAGGCAGGATTTGAACCCAGATCCTTTAACTCCAAATACAGTGTACTTTCTGCTTTATCACATGGTCTAAAGTAAAATGACTCGCTTAAGGTCACCCAGCTGGTGAATGAGTGGGGCTATATTTGGAACTTAGGTTTTTTGACTAGGAGTATAGGGTGTTTTTACTATCAGTTCATGCTGGCAGAACTCATTTTGACACATAGTCTCATTTGAAATGAATGGAGTATCATAAGACCAATGGAGTTCTTGATGCAGCCAGATGGATGCCAACTTGTAAAGAACTTACATTCTAATGGGAAAGACAGGCATAAATATACAGAGTGCCCTAAAAATCCAAGGATAGCATTAGGCTTTAATAGCTAAAAATTGCCCACGACTTTCAGTATACCTTGTGTGTGTGTGTGTGTACACATACACATAATTCATACTTCCTGTATGTATGTATGTATTATGTACAGAATAATGGAAAGAATAAACATATTATATATATGTATGTATATGTATGTACTTATGTATACATATACATATACACACAGAATAACAGAAGGAATAAATACAAATAAATGCAAATAGTTAAATATAAGGTGGTTTGGGAGGCAAGGCAGTAGCAGTTTGGGATATCATGAAGGGCTTCACTTTAGTATTTTAAAATATCTTTCCTGGTAGCCTTAACATCTTAGCAGTTTTTAAAACAAAAGGTTATTATTTAAACAATGTTATTAGGTAGAAAAAGTGCCAGCACTTGGAAGTAAGGAGGTGAAGGTGGAGGGAAGAGGGAAGATGAATGGACCATTTAAAAAATGTATTCAACTGTCCTCTAGCCAAAGCATTGTCCTCATGTAAGTGGAATGGATTAGAGTTCTCCACTGGGTGGTGTTTGGAACATAATGGGTTTTACATTTACGGGAAATTGTTATTGCTAATGGGGAGATAGTTTTGCAGAATGTATAGAGCGCTGAACCTCAGCTTAGGAAAACCTTGTCTTGTCTCTGACTCGAGCTGTGTTATCATTTCTAGGCAAGTCTCTTAACTCCTGCAGAACTCTGGCAAATTTCTGAGACATTCTATTGACACTGAGATAGCTATAATCCAAAGGGATTTAGAGGAAATTGAAAGACAATTCTCACCCGCTGATTTTGCCATTAAGCAAACTGAAATTCAGAGAAGGTTAATGAATTAATCCAACTTATGTTGGCACTAAAGGGCAGAGATAGGGCAGCTGGAGAGCTGGCTCTGAAGTCAGGAAGACTCATCTTCCTGACTTCAAATATGGCCTCAGACATTTACTAGCTGTATGACCCTGGGCAAGTCACTTAATCCTTTTTGCCTCAGTTTCCTCATCTGTGAAATGAGCTGGAGAAGGAAATGGGAAATCGCTCCAGTATCTTTGCCAAGAAAACCCCAAATGGGGTCATGAAAAGTCAGACATGACTAAAAGAACTGAATAGCAAAGGACAGAGCTAAAATTCATACCCAGTTTGTATCAGCAGCATCCTAGATCCTTGATATGGTTCCTGCTAACTCCTCTCAAGAAGAGGCTCTAGTATGGGCCTGTGTTGTGTACTGAGTCACAACCTTGACCAAAGGATTTTAGATCTTTGTCCATATGAGATTAAAAGGCAGTAAATGAACATTGGAAAAAGCAGCGATAAGGGAAGTGGAAGAAAACTCCTGATGGTGTTTGTGTTCTTTGGGTCCCCCTGAGCAAACATTCATGTTCTGTTATAAAGGAGCAGTATGCCAATGTTGAATGGGTGCCAGCAACGTGTTGAAACAGTAGGAGAGGAATGCAGAGAACTGGATGTGGAGTACTGTGTGCACAGGAAGATTTATGATGCTGCAGAATGGAAAACCAAGAGTTCGGCCCTGTGTAGTGTTGCCATGCAATTATGGCTTCTGCCACTGGTTATGTTGACTGTTTTCAGTGGTTTGGTTCTTGGGGGAGGAAGGCAGTTTTTTTGCAATAATAGGTATTTGTATAATGTTTTAAGGTTTACAAAGTGCTTCATATATTTAGCTCATATGTTCTAGGTTCATTTTCTCAAGCCACACCTGAACTACCAGATCAGGTCCCCAAAGTTCTGCTCCTTCTCCTTTTGAGATTCTAGGGCTAATCTTGAAGACTCAGGATTTTCTTTCCACCATTCAATCCATATTGAGTGGTCAATAAAATCACACCTGCTCAACTAGATTCTACCTTTAAAAAAGCTGAAATATTTCATTGATGTTGGTCTAAAGAGACACAACCATAATAAAGTACGGAAGACAATTTCACTCGTCTTCTTGAGGAGTGATTTCATCTGTGTTGCTATTAAATCTTTACCATTTGGCACTGTGGTTTTCTGTTTCCTTCAAGTAAGATAGGATCAGAATCACAGCTGTGTAGGCCAGGAGGGGAGGCAGAGGCCTAGAAATGGGCAAGATAAGTGGAAAACTCAACTATTAGAGCCCAGGGTGGTTCCAGGTGTGAAGTCCAAGTTTCTGGTAGGGAGGAGGTGGGAAAGTTGGCCAGAAATCAAGTGGTGTTGTTAGCGAATGACCAGGAAGTGAGTGGATGCTAGACCATTTCTGTAAAATCAATTTGCAAGATTTGTTTCCACCAAAAAGATAAAATTACATTTTTCACAATGGCTACCCATGTTTTTTAGGTCACAAGGTCATATTGTTCTTCCTAAATCACCCTATACATGCCAAACAAGGAATGGGATCAAAGCCATAAGGATGAGTGACCTTTAGATCTGAAAGGTCAGCATTATAGAACTGTTCTTCTAGCATTGACAGGAAACAGGCGCTGTTAATAAATCATTCAATAAGCATTTTTTTTAAGTACCTACTATGTGTCAGGCACCATGCTATACAAACTCAACACAAAGACAAAGATTAAATGTTCTCAAGGAGCTTATTATATTCTATTAGGGGAAACAACAGGTGAGTTAATTAAAAAAAACATAAAATACTAGTAAGTCCAAGGTGATGGGGGCACTACTGTTTTGGGACAAGAATTAGGCAGTTCTGACTAGGCTGTTCTCATGAAGGGAGTGCCCAGTATTTGGACTAGGGAGCACAACAACAAAAGGCTATGAATGTCATATTCAGCCTGTCTGTCCCAATAAAGAGCAGTCAAGAGCTGAGGAATTACCTAGCGGATAATGTTCAGAGCAGACAGCCTGTCTGAATACTTCAGCCTGTAGAGCTCTCCTTTTCAATCCCAGAAAGCTTTTGGGAGCCTGAAATACCCAGATAGCTGGCCTGACTTAACCTGTCCTTATGAATCACAGAATTCTGGAGTTGGAAAAGACTGTTGAGTTTACGTGGTTCGACAGCATCATATTACAAAGGCGGAAACTGAGGAGAAGGCCAAGGGCCAGAGAGTGAGTTTAGTGGTACAGCCGGGCCTCCTGGCTATATACAGTGGCCCTGTTACTAGGCCATGTCCCATAGGAGGAGACTGCCCTCAAGATTGAGGATCTGCATATAGCGGACTCTGCTGATTTCTGTGGTGCATGGAGAGTGGCCTTGTGATCTTGTTAGCTACAGGACCCTACCTAACTCACTTAGCCTCTTGGAGTTTCTGGCAATTCTCTTTTAAGATATATCAACTAAGCTGCAGATGGCTGGCATCTGTGCAGGTGATGAGCAATCATAGATTCTTTTTTAAAAAAAATTAATTTATTTTTCATTTACAACATTCAGTTCCACAAGCTTTTGAGTTCCAAATTTTTTCCTCCTCTCTCTTTCCCCCCCTCCCCGCCTCCCCAAGATGGCATGCAACCCGATATAGGCTCTACGTATACATTTACATTAAACATATTTTCACATTAGTCATGTTGCAAAAAAGAATTATAACCAATGGAATGAACCATGAGAAAGAAGAAACAAAATAAAAAAGAGAGAGCAAATAGTTTGCTTCAATTTGCATTCAGACTCTGTAATTCTTTGGATGTGGAAAGCATTTTCCATCATGAGTCTTTTGGAGTTGTCTTAGAACCTTGTATTGCTGAGAAAAGCCAAGTACATCAAAGTTAGTCCTTGCACAATGTGTTTGTAACTGTCTACAATGTTCTTCTGGTTCTGCTCCCCTCACTCAGCATCAGTTCATGTAAATCTTTCCAGGGTTTTCTGAAGTCTGCCTGCTCATCATTACAATAGTATTCCATTACATTCATATATCACAACTTGTTCAGCCACTCCTCAGTTGATAGACATCCCTTCAATTTCCAATTCTTGGCCACCACAAAAACTGCTGCTATAAAGCAATCACAGATTCTTGAGGGACTTTTGCCATCCCATGGTGGGTAAGGAAGCATTTTGTGTAGGATGCTTCAGTGTGGGACGGTGGAAAGATCCCTGGCTCAATAGTCAGTGTCAAGTTCTGCCTGCCTAGAAACTTAGGCAGTCAGCAAACCTTCATGGGACTCAGTTTTCCTCATCTGAGAATGGAGAGGGTTGGACTGGATTATTTTAAAAAGATTCCATCTAGTCTTAAATCTTAGGGAATATGAAGTTTTCTGTAATGGGTGATGGAGGGGGCTAATGATAGAGGTTGATGAGAGGGCATTGAAACCACTCTACCACCAAGTGGAGAAGTTAAGGTATTAGGAGTAGTTTGAAAGGCCACAAACCTGTGCCTCATCTAATGTAGCTCGTCATCTTAATTATAATCTAGCCTGTCCAGTTCTTCTAGGGCTGTGCAGTCATATTTTTTTGTTATTTTAAATAATAACCAGGGAAAGTAGAGTTCCATTGTTATTCCCATTTTATAGGCAGATAAGCTGAGGATAGACATAGTTAAAATAACATTTCTAAGATTTCACAATATCCTTAAGATCACAACCTATATCCTAGGTCCAGTTAAGCCAGTTTTCATTTGCAGTAGTTTATTTACAATCTTAAATTCCCAGAAGCATTCTGGAAGAATGCATTTTTTAAAAAATGCAGTAAATTTTAATCTCAGAATAGAATAATGACTGACAGTCATATAATTATTTTCCTCTTTTAAATTAAATTTCATTTTTTCAGTTATCAAGCATTTATTTTTTTCCTACCCATCCCCTCCCCCTCAAAAAGAGAAAAACAAAACCTGTGTGACAAGTAAGCATAGTGGAACAAAACCAGTACTGATATTGGCCAGGTCCCAAAATGTGTGTCTCGTTTTTCATATTAGTCCATCATTTGTTTTGGCTGGAGGCAGACAGTGTTCTCCACCATCCTCTGAAATTATGAGAGATCGTTAAGTTGTTCAAAGTTCTCAAGTTAAAACCAAAATTTTTTTAATGTTATTGTATAAATTATTTTCTTGGTTCTTCTCAATTCACTCCACTTTAGTCCAAACAACTCTTTTCAGATTTCTCTAAAACCATCATCCTTTTCCTGATTTTTTTATGGCACAATAACATTCCATTACAATTATAGATCATCATTTGTTCAGCCACTCCCCAATTGGTGGGCACCACCTTATTCTCTAGTTATTTGCCACCACAAAAAGAGCTAGCGTAAATCTTCGTATGGCTTATAGCTGTTTTACAGAGAACACTTTAAATAAATTACTCACACTTATGCCTGTGAGCGCTTATGATCACTATTTTATAGAGGCAAAGTAAATTGTTTGCAATCACACAATAATAAAAAAATACTAGCTCTCATCATATATATAATGTGCTTTATGTAAATTTTAATTTTTGTTTTTTGTATATTTTATTCATATATTATTTATATTTATATATTTGTATATTTATGTAAATTTTCTCACTTGATGTTTACCATAATCTTGAGGTGGGTCATATCATCACCCCTATTTTAGACATAAGGAAACTGAGACTCAGTGGGGTTAAGTGACTTGCCCAAGGTCACATCTACTAAGTGTCTAAATTGGCATTTGAACCCATATCTTACTGGCTTTCAAGTTCAGCACTCTTGCTAAACCACACTCCCTTTTAAATTTATAGTTTTGTCTAGAGGTATGTTGATGAATGTTTAACAAATGGCCCACTAGGTTGGGGAAAAGTGTGTGTAAGATATACTTTAAAGTTTAATCTGCATTGCTAACATTTTTCCCCATCACTTTCTTAAGTCCAGACAGTCAACAAGATAATAAGTCAAACCCTAAATTATAGAGTTTATCAGTTTCTGAGGTGTCAATGTTCACACTGAAAATTTTACAATCAGCTCTTGAGAGTCTGTTCCAGCGATCGCCCCTAGACATCCCCCCACCTCCTACACTGCACAATCACCACAGTTAAGTAAGACAACATCATGGAATGATTCTAACTGATAGTACATCCAACCTTACTCCAATGGATTTGGGATCTCACTGATTTGAGAGTTCCCTCTTGCAATGTAGGTTACATTCCATCCATGGCTGCCCAGCCTTTGTGTCTCTTGTCCATTTTCTCCCATAGACTCCATGTGTTGGGTTCACCCAACATCCTGGATGCCTTCCTTGATTGCCTTCCATCATAAAGATGCCAGTGGAGCAGTCCAGATGTCCACCTGTTACTCCTCACCTTCTGCACGTGCCCAGCCTATCTTCCTTTAGTATATTCTCCACCTCTCCAATGACATTCTACACCACTGCTCTTTTTTGGAATCCCTCCTTGGCTAGATGTTACAGTCTGTTCGATCCCCCATGTACTTCTCTGCTACTCTCTGTACCACGCTCATTTTTGATGAGTTTCATGCCATGTTTCATTGCCATAGTGAAAGAAAGGGGGTGGTTTGTGCTTTAATAAAAGGACTGAAAGAGAGGCCACCCTCAGAGCCTCACTGGTGCAAGTGGCAGAATCTTCTGTAGTTTCAGCTGCCCAAGGCCTTTAAATGGATGAACCAAAATTTAGAAATCGACTTCCTGACATCCGAGGAAAAGCAAACCATTGATGTAACCCGATCACCAGGTTCAGGCTGTGAGCGGAGGGACAACTGCTTCATTCTTCCCGTTGGAGCCTGCACATGCCTTAGGAGAAACACGGAGTCAAGTGCTGCTGTGACCGGAGCAGAGCTTTGAGTAACAAAGAAAACATGTATGGCTAGCACATCTCCCCAGCAGTCAATGTCACTATGTCAGGCTCTCATCCTAGACACATTCTTGAAATGATAGGTTGGAACAAAAGTGCCATCAGGGTCCTGTGATAAAGGGAGAGGGCTGCGGGGAGGTGTCAATGAAATGACAAACTGGACTAGTCATATCAATTCTTTTTCTGCTACTATAATAAAAAAAAAAAACAACAGTTTGTTTAATTAACCAATTAATATTATAATATAAGTGACATTTATATGGCACTTGAAAGTTTAGAAAGTGCTATATATGAGGTGTCCCAAAAGTCCAAGTGCTGTTTTAAGCTTTAATATCTTGAAGTTTAATAGTTGTTAACCTAATTCAATAGCTTAAAATGGCACTCAGACTTTTGAGACAGCCTGTATCTATAATCTCATTTCAGCTTCACAACGCTCTTGGGCAGGTACTTCTGATAGTATAGTCAGTTCTGCCATAACTTGATACGCATTCCCCAAAACCATAAGGCTTATGGGGAAAATGGAGTTAGTGGCACAACGCTCAAAAAGCGTCAGTGACTCATAAAAAGATAGGAATCTAATAAAAATGGTAGCACAGTTTTATGCATGTTAAATGGTTAAGAAATACATAAATACTACTGTAAACAGTGATGTCTCTGTAGCTTCAGGCAAGGGAAAGTCTAGCAGAGATTGGGCTCTAGGCTGGGGGCCTGAGCCACAGTGGAAAGTAGAGGTGTGCGGCTCAACCCTCTTCCTCTTTTTTCTCGTCCTCCTCTTTCTCTTCCCATAGCTCCTAATGCACCAGATTATTGAGAATAAATATGGCACTTTACCTTGGCTGAGACTGGGAGTTTGTTTGTGGAAGTGGGCATTGAGGGGTGAATTAATTCAGCTTGTAAGTTATTGTGAAGTGGTACAGTTTTCTGCCTTCTCACTGGTTTTCAAGGAACAACAAACTAAAATTCAAATTATTCTCCAAATGTTCCCTAATATGTCAATCGTGTTGGAACAAATTCCCATTTTTGAAGCAGGCATCATAGCAGAAATGACTGTACTAACACCCCTATTTTACCGCTAAGGAAATAAACTTAATTGGCAAAGGCCAAGCATCAAGTCAGTGTCACATTCAGGATCTGAATCTACATCTTCCATATGTCAAACTGTATACTTCTGTCCACTATCCCCTGTTGCCTCTCATGATATCTAGTAATAATATTTTGAATTGCTATCCTTTATCCTCATCCCTAAACTACTTGGAGCTGAGGTTACCTTCACTCTGTAGATGGTAAGCTCTTTGAGTTCAGAGATTTATTTTCTGGCCTTTGAACATAGTAGAGACTTAATAAATGTTTTTGGAATTGAATCAAATTATATCTCAATACCTCCATTCCATAAAATAGGCACGCCACTGTCCTACCTAGGGAGGGATGATTAATGTTGATTTAAAAATCTTCTGGAAGCTGTATTGACAAAATAAAATTCTAAGTTGCCATGATATCTTTCTCTCTGCTAGCCATTATAAGGTAATGACAGAGACAGCATTATCTTTTGAATTTCCTTGTTTTGATACCAGCCAGATTGTTCTTCAATTGAACACTTTCACTTTATAGAGGGCATCCTGTGGATGTGACCCCTCGAACCTGGGTCTGGGTGCTTTGTCTCACATCAGGGTTCTGCCTGTGAGAGTGGGAAATGGATTTTCTTCTCCCAAACTCTATTATCCAAGTGAAGTTTATGGCAGAGGGTACACAGAGTAGAGACCCTTCATGCTCCCATTATTCCTTCTCTCAAGCTTCCTTGACTTCTTGGGTTTCTGCAGAACCGGCTCTAGCTGGCTGGGACACCAAGGCCTTTGTGTCTTGTTATTTCTGCCTGTGATCCTGAGCAGTCATACGTATTCTGACCCAGTGGCCCAGTTGGGACCTGTGAACCGTCTTGGAGCTATGTGGCTCCAGTGCCATTTTTCTGGGCTGGAAGCAATCCAGAAGGGCCCCTTTGGCTTTTTCTCTGGATTCCTTTGTTTTTTGTTCAAGTCTGAAAACTTGACAGTGGCTTTTTAGAGTTCATGAATAATGTTGGTATGATTTACGGAATCGTTGGCATTTGGTAACAAAATGAATAGAGACATTTAGAATGAATTTTTGACTTCTGGAAAGAGAAAACTCAGACTCGAGTCTTAAGGGAAGTACACATCTAAGTAATTTGCCCGTCATCCCACAGCGTGCAAGGGCCTGAGGCCCAGCCTGGTGGATAAAGTCCGGTCTTGCCTCTGATACATATTAGCTTTGTGACCCTGGGCCAGTCATGAACTGGTGCTTCAGACAACTCAATTTAAGGCAATATTTAACAAGTCACAGATTTGCAGCAGTGAAGGGAGTTTCCATCCTTATGAAATCACTGGGCTGCATTTCCCTTCTCTTCCTTTTTTCCCCAAAGCAACCAAATCCAGTTTTACTCCCTTTAGATGTAGAGCTTAAAGGGGCTGTAGATTTTAGCCAACTCCCTTCTTTTCTATAAGGAAAGTGGTCCAGATTTGTGGAGTGGTTTAAGGAAAGGCAGCAAAGATGTGAGAATCCTGAACTAGCTTTCAAAGATCTATATTGCAGTCCTTGCATTGCCACAGCGCAAAGACTAGGTGGTGCAGTGGATAGAGTACCAGGTCTAGTGTCTGGAAGACCCAAGTTCAAATTTGGCCTCAGACATTTACTAGCTCTGTGGCCCTGGGGAATTCACTTAACCCCTATTTGCCTCAGTTTCTCATCTGTAAAATTGGGGCACACTGGGGAAGGAAGTGGCAAACCAGTAGAGTATCTTTGCCAAGAAAAATCCCACAGACAAAAGAGTCTATCGGATCTCAGAGTCAGGAATGACACTGACACACAGACAAAAGAGTCTATCGGATCTCAGAGTCAGGAATGACACTGACAAAGTAGTTCTGTGTAGTCTCATGTTAAAGTCACTGAACATCTCAGTGCTCAGAGGAACCGTTACTTAGTTTTCTTATCTATAAAATGGGTATAATGATATCAGTACCATCTACCTCACAGGGCTGTGATTAAGCTCTGACAGTACCCTATGGGTGAATGTTTTCATTTTTATTGTTAAGCACACATAGCTAAGGAGGGGCAGGGCCAGACCTGGACCCCAGTTTTCTTGATTCTCACTTAGGTACATCTTTCTACTACGTAATGCTTACTTGTTGTTCTAACATTTTCCTAGTGTCCCTGACAGTTGTGATTCTGCTTTTCCCTGTGTTCTTCATTTTGAATTAAAAGGGGAAACTTACAAAAAAAAAATCCACGTAAAGAAGGCACGATTCAGATAAAGATTATGTGGCCATGGGCATTGGAAGCCAGAGAGAGGAATGGCCATCTCCATTGTGATTCAGGTCACTGGGTACCAACCATCTTATTTCAGCCCAGCGTGATGGATGTCAAAGAGCCATACTGTTTGGGCTATTTCTTCTCTGACCCAGAGCTGTTCGTTTGGGAGTGTGCAATAGTCCAGGTATGTGTTTCCGAGGAGTAAAATGGAGAGTCAAGGGGAGTTATCTACAAAGTCCTTGCTCTAGAATCGGCCTCAGAAACTATCTTGCTCAATCTTCCCATTTTATGGATGAGAAACTGAGTGGTTGTGATTTATCTATAGTCGCATAAGTAGTAAATGGATTTAAATCCATCTGACTCTATGAGGGCCATTTTTCTTTCCACTGTATTGTGCTTTTCCCCAAAATTATTTGGATTACTTGGTCAATGTAGATCATAAAATGATAGGATTTTGGAGCTAGAAGGGACTGTGGAGATCATCAGCAGGTAGGGGGGACAATGATGGTGTGATGGGCCTGGGGCCAGGAAGAACTGAGTTCAAATCTAGCCTCAGACACTAGCTGTGTGACTGTGGACACATCACTCGACCTCTGTTTGCCTCAGTTTTCTGGACTGTAAAATGGGGATAGTAACCACACCCACCCTGCAGGGTTATTGCAAGAATCAAAAGAGATAACATTTGTAGGAAAAAAAAATGTGCTTAGCACAGTGACTAGCACATAGTAGGTGCTATATTCCCTTCCTTCTTCCTCTAGTCTAGCAGTTTTTAAATGATGATGAAGCCAACAGAGCCCTTCTCAGAAAAATGTTCTTTAATGAATAAAATGTATAGGCTTAGAAAGTAAACCTAGTAAAGATAACTATATATATAATATGTACATGTAGATGTATGTCTGTGTATATGCGTATGTGTGTATATATGTATGTATATAAAGAGCCCCTGATCTAGTCCATATCATTTTATAGGAGCTAAGGAAAAGGAAGGGAAGAAGCATTTATATAATGCCTACTATGTACCAGTCACTGTGCTAAGTGTTTTATGAATTATATTACTTCATTTGATCTTCAGAACAACCCTGTGAGGTAGGTGATTATCGTTCTCATTTTAAAGTTGAGGAAACAGAAGTCAAGGGACTTGTCTAAGGTCACCCAGCTAGTAAGTGTCTGAGGCAGGATTTGAACTCAGCTCTACCTGAATGCAGGCCTCAGTTCACTTTTCCGCTGAGGAAATAGAATAAAATCCTGAAAAAGCACCTCATTTGAGGTCATATCATCAGAGCAGCTGGGATTTGAACCCAGTTTCTCTGACTTTCAAATCCATTGTCCTTCCCATTACAGATACATGAGGTATACTAAATTCCTTGATTTCTCTATTGTATGTGTGTGTGTGTTTTTTTACTCAGAACTCTTTGGGTAATTAATTGCCTCCACTTTCAACTTGAGATTTGCCTGTGTAGACATAGCCAATAAAAATGCAGGTGAGCGAACAGAGAGCAGCCTTCCGTGTTTCCCTCTCGGCTACACTTCCCAGATGTCTGAACGCTTTTGGAATAGATCTGGTTTGTTTCACCGAGGGGATGTCTCTTACGGAGGATACTGTGACTCACGGACATTTCCTTTCTCAGTCAGGATGGCTCCTATCAAACTAATATTGTTCTCACACAGTTCTGTTTTATCTTAGATAAACAGAGAAGTCTGATTCATTTTTCTAGAAAAACAGGATGCTCCAAAGTACCCAGCATGACAATGGAACAAGTTTACGCATGGACAATAATATTTATAAAAGTCCAGGATGATATAAAAGTGTGTGCTGGGATAGGGCTAGGAATAGGGGTCAGCGGGTTACCTTGTTTCACCATTCTCTCTGGTTTCTCGGGCAAACAAGATGAATTCTGTAGGGAGAACTGAGAGGCCCAGCAAGTTCTGAAGTGGCTGATGAGTCAATGCCTGATAAGGGAAATGCTTTGAAATGATGGAAACCATCCTTTGGAGCTGCCAAGTGACCCAAATCTTTTGCAGTTCAGGTTTCACATATCAGAAAATGGTGCCCTTCCCATGCCCCTGGAGCATGGCATATTCTTGGAAAAAAGTAGTATTCTGTGTGTTGAGTGCCTTATAATTTGGGTTTAGTACCAGGAGGGACCTTAGAGGGTCACCTAGTCCAACCTTCCCCTCATTGTACAGATGAATGGAGTAGAGGCAGTGAGCACGGTGCTGTGTAGACATACAAGACATGACTTCCAATCCCACTCTGATACTTACTAGCTGTGAGCCTGTGAGTGGGTCATTTACTCTCTGGCAGCTTCAGCTTCCTCACCTGTAAATTAATATCTGGAAGATCTACCTCAGAGGATTTTTATGAGGCTTAGATGAGATGATGTCAGTAAAGCAGACTTTAAAAGCCCTATATAAAAGACCCAAAATGTTGAAGTTTTGGCAATGGTTTGATGGATAGTTTTAAAAATATTCTTCCGCCCTGGCAGATTTCCCTTGTGTCTCTAGACTGAGCTGATGTTGGAGGTTCTAGAATTGGAAGTTCTAGGTAAATGGCCAAGGAGGGTCTATGAGGCATGCCGGGTTAGGGCTGATTCCATGGCACCATTCTGCTCGTAGCTTAATGTTCCTTTTAGAATGTTTGTCACTTTTTTCCCATTTCTTTATTTTATTTTTAATTTGTGGAATAAAACAAGCATTTCCATAACATAGTATGATTAAAAAAGATGATCACACATGAAACCGTAACTCTATTATGTACAACTTATGATTCCTTTTAAATATATAATAAAGTTATCATGGAAATTTTTTTCATTTTTTCCTTACCTCCCTGAGGCCCCCCCCCCCTCCCCCCAGGCCTAAGAATGTTTGCCAGTTTTCTTGCATCCCCCATGCCTAGTATAGTACCCGGCTCATAGTAGGAGCTTAATAAATGCTTTCTGATTGATTGAGTTAATTCAATTTCTTGTTTGTGTCTTCAGAACTCAGCACTGTAACTGAACCATAGTAGGGGCTTTATTAAAATGCCCATGAAATTGAATCTGATATAACTTAGAAGAGACAGCATGGCTAGTGGCTAAAGAGCTGTTATGGAACCAAAAAGACTTGAGTTCTGATCCTTTCTCTGACATGGACAGTGGGACTTTGGGCAAATCGCATAAGTTTTCTGGACTCTAGGAAGTTCTCTTTAGTGGCAGAGAAGATAGTGCCTTGTATGGGTACAGGGAGTTTTCATATCCTGGAGCACTTTATACCAGTGAAATACCAAGTTGAGGCCTCTTCTCCCTAACTTAAAAACTTGAAATGCAAACATTTTTAGTAGGAGATAAAAGATCCTTCTGCCTTCCTCTCTCCTGCCCTTGGCTTAAGATCGAAGGACTTAAAAGTGAATAGGGCATTGTAGTGTCTTCCTGGAAGGTGAAAGGTCTCCTCCACTGCTGGACTTTAGAATATTCATGGTTTGTTTAAAGAACCCAACACAAATACGGCCAACCTGAAAGTGACTTCGTTTGTGTTGGATACTAAAATGAATAAAGTCTTATACCTGCAGAACATCCCAACTCCTAAAACCTGCTGTATGAAACAGTTTTCCTGCTTTCTGCACTCCAGCCATATCTTGACCTTTTGCCAACAGTCAGCAGACATTTATTAAAAGTCCTTACTGTGGGCGAGGCACTGTGCTCAGGATCTTTGTGGGTCACCTGAGAAATATATAGGTTTTACACCTACCTCCAAAAACTGGTTTTTCTGGAGTTGGTCAAGCAGACTGTGTGATTTCCGTGATCTTTAAAGGGTTACAATGTTTAAAACAGCAGAGGGATACCTAAACACCTGAGGCATTCTCTGGGACCAGGAGTCATGTGGCTGGAAGTTGTCATGTGATGGGAAGGGAGCGATTTTCCCTAAAACTACAGGCCTTTGCCCTTCAGCAGGTCACTTGATTTATTTAGGAGCAATTCCGCCCTAGATGAGGTGACATGATGCCTAGCTCTCTGATGTGAAACTCTTTAAGACAAGGACGAAGCTGCCTGTCCCAGGATCCGGGGATGGCTACCTATTTCAGGGATCTTCCCTTGTCCCCCAACCTCTTTTCTGCTGTTGTTTAGTTCTATCTTTTGCTTTTATTACTGATCGTGTGACTTTGAGCTAAGTTGATTAACTTCTGTAGGGCTCAGTTTAAGCATCTATAAAATAGCAGTAGTAATAACTGTAATAGTACATACCTTACAGGATTGTCCTGAAGAGCAAATGAGAAGCACGTGAGACAGTAATTTAAAAAAAACAAAACAAAACAAAACATTTCTTTTCATGTGCAAGACAAAGTACTAGGAGAAGAAGCAGACACAATGGCCGGAGGGTGTCTGGGACTGAAAAGTAGACATTGGTAAATGGACTCTAGGACTGTTCCTCTGATCACCTTCTTTTGGAATCTGAAAGTTCAGCCGTACTTACCCACAGGATTTCTGGCTTACTTCTTCTGCCCCCTCCTTTGGAAGCAAGGTGGCAGAGAAAGAAGACAGGTGAGAAATGGAGTTGTTAGGTCTGTTCGAAAGCTAATGACAGAGCTTAGCACATAGTAAGCATTTATTAAATGCTTTTCAACCCATTCATTTCTTTGTGAAAAGAATTTCTTGAGAGACTCTTAGCCCTTTAACAAACCAATGGTAGATAATCCTAGTGGTCACAGTTAAATCATTTGTAAAAGTTGGTTTATAGCTTGAAAACTCCAACTTTTGGGAATTCCAGATGGTGGAATAACTGTTTTTAAGAATGTCAGCTGATAGGGAAGGGAGCTCTAGACTCAGAGTCAGGAAGACTTGAGTTTAAATCTGACCTCCAATGCTTACTAGCTGTGTGATCTTGGGCAAGTTACTCAGCCTCTGTTTGCCTCAATTTCCTAAACTGTAAAATGGGGGGAAATAGAACCTATCTCCTGTGGTTATGGAGAAGAAGAAATGAGATTTTTGTATTTGTAAATATTTGTATTTGTAAAGTACTTAGCATTGTAAATATTTGTAAAGTACTTAGCATTGGACCTGGTACATAGTAAGCGCTATGTAAATGCTAGCCATTTATTATTGTTGTTATAATTATTATTAATAATCTCAGAATTTCATAGCTAAGAATGGAACTCGAAGATGAAAGAGTGCTGGTCTTACAATAAGTAGACTTAAGCTTGAGTCTTGACTTCCTGTTTACTAGCTGTGTAACCTTGTTTGTCAGTCACTTAACCTTCTCTGAGCATCAATTTCCTAATCAATAAAATATGGATAATACCACCTCACAGTGTGGTGATAAAAGTGCTTTTCAACCTAAGAGAGCTATGTTATCTAGTCCAATGGTCTCATCTTAAAATGAAGAGGGGTTATGGGACTTCTTGAAGGACACCCATCTAGTTCAAGGTAGGGACTAGCTTTTTCTGACTCCAGGTTAGTGTTCTTTCCATTACACCCCCAAGACTGCCTTTCTAATCCAAAGGTAATTTCCTTTTTTCCTATTATTTGTTTTGTCTTAGTTTCTTTAGGCCAATTTTTAAAAAAATTCTGAACTTGGACATAAATTAGAATGGACATTTAAGTATGCACCTGTATTTTGTAGTCTTTTTCTTTTTCACTATATAATTTCAACCTGCAGCTTTCAGAGCGATCCTTCTTGTCTGCTTCTTTTTTAATATTCCTTCCATTCTCTGCATTTTT